>JAMXBD010002412.1:0-198630 GCA_024138025.1 Combretum micranthum
AGAGTCTATATTGGAGGTTTGCAAAAATAGCATCTTGATTATCTATTAAATTAAAGTCGCCCTTCACTAGCATAAGAGTGGTCAACCACAATCATCCTCGTAACTCATTGCCATAATGTCCATTATAAGGAAAGTGATCCCATGTCTAAACTTGAATAACAATAACCAACCAGTTGATGTCGACAGTGTCAACATGTAGGTGGCATGGAAAAGCGAGAAATGTAGATAAGCCCTTGATAAGGTGTGCTACATAAGAAAGCATTCGCTAAAATGGCACTGCCTCTCTTTATTAGCATTTACCAAAGACGAGAGCCACCTATCTTTTTGCATGAAAAAGATGGTGATAACCACCTCAAGTAGGTTGTTTTCTATTATAGTAGTTGGCTTTCCTCCAATAGTGAAAGACGAGTTTTGAATTAGAAATACTGGAAAATTTTAAGAGGTAAAGTTAATCATTCTTTTATATTTTATGGAAAGGAAGGCATGTGTTTTATTTTTAAATCTAATAATTATGGTACAATTTATCATTTTAGTTTAAAAACTTTGCGAACTCTTTAAAAAAGACGGTTAACAAGTGAGGTTGTAAACAACTTGAGGGTGCCAAACTCAAACTCGACTCAATGAAAAATTTGAAACTTGATCAAGTTTCTTTTTTTAAACTCGAACTCAACTCAAATTAATACTTGTAAGTAACATTTGACTTATTAGTTTGATGGTTCCTATAGAAAAAGAATTAGACTAAAAATTGGAATTTGAGAATATAATATTATTTTTAGTTGATTTTATTTTAAATATAATAAATATGGGCAATTGGATATGAAAATTAAAAAAGGTACAAAATAGGCTAAAAATGGAAAACATATAAGTTTAATATTTTTTTTCCAAAAAAAAATAGAAAGCTCGATTAGGTTTGCAAGTTATTTGAATTGAGTATTTTAAACTCGAATTTGATAACTATTATAGTAGCTTAAACTTGATTGATTGTAATCCAATCAAAATTGAGAACCACCAAGTCAAACTCGAGTATTTCGTGAGTAATCTCGACTCTTATGTAGCTTTATTAACAAGGTAAAGTAATGGACGTGAGACTTTTTCTTTTCTTTTTTTTTTAATTTTAATTTATTATTTATATTATTATTATTATTATTATTATTTGCCTCTGAAAATTTTGTCATAGGATGCCAGTTCTAAATTCTAGTTATGAAGAATCAAGTGATCGTACCAGAGAACTTAATACAAGCAAGTTTGCTAAAATCACAATTGGCCTAAACACAATTTCTAATGGGGTTCAACAAATTCACCTTCCTCATTTCTATTAAATAGACTTGGTGGAAGCGACTTAAAATACTGTCACAATTTTAATACATCTAAGGATAATCGTATTCTCTTTGCATGGACCACCGTTTAGATTTAACGGTACGTGCACTGGCCTCATGGATTGACATATGCTTTGCTGTTGCTAAATATGACTATAACCATAGCTATGGATCCTTCTCAAACGACTTTATTAGATATGGCACGAAGCGCACATAAAACGGGATATATCATCGTAATTCCTAACAGTTTAACGAAGATAAAATTGATCAATCCCATTTATTGGAATGAAATAAGATTGAAAAAAAAATGATAATTTATTTGGTTTATGATTAAAATTATTTTTAAAAAATAAATATTTTTCATAAAGTGTGGCAGTTCTTTAGTGAAAGGAAAGGTATATGAATTATTTCTGTTTTATTTCATAAAATAAATATTGCTTATGGAAAATTTTTTACAAACTAAACAATGTGAACCAAACACACCGTTAGAAACTTACCATTCAAGCTAATCTAAATTGTTAAGGTGACATAGTATTAACAAGAGGAAAAAAAAAATCAACAGTAAATGCAATTGTCACCAGTAAACGCGGTGGTTGAAATACGACATTATATTTTCATTTTTAAAAGGAAAATATTTTCTACTTCTAGCAATGGTATGTAAAAAATTACACACACAGATATATGTAATTTAGATAGGCAAGGCATCCACGGATTCTTTTTCTGAATGAGAAACAAGTTCTATTAATTGTAGCATAGTTTCATACATATCTTTTGAAAAAAAAAAAAAAAAGAAAATTGAAAAAAAGTATTGACGGACCATGAAATCCAAATTTTTTTAATAAAAAATCCATAGAAAAATTAAATAAGAGTAATAAGAAAATGGGCTTTCCGTTTAAAAGAAAAACTATGGAGACTAAAAAAGAATCCAAGAAGTGAGTGGCAATGGACGCAGTAATGAGTCCTTTTCGAGTCTCCATCGGCAGAAGAAACGTTCGTTTCCTGTCTTTAACCATATTTGATTGCATGAAGACATGCCCCAGTTGGATCCACCACATGATTAAGTTCCTTGGAGTCTTGGAACTGCTCCTTCGGGAAGTATCCATTAACCTTTGTTCACAAAAATTGATTAAATAACAAAAATAATTTGATCATTTTACGTGCTCCACTAGAAAAAATAGAAAAAAAAAAACATAAATCTCAAAGAGCCAAAATGGAAATTTTAATTTGTACGCTCCATTGGCAATCCAAACTTGATCCACAGAAAAATTAGCGTACGTAACCTATCAAACACTTTTAAAAAAATCAATATATAAATTAGTTTTAGAACCACAAAAGTAGCTTTCCAATTTTCTTATCCTTTTCAGTACAGATGTTAGGATTAAATCTTAAATCTCTAAGTTGAAAAGAAAATACATAAGATTAGGGTATAAACATATAGAGGTAATTGTGAAAGCATACTTGAATCCATAATATGAAAGATGCACAAAATCCTTTAATTTGGATAATTTAGCTTTCCAGTTGATAGCAATTTTTCAGAGATTTGGTCACTCTCTCTTCAACCTGATGATGAGATGTTGGATAAGTAATATGAGTTACATATGAGTTATAAGCAAGCCATATATATAATATATATATATATATGGTGTAACACATGTTTGCAAATTATTCAAAATTATAATATATAAATACAAATTACATAATTTTAATTATCAACATGCCAAAACAAAATCACATACAAGACATTCTATTTTGATTATAATAAAAAAATCGCATCTATAACATTCAATTGTAAAATTTAGTACACTGCAAATTCCCATGTTTAACATATGATTTATTATAAATGGAAAGCTTTATTATTTTTGTAAACTGTAAAGACTCGAACTCATCCTATTTTTTAAATAGGTGAATCTAAATCTCCAACTACATGTAATCTGGAGTATTATATGTAAGGTTGCTTACAAGAAATGTTTGAATAATTGTTTGTCTATGTCTTCAAAAGAACAAATTTGATAACTATTGACTTTTAAGACTTTTAAAACTTTTAAGAAAAACATAACACCATCATCATCATCACATTTTATAAAAGATATAAACTTAAAACATACATAGTTAAGTATAGGTATTACAAACAAAGGCTAATAACAAGTCTTATACAAAAGATATAAAAGATAGATAAAATCATAACATCTATTACATATATCCAAATCTACATTAAGCTAGTCTATTACAAAGGAAATCCATCAAGATCCATGGTCAACATCTAATCCTCCAAATCATCTAGGAAAGTTCTCAAAGTTCGTACCATAGCTCATACTTGCATAAAACTCATCGCTGTCATCACCACCTGAAATTGATAAAATATGAGCCAAAGGCCCAATACACAAGTAACAAAAACACAAGCTTAATGGCACACAAGCTTAGGTTACATGCAAATTCCATATTCTTTAAGTTATTAGATAATTTTTAGTTAGCCAAACAACGCTGGAGTATTCAAACCCCGAACAATAGGGGTATTTAAGGGGAACCTGAATATCGATCTCGATGCTCAGAGGGGTTGATATAAGTAGCTCGGATTCTTATATATCCTAAATAAGTCTATCGAAGGATAAGTAATCTCATTTATGATGCTTAGCCGTATCTAAACTTTACTTAACTCAATCTATAATATCACCTAATTTAAGTGTTTCCATGAACATTGAATTAAATCATATTACATCTTTTTAAGATAAGTAAATGTTATACCGATACCAAATACCCCATCGATTACCTGTTGAACCACTTATGAAAGTTATTACATCATGATAAGGTTGGCCTAAGCGCCTAAACTACCATGCCCCCAATTTGAGTAATGTGCCGCTCCCCGAATCGGATTCAACGGTATAATAACAATTACAAAAAATTCTTAAGTTTTCTTAAATTAAAGTAAGCTTAAAATATACCTATCCTAAGCATAGAATCAAACATGTTACTACGTACCTGTGCTATGAAGAGAACCAATAGAAGCACTCAAATGAAGATTAGTAAAGGAACTCAAAGGAATATCTATCACTGTTACAAGGAAATTCAATTCAAATCAATATAAATACTTTGAATCATACTTAGAACATAACTAATTCTAGGCTAAACACTCACAAGAATTCAAATGAATCCAAGGCAAGGTCATAACATATCATTTATACATTTAACAAGATCATATAAGCTTACAAAATCAACAAAAGACAATTTAACAAACTAAAGGAATGGTTTGAAGAAGTTTTAAAAATGGAAAACTGTAGGAGATACGTTGGCCTTCAACATCAGTAGCATTGAGGCGACATAGTCTGCACAAAAAATTCTACACTTGCCAATGCTGGCAACGTTAACACAAACGCTGACAGTGTTATGGTTTACGTCGACGGCATTGAGCCGGTGTAGACTGCAACTCAAATTTATTAAAATTTCTGAGAGTTCCATAGGATCGGTCCATACCCATGGATACCCCCAACACCTGCAGTGTTGCTGCGTACACCGCAGTGTTGACATATACACCGGCGACGTACACTGCAGCATAGATTTTCGAAAAATTATAGACTTCCCTGTTTCGAAAATACAACTTTTTATCCAATTTTTCATTTCTAAACTTCCTTCCAACACATTTCCAACACTAAACCTTAACCTATATGTATTCTAACTTTTTTTAACATACACATTCATCACTTCAACCTCATCAAACACTCATATCCATCATTTCAATCACAAATCATCATCCAATCCTCATTTAGCCAATTCATTCTACTCTAAACAATCCTAACCCTACTCATTCCCAACTTCATTCACTTCAACATTCTTGTTACCTGTTTAGCACATACCAATAACTCATATATCACCAAAATCCTACCTCATATACAAATAGCACATGCAACTCCTCAAGAACTCATTTCAATATGCATATTCATTGTAACATAAAACTCACATGTTTAAAGAAACTTAAACAAGGAAATGAGTTTTCAAACAAGTATAAACTTACCTTAGGAAGCTTTGACTTGTTGAGAAACACTTGAATCTAAGAGCTTATCTTGCTAAGAGTTTAGGTGATATTGTTTAAAGAGACAAAGGAAGAAAGTTTTAGGAAAAGATAGGAAAATTCATATGGAATTTTGAAATGATTTTTGGAAGTGTGTTTAGCAAGAAAATGGGCTTAAACTTATCATAATCTTGACTTTTGGGGCAGCTAAAGTTGAGGCTTCATTTTCCAAGGGTTTGTGCTTTTTTTGGGCTAAGAATTAATGTTATTGGGCTTGTTTTTCATGGCTAAAAAATTTGCCATGCTTTGGGGACATTTCAAGCTTGTTTTAACCAATTTTAATACTACCTAAACTCAATAACGCATACTCAACACAAATACTAATTTATTATCACATGCTCATCACATTTCACACAACATAATTATATTAAAAAATTCAAATATATATATATATATATTCTTTGGAATGGGGCTATTTCATTCTCCGATCCTTCAAAAAGTTTCATCTTCGAAACTTAGCTTATCTCATCTATTGCTCAAACAACTCTGGATACTTCTGTCTCATTTTATTCTCAGGTTCCCATGTTTTTTCTCTATCCGTTTGTCTGTCCATAGAACTTTTACAAAAACACTTTCTTTCTCAACACTTTGTCAATTTTGTCCAAGATCTTCGACCTTTCAATCGTGCTAAGATTTGGTTAAACTTCTAGCTGATGAGAAGATATGATGGTATTAGGATCTGATATACATTTTCTTAGCTGAGATACATGAAAGACATTATGCACTTCTGATAAATTCGAGGGTAAAGCTAATTTGTAAGCCAATGGTCCAACTTTCTCCAGGATCTCATAAGGACCAATACATCTCGGATTTAACTTGCCTTTAACCCCAAATCTGATTACACCCTTTATAGGAGATATCTTAAGAAATACATGATCACCCACATAAAATTCTAATGGCCTTCTCCTCATGTCAGCATAACTTTTATACTTATCTTGAGCTATTTTCATCCTTTGCTTCACCACTTGTATCTTGTATATATCTTGTTGCATCACTTCTGGACTTAAGATAGTTTGTTCTCCAACTTCATCCTAATATAAAGGAGATCTACATTTTCTTCCATAAAAAGCTTCATAAGGAGCCGTTTGAATTGTTGCTTAGAAACTGTTATTGTAAGCAAATTCAATCAGTGTAGATAATTGTCCCATTGATTACCAAAATCCAAGACACATGCTTGAAGCATATCTTCAAGTATCTTGATGGTCCTCTCAGATTGCTCATCTGTTTGGGGATGAAATGCAGTACTAAACTGAAGTTGTGTGCCCAAAGCTGTGTGTAAACTCTTCCAGAACCTACCGACAAATCTAGTATCTCTATCAGAAGTGATCGTTGTTGGAACACCATGTAATCTCACTATCTCCTTAATATATATATGTGCCATTTTCTCGAGAATCACCAACTCTTAAAGGTATAAAGTGAGTCGATTTTGTCAATCATCAACAATTACCCAAATTGTAAACCCCGGTAATTCTTAGTAGCTAGGAAACCCCGGGAATTGGAAGCGAAACCCTAATTCGATCAGGTTGAGTTTAGTGAATGAAGCCTAGGAACCCTAAATCCGGCTTTCTTTCGGTTTCATAGTAAAATAAATATTATGAAGTAAATGAATTTGAATTATTGTTCCAAAGTACATTTCAAACCTTTGAAAGTTTTAAATTCGGGAATTTTCAATTCCGAGCCTTCCCGAGCCTAATTACGGAAAAGCGTGCCCCGGACCACATATTCAGAAAAATGTTCCGGAATATTCATTAGAACCATAATTTTATAAGGATTCCAAAAATATCAATATTATAATTTTTCGAGCTATAAAGATTACAGTTATAGTTTTTTCCCGTTTTTCGAACAACCGGTAAAGTAGATTCTTGTCTACTATTTACAAGTACAACCACACTACACACTACCCATACCCTATTCTTACATCCTTACAACCACTCATTTCAATTTTCTTTTCCAAGAAAATTTGTCTCTCAAATAATTATTACATTTATTACAATTTCATTTACTAAATTACAAATATCAAATTTTTAAACACACACACACACTCACATGCATGATGGCCGGCGCCCCTCCCCCTATTTTTCCCCTCAATTGAAGTATTTTACTTCATTTATTAATCAAACCCTAAAACACTAATATAATACTAAATGTTCTCTCTCTCTCTCTCTCATTCTTCTTGTTTTCAAATTTGGAAAAAGAGAAAAACTCTCTTCTCTTCCTCCTTTGTGTGCCGAGCACTCCCCTCCCCCTTCCTCTTACAATTTCAACTTTGTTTCTTCTTCATTTCCATCTCAAGACTCCATTGGTATGTTGATTAAGTCTTGTTCTTCCTAGATCTTGTAATGGCAAGACCATATCTTGTGTATTTCCTCATTAAATCCCATGAGCTCATGCTAGGGACATGGAAACACATGAACAAGAATGTCAAGCCATCACAAGACATGGATCTAATGTTTAGATGTGTTTTTGTTAAGATCTCATCTTGTTCATGCATGTAAAGTAGTGATCTTGTACATATTTGTTGTTCATGCCATGAAACCATGCTTATATATCATATGTAGTGGATCTAAGTTTAGACATTCACAACTTCATGTACATGCATGATCATAGGTTCATTTTGTTTTATATGCTTTGATGATCATAAGAATGAAGTCTTGTTCATGTATAGAGATGTTAGATAGTATATCTTCACATATAGAAGGCAAGAACATTGAAAAAGGAAGGGCTTTGTTAAATAAGAAGTTGAAAATTCGGATGAAATGGAAACCCTACCTTAGAGACCCCCAAAATCAACTTAAACTCATATTTCACAAGAAAAATGAAGGGTATGTATAATAGGAATATTGAAGGAATGATTTTTATAAGCTTGGATGAGTTTAGGCATCATAGGAATATGAAAACAAGTAGTGGAGTTAAGATGAAAGATATTGGTATTTGATCATGGTTAAAATTCGTAACTTAGGTTCATGCCCACAAAAACACTTAGTATTTAAATCTAAAATGAATGTTTATAAGATAAATGAAGTCCTTAGATAATGTATACATTGAAGCTTCAATTTTTAATGCATTAGACAAGATTTTCCTTAAGAAAAATGTAAGAAAAGGAAATTTGGAAAATTCGAATTTTTACAAGTACTTATTTAAAAACATGTTTACCAAATGAAAAATGTGAATTTTTATGTATGAATGGAGCCATGACTATTATAAGATTTTGGAACTCATTTTTAGAAAGAAAAACAAGTGGACTAACAAGACTAAAAGCCAAAGAATCCTAAGGAGTATAATGTGGAAAAATAGTCTACTAGAAATAACCTTTGAAAGATTTTCTAACACTTAGGAGTTCATAAGGATTTATTACCACAAAAATTATCATGACCATGCACATATTGAGTTCATTACATGGCATACACATTAGTAGACCATTCTTATATCATTCATGCATGAATCACCAACTAGGAACATTTCTTATCAAAAGCAAAACACATTTTCGAAATGGATCAATTGCGGAACAGAACTGATCCCACTGTTCCGTGACCTTACTATTTTCAAAACTTGAATTTAATATTAGAAATGGATATATCTTTCGAAGTAGATGAAGATCGATATAAAATTTGCGAAATTCTGAGTTAAAATGACCAAGTTATGGCCGTTTTAAGTCGGAACTTCCGAAATTAGCGAGAAATCCGAATTCAACTAGTCTAGATGTATAGTTTGATTTAGTTACATGATGAGAATCTCATTAGGACTATTCTTGCTTGGTAGGTGATCTCGAGCAGGACGACACTCTACCTCCCGACTATTATTATTAAGAAGCTTGGCGTCCAATGGCCGAGTGAGTTTACTTCCACTCTCAATTAATGATTGTGATTGTAATGTAGTGACACTAGTGGTGTAGGCAAAGATAAAAGAAATTGTATATGCATGATGGGGTATACGGGAATTGTTTATGTTGTTTTTGTTGATATGTGCAATGGAGCTTAAGGAATATCGAAACCGGGTGTTAAGATATTGGCTGTTTTACTAGTATCTTATGATGAATGTCTGCGAAAACTTGTTGGTCACTTAAAAGAATTGAATTAATGAATATTCGACTCCAACTGTAAATTAAATTCATTCATGTCACGATGGGGTTGGAGCATTTGCATTTGTTGGTTAATCGTGATCCATAAAACGAAATCGTTGGTTAATCGTGATCCATAAAACGAAATTGTTGGTTAATTGTGATCAATAAAACAAAGTTTTGTTAGTTGACCGTGAGCTTAAACGACGTCGTACCGCAGGATTCGTTAATCTGTTAACCCGGAGGGGGCGTAAGTCCATCCACATATGATTTCCGGTTGGTCATATGTTTGCTGAATTCATTTGCTTGATGCATACACTTGCTTGAATAATCACTTGTTTGACTGAATATGTTAATTGCGTTATGGAAGTATTGCTCACTAAGCTAGTTAGCTTACGCCCCCTAGTTTCTTCTATCTTTGCAGCATGATTTTATGGCTTAGGCCGAGACAAGCCACAGCGCAGGTACCGGAGATAGGAGTTTCCATAGAAGTTTAATCCATTCCTTTTTGTATAGACTTCCATTGGAAACTAAAGACTCGGGATGACTGTAATAGACTGTTATTCTTTTGCGGGGAATGGCCCTTAGATCTTGTAAACTTTAAAAGTATGTGTTTGATTTATTATCTATGGCTAATGAATGCCTCGTTAAACTGTTTAACTCCATTTGCTGAAGTATTCTATTATCGTAAAGGAACGCTTTACATCTACTTAAGACTTTCGAAGGCCCCGGGTAGGGAACTCGAGAGTCTTACTTAGTATGTGACGGGCTGTTACGTTTAGAATACCCTATGGGGCGTGACACAAATGACTTCATGTTTAGCAACAGTCTTTGGCAATGCAGATTTGAAATCCATGTTAATTTCTTCCCATTTCCACTCAGGAATCGACAAAGGTTGAAGCTCTCCACCCGGCCTTTGATGTTCGATTTTAATTTTTTGGTAAGTTAGACACCTCGATACATAGCTTGCAACATCTTTCTTTAGTCCTTCCTACCAATAATTCCTCTTCAAGTTTTTATACATTTTGGTGCTCCCGGGGTGGATAGAATATGATGAGGAGTGGGCTTTTTTTTTAATTTCATCTCTCAACCCATGTATTTTTGGTACAAAAATTCTATTCCTAAGTCTAATAACACTTTTCTCATCAAGTCTTAATATTTTCCTTCTTCCATCTTTTATGGTAGACATTATCTTCTCACTTTCGACATCTTCTTTTTTAGCTTGCTTAATTCGCTTCAAAATTGTAGGTTGCAAGGATAATTGAGCTAGCATGACATCCACTTTCTCTATTGTTACTTCAAATTCCATTCTTCTAAACTCTTCTTGAATCTCTCTCTAGCTCGTAACCAAAATTGCAACATCTACTTGCTTCTTTCTACTAAGGGCGTTAGCTACAGCGTTTGCTTTGCTAGGATGGTACAGGATTTCCACATCGTAGTCTTTAATTAATTCAAGCCATCTTCTCTATCTCATATTAAGCTCTTTCTGAGTGAAAATATAATTGAGACTCTTGTGATCAGTATATATCTTACACTTTTCACCAAAGAGGTAATGTCTCCACAATTTCAATGCTAGAATCACAGCTGCTAACTCCAAATCATGAACCAGATAATTTTTCTCATGTGGTTTAAGTTGGCTGGAAGCACATCCGATTACTCGTCTATCTTGCATAAGCATATAACCCAATCCTTGAATAGAAGCATCACTAAAAACCATAAATTCATTTCCACTAACTGATAAGGCTAGAATTAGAGCTGATGTTAATCTCTCTTTCAATTCTCTAAAGCTTCTTTCGCATTTATCATCCCAAATAAATTTAACATGCTTTTGTGTCAACTATGTCAATGGAGATGCTATTTTTGAAAATCTTTCCACAAATATTTGATAATACTCGGCTAAACTAAGGAAACTTCTTATTTCAGTCACACTTAT
This sequence comes from Combretum micranthum, assembly GCA_024138025.1. NCBI lineage: Eukaryota > Viridiplantae > Streptophyta > Magnoliopsida > Myrtales > Combretaceae > Combretum > Combretum micranthum. The sequence continues at coordinate 11,370 of JAMXBD010002412.1, forward strand.
TGGTCTTGGCCATTTCAATACGGCTTCAATTTTCTCAGGATCAATAGATACACCTTTCTTTGATATGATATGACCTAGGAAAGATATCTCCTCAAGCCAAAAGCTACACTTGCTAAATTTAGCATATAATTTCTTCTCTTTAAATCTTTATAAAGCAAGCTTCAAGTGCTTTTCATGCTCTTCTTTACTTCGGGAATAAAGCAGAATATCATCAATAAACACAATAACAAATAAATCCAAATAATCCCTGAAGATCCTATTCATTAAATCCACAAATGCTACTAGAGCATTTGTAATCCCAATGGCATAACAAGAAATTCAAAATGGCCATATCTAGTGCGAAATGTAGTCTTCGGTATGTCTTGGGACTTGATTTTGAGCTGATAATATCCTGATCTCAAGTCAATTTTTGAAAACACAGTAGCTCCTTTCAATTGATCAAATAAATCATCGATTCTAGGTAAAGGATATTTGTTCTTGATTATAACTTGATTTAATTCCCTATAATCGATACACATCCATAGACTCCTATCTTTCTTCTTCACGAACAATACAGGAGCACCCCAAGGTGAAATATTTGATCTAATGAAACCAAGTTCTTGTAACTCTTGCAATTGTTGTTTTAATTCCTTCAATTCAGCAGGTGCCATCCTGTACGGAGCCTTAGAGATAGGAACAGTTCCAGGTAACACTTTAATCCTGAATTTAATCTCCCTATTAGGAGGCAAGCCAAGCAATTTCTCGAGAAACACATCAATAAACTCCTTTACCACAGGTACTATGTTAATATTTACCTCTTCTATACTTATAGATGCTACTACAGATTCTCCCCACAACTCCATTGATTTCCATACTCTTGGGCCTTTGCCTTTCCAACATATAGGTGAATCTCCCTTCCTTTAGTTCAAAACTCAACTCAGCTTTACTATAATCGATTGTAACCTTATATAGATTTAGCCAATTCATTCCCAAGATCAATCAAAGTCGGACAAAAGTAAGATTATCATATCCACGGACATGCTTACATCAGAAATTAAAACATTCACATTCCTACATATGCAAGGTTGTCTAGTCTCAACAACCAAAGGAGTATTCACGCACATAACACGGTCAGTTAATATTTCATAAGCAAATTCACACTCATTCATAAAATTTTCAGATATGCATGTATAAGTGGCTCCAGTATCTATCAACACATAGGCATTTCGATTTGAAATACTCAAAGTACCTGCAATAGTATCAACTGAGGGTGTCTCCTCAATCTGCTGTAGTGTAAACAACTTAGCATTTGTTTTCCCTTTCTCTACTTTAACTCTATTCTTGTTATCAGGGTGATCCTTACAGTTTGCAATATAGTGACCTCGTTGCTTATAGTAAGCACAAAAAACTGGTGGTAATCTTAGGCTTTTACATTCAGAAGCTTGATGTCCAACCTGTCCACAAGAAAAGCATGCACCAAGAGTCCATTTACACTCTGATAACTCATGAGGTTTGAAGCATTTATAGCATTTCTTATTGAATACTGGAGTTGAAGCTTTAAATGTTGATTTTTGATCTTCTCTCTTTCCTAGGAATGGCTTCTTCCCTTTACCTTGATAACTCACACTTTTGCTTAAACCTTGAAGACCATTATAAGAAGAAGCAGGTGCAGGTCTTTTTCCTAGAAATGCTGCTCTGTTGGCTCTTCTTACTCTACTATCAGTTTAAATTTGCTCAACTAATAAAGCCTTTGCCATTGTATCAGCTAGAGTATGCAACTCAAACTTCTTCACTTCCCCTTGAATTTCTTCATTTAAACCATTTTGGAATTTATGGACCTTCATTCTTTCATCTTTGTAGTCTCCTCCAGCAAAACATAACAATCTACAGAACTCAGCATAATACTCATCAATGGTTTTACTTCCTTGCCTTAAATTTAACCAATCTGCAATCATCCTCTCCCTAATTGAATTTGGAAAGTATTTTGAAAAAAATGTATCCTTGAATGTTGTCCAAGATACAGGTTGATGCAAATTCCCAGTTTTTAGTCTTACAATTGTAAGCTTCTTTCTTCATCATATACACATCCAAATCTACCTTCTTCTCTTCAGGAGTATCACAAGCCGCAAAGGTTTTCTCTAGTTCTTCAATCCAACTCTCTGTTGTAGTTGGATCTATGCTTGTTCCATCAAAGTTAGGAACCAACTTACTAAAATCATATAGCTTGATTTGATTAGCTTGATCATTGATAGGTAGATTTTCATTTTGTCTTGCTCCTTGTTGATTATGTTGTTGCATAAAGTATTGTTGCTGCTGAAATACCATCATTTGATACTGTTGCATCATAGCCACCATATCTCTTAACATACCATATGTGGATGTGGATCATTTATAGGGAATGGCATTTGAGGAAAAGGTGGCATGGGAAGATGCAGTGGAAATTGAGTTGGTGGGGGAACTTGTGAAGATGATGCCATATAGGGGATGTAGTAGTTTCGTACTTGGTGTAGTAGAGGAGGTAGGAGCCGATGTAAATGAAGACTAACGTGCGGAGGCATGTGTCTCTATCAGCTTGTTGTTGAGTAGATCTCCGTGACCTATCCACCTTGAACATATGCATATAATACATTTATGACACACACATATGGAATTAAACTACGCTTAAAGTTTATTAAATTCACATTCACATTGATAGGCATTAACAAACAATTAAACAAGCAAACAAGCAAGCAACAAGTATAACAAACAAACAAATAAAATAAGTAAATACAACTATTCAAGCAAGCTTAACTCTTTTCTATGCTACCTAGTGCTAGTCAAGTCTCAATTAAGTTATAACATTTAGGCAAACAAATGTTCAAACTCGGCTCTAATACCATCTGTAAAGACCTGAACTTACCTCCACATTTAAAATAGATGAATCTAGATCCCCAATCACATATAATCTGAAATATTATATGTAAAGTTGTCCTACAATAAGTGTTTGAATAATTGTTTGTCTAAATCTTCAAAAGAACAAATTTGATAACTATTGACTTTTAAAACTTTTAAGAAAAACATAACATCATCATCCTCACATTTCATAAAAGATATAAATTAAAACATACATAGTTAAGTATAGGTATTACAAACAAAGGCTAATAACAAGCCTTATACAAAAGACATAAAAGATAGACAAAACTATAACATCTATTACATATATCCAAAGCTACATTAAGCTAGTCTATTACAAATGAAATCCATCAAGGTCCATGGTTAACATATAATCCTCCAAATCATTTAGGAAGTCCTCAAAGTCCTTACCATAGCCCATACTTGCATAAAACTCATTGCTATCATCATTACCTGAAATTGATAAAATATGAGCCAAAGGCCTAGTATGTAAGTAACAAAAACATAAGCTTAATGGCACACGAGCTTAGTCTACATGCAAATGCCACAATCTTTAAGTTATTAGATAATCTTTAGTTAGCGAAACAATACTGGAGTATTCAAACTCTGGACAACAGGGGTATTAAGGAGGAACCTGAGTAACGATCTCGATGCTCAGGGAGTTGATATAAGTAGCTCGGATACTTATATATTCTAAATAAGTCTATCTAATAACGGATAAGTAATCTCATTTAGGGTGCTTAGTCATTTCTAAACTTTACTTAACTCAATCCATAATATCACCTAATTCAAGTGTTCCCATAAACATTGAATTAAATCATATTACATCTTTTTTAAGAATAAGTAAATGTTATACCGATACCAAATACCCTATTGATTACCCGTTAAACCACTTACGAAAGTTATTGCATCATGGCAAGGTAGCCTAAGCGCCTAAACTACCATACCCCCAATTTGAGCAAGGTGCCGCTCCTCGAATCGGACTTAACGGCATAATAGACAATCATATAAACAATTCTTAAGTTTTCTTAAATTAAAGTAAGCTTAAAGTATACCTATCCTAAGCAAAGAATGAAGCATGTTACTGCGTACTTGTGCTATGAAGAGAACCAATAGAAGCACTCAAATGAAGATTAATAGAGGAACTCAAAGGAGTATCTATAACTGTTACAAGGAAATTCAATTCAAATCAATATAAACACTTTGAATCATACTTAGAACATAACTAATTCTAGGCTTAACACTCACGAGAATTCAAATGAATCCAAGGCAAGGTCATAACATATCATATATACATCTAACAAGATCATAAAAGCTCACAAAATCATCAAAAGAAAATTTAACAAACTAAAGGAATGGTTTGAAGAAGTTTTGAAAATGGAAAATTATAGGGGACATGCAGGCCTTTAATGCCGGTGGCGTTGAGGCAATGTAGTATGCACCAAAAATTCTATGCTTGCTAATGCTGACAGCTTTAATATAAACACCGACAGTGTTGTGGTCTACGTCGGCGGCGTTGAGCCGATGTAGACTGCAACTTAAATTTAATCAAAATTTTCGAGAGTTCTATAGGGTCGATCCATGCCTGTGGATACCCTCAATACCGACAGTGTTGCTATGTACACTGGCAGTGTTGACATATACACCGGCGGCGTTGAGGCGGTGTACAATGCATAGAATTTCGAAAAATTGCAAACTTCCTGTTTTGAAAATACAACTTTTTATGCAAGTTTTCATTTCCAAACTTCCTTCCAACACATTTTCAACACTAACCTTAACCTATATATATTCTGACTTCTTTTAACATACACAATCTTCACTTCAACCTCATAACACTCATATCCACCATTCAATCACAAATCATCATTCAATCCTCATTTAGCCAATTCATTCTACTTTAAACAATCCTAACCCTACTCATTCTCAACTTCATTTACTTCAACATTCTTGTTACCTATTTAGCACATACCAATAACTCATATATCACCAAAATCCTATCTCATATACAAATAGCACATGCAACTCCTCAAGAACTCATTTAACATGTATATTCATTGTAACACAAAACTCACATGTTTAAAGAAACTTAAACAAGCAAATGAGTTTTCAAACAAGTATAAACTTATCTTAGGAAGCTTTGGCTTGTTGAGAAACACTTGAACCTAAGAGCTTATCTTGCTAAGAGTTTAGGTGATATTGTTTAAGGAGACAAAGGAAGAAAGTTTTGGGAAAAGATAGGAAATTTCGTATGGAATTTTAGTCTGATTTTTGGAAGTGTGTTTAGCAAGAAAATGGGACTTAAACTTATCATAATCTTGACTTTTGGGCGGCTAAAGTTGAGGCTTCATTTTCCAAGGGTTGGGCTTGTTTTGGCCAAGAATTAATGTTGTTGGCTTGTTTTTATGGCTAAAAAATCCCATGTTTTGGGGATATTCCAAGCTTGTTTTAACCAATTTTAACTCTACCTAAACTCAATAACACATACTCAACACAAAATAATTTATTATTGCACTCATTCACATTTCACATAGCATAATTATATTAAACAATTCAAATATATATATATATATATTCTTGAAATGGGGCTATTTAACAAACATCACAAAAATTGTCTGTAAACATGTAATATTTTGAAAAAAGTAACATCATATCTTATACATGCGATTTTTATCAGGGATGTAATCGGATGAGTCATAATAGGGTTCTTGACCTGCTCGACTCATTAAAAACCCTATAGGGTTTTAGGTTGGGTTTTGATGTAAAGTAAAAACCCTATAAGGTTATTGGTAAGAATGCAACCGGGATGGGTTGGGATGGGTATACTAAACCCGAACCCAATACCCAACAGGATTCCTAAAACTCGTCCCCCATAGGGTTTTTGTCTATGAACCTAAAACCCACTAAACAATCCCTATAGGGTACCCAAACCCGAACCCGAAACCCGTTATAAAATTAGAATCATTACACAATAGAATATTTAAAAACGTCATTATAAATGTTTTTTTTTAATATTTTTCCAATTTGTTCCCATTTTATAGGCCAAGAAAAAAACTCTTAGCATTACTCATGCAATCTTTTTATAAAATCCCAATCATTTTCATGGAAAAAAAATCATTGAATGAAACATTGTGACAATGTAAGTGAGAGGCTTGAATTTGAAGAGAGTGAGCCAAGACCAAGACTGAAGTGGAGACCATAGAGTATTAGTCTACTTTAGGGTTTTTTACTTTTTCTAAATGATTTAATAAAAAAGAAAAAAATAGCTTTACAATTAATAGATTACAGTTGGTTAATTTCAGAGACTGAGGCTAAACATAATATATATATTTATATATTTAAACTGGTTCGGGTTTCCCAACAGTTTAATGCTTGTCCCAAAAACCCATCCCAAACCCTATAGGGTAATATCCTATAGGGTATTTATCGGGTTGGATGGGTCGGGACCCTATAAAAACCTACCGCTTACATCCCTAATTATTGGGTTTGAATCATATAACAAATCTGATAGATACTTGACAACCCAGTATCATAATTTAAAAAATAAATAAATGAATAAGAACATAACTAAAGGGTAAGGAGCGAAAATGAAACATGGAGAAGCTACTATTTTTTACTCCTACAAATGCTTATATATATATATATATATTTACTAGACTATTTAAGGATTTGAGAACTTTTATTAAAATTTGTTCAAGTCATGTTTGCTTTAATTTATTTGATGTCTTATATTTTATCTCTAAGAGAAGATTTAATTTAACCATGCTAATTTAAGTCTCTTAGATGAGAATGGTGAAAAAATAATATATTTATGTGCTTAAATATTGAATCATGAATGTGGTCTATCACATATTCTATCTATTCACATGTATCTTTTACTTGAATATATATAAAACGTATGTTAGAAGTACCAACTTTTCTTATATTTATTTTTAAAATTAAAAAATAGGTTGAAAAAAATAGGGTTATAGGGTCGAGTTCTAGGTTCTAAATCAAACCCTATAGGGCGAGTTTGGATATAGTATGAAAACCCTATAGGATTATAGGGTTAGGTTTGATAGAACTTATAGAGTAGCAAGTTGGGTTTTGGGTTTATATGATTTGCTCGAAACCTGACTCCATTGCACCCTTAATTTTTGTATAAGTATTTCATTAATTAATTTTATATGATTGGTATTTATGTAGATAATTTCTAACAGATTAGTGAATTGACTACTCTCTCTCTCTCTCTCACACACACTATATATATATATATATAACTTCATATTTATTATTTCATGTTTTTCTTATCATAAAATAGGAAACTTGCTATTATAAAAAAGGAAACATGTCCATTATAAAATAGGAAACAATATGTTTAGTTTCTACATAGTATTCATACTTTATATGATGCATTAAAGTTCATTAATTTATGATAAAGTCATATTTTACTCATTTTTTATTAAATAATTCATGCTAAATTATTATTGATTTATAAAAATCATAAGAAAATTGTAATAAGTGTGTTTAATTTGTTATTTAGGTCATGAGGACTTAGAATTACAAATATATAAAATTTGAAGGAGTTTTGAGTAAACTTGGAAAGGAAAAGAGCAATGGCGGCCATGAAAGCATGTAGGCCGCCGCCTTCATCACCAACAAAGGCAGCCTTCAATGAAGAAACAAACACTGCCAGCCTTCATTAGCCATTAATTTTTCAACATACGCCGGCTACTCGAGTTTCTACCTTGCTTCCTTGAGCCGACTTCGCACGTGTACAGAATAAAAAATTTAAGCACTGGCTTCAATACTGCCAGTGTACAAAACAAACTTCAACAGCCTTCATTTTTTGAATGTACACCAGCACTAGAAGAATCAAGGCTGCTGGCCTTGGACTAAGATTACTTATCTACAAATTCAAAAACATTAGAGCCCAGGTCAACATTGTCAGCCTTTCAACTAGTGTAAATCATACACTACCTATACGACATTGACGTATATTATGTAACTGCCGGCCTACATTGTGTCTGATGGAATTCTTCATCTTTTGCTTATAAAACTCCTTGCATGGTTCTATCAAAAGGGAAACCAAAACTTTTCCATATCATATACATAAGATCTCAATTAGATATTAAATCCTAGATTAAAATTTTGAGAGAGTTGTTCCAGATTCAAAGTTGTTGATTGTTGTCGAGCCTGGATTTTGAAAATCATCCGGTTCATTTCTTTTAACCCGATTCATATTAAACCCTAACCCATTTAACATGAATCCTCGACTAGGGGTTAAAAAAAATTTTAATTTTTGAAAATATTTTGGAGTCGCCACCCGATATAAATCGGGAAAAAATGAAAGCCAGGATTAATGGGTCGGTTAATCCTAACTTAGCCACTAGTCTGCGAAAAGTTTGATTTAAAAATCAAATTTTTAAATAAATACCAAATATCTGAGTTCGGGGGCTAACCTATTAAAACCTAAGCGGTTACCACTTTAAATTTAAAATTTAGAATTTATCCTTTTCTATACTAAAAAAATTCAAACAAAACATTTATAAAACAAATATCTACAAGTTTAATTATTCATTTTTATTTTTATGTATTTTTTTTTTAGGATTTAAATATCAACAAACATTTGTATTTTTCCTTTTCAAAAAAAAAAAAACTTATAATATGTACAAAATGATTATTTCAAACTATCAAAACAAATTGTGGTAAAGTTTGAACAAAATTTTGCCACAAAGACAAAAGGATAGCCAATTTTTGCTTAATTTCTCTGTCAAATAAAGAGATTTTTATCTTGTATTAAACTATCTGTCGAGTTTAGACGTTAAGATTTGCTAGGTCAATGTAGGGCCTAGGCTCTGGAAAAATGATAGGCCATCTGTCGGGCCTAGACTAGAAACTGATAGACCGTCTGTCAGGTCTATATTTAGAAAATGATAGGCCATCTGTCGGGCCTAGACTTGGAAAATGATAGGCCATCTGTCGGTTCCTAGATTTGGAAAATGATAGGCCATCTGTCGGGCCTAAACTATAAAAACTGATAGACCGTCTGTCGGGTCTAAATTTTAGAAAACTGTTAGGTCATCTGTCGGACCTAGACTAAAAAACTGATAGACCGTCTGTCGGGTCTAAATTTAGAAAACTGTTAGGTCATCTGTCGGACCTAGACTAAAAAACTGATAGACCGTCTGTCGGGTCTAGATTTAGAAAAATGATAGGTCATCTGTCGGACCTAGACTAAAAAACTGATAGACCGTCTGTCGGGTCTAGATTTAGAAAAACTGTTAGGTCATCTGTCGGACCTATGGGCTTTAATTTGGTCATTTGGTCACCATCTTGAATGGATGGATTTCTAATTTTGGTCACCATCTTGAATGGATGGACTTAATTTGGTCAGTACTAAACTATCTGTCGAGTCTAGACTGAGGGGTATATAATTTCCTGACTGTGACTTTTCAATCCATTTGGTTCTTTGGGTTGAGGACATGACAATTTGGTCCCTCATAATTTGGTGCGAATTGACTTGACTGATAACCATAATTCTTAAAGGCAGGATGACGCTCATTTGAGCAGGTGATCCTAATTCTCAAAACAGTAGGACGACGCTCCTTCGAGCAGGTGATCCTAATTTTTCAAACAGTAGGACGATGCTCCTTTGAGCAAGTGATCATGATTCTTAACACAATAGGACGACGCTCTTTCGAGCAAGTGATCCTAATTTCTCAAACGATAGGATGACGCTCCTTTGAGCAGGTGACCCTATAATGATAACTTAAAAAACTTCCTGGAGACTTATAGCTTAAAAATTGGGCAATTTGGAAACTTTTCTTTCTTTTTCACTTTAAATCTACTGGGGATTATTTAGCCGAGAAAACAATAATCTCACAAACTTGGTTGAAGAATTTGTTTGAGAAAGCAGTGAATTTACTTTCTCTTTCTTGGAAATTTGATTGACTTGGTTCAGAAAGCAATGAATTTGCTATTTCTTTGAAAAACTTAGATTGACAAACTTAGTTGAGAAAGCAACGATTTGCTATTTCTTTGAAAAACTTGATTAACAAACTTAGAGAAAGCAACGATTTTGCTATTTCTTTGAATTAACTTGATTAAGAAAGCAACAATTTTGCTATTTCTTTAGAAAAATTATTAAGAAAGCAATAATTTGCTATTTCTTTTGATTGAAAAACTTGATTAAGAAAGCAACAATTTGCTATTTCTTTTAAAAAACTTGGTTTGAGAGAGTCAGTTGAAAAAGTGGTCCTGAAAAACCTAACTTCCTTCTCCTTTTTTAGCTTTAATTGGGAAAGTGATGAACTTACAATCCCTACTTTTCTCATAAATGTCTTTTTTTCATCATCAAAGATTTGAACCAAAGGTAATTTTTATATATTTTGAAAAATTCTTCTTTTTCTTTTACTTTCAAAGAAAGTTACCAACAGGTAAAAATGAATTGTGTTTGCCCATTGATCATTCACTTTAGTTCAGCCACAGGCTTGACCATTAAACCACTAAAGGTTTCTTATTGAAAAATTTTAATCATTGGGGGCAAAAAATTGTACTTTTGGGACTTCAATTCATATTTGGGGCATTGTTTTCAATTTTGGGGCAAATAATTGCTACACTTGAGGCAGATATTTTTCAAATTGGGACAAGTAAATTTTATGCCCCTGTGGACTATTTTTATACCAAGATTGGTTATCTCATTTTGATTGCCTAGTCAAAGAGGACTTCCTCACACTCTCTTAGGCTCATTTTCACTTCTGGCTCGGATTCCAAAAATTATGGTCCGTCTTGCAAGTAATACACATTGGTCAATCTATTAGGTCTTCTTTGTACTGTAATGTGGGCTTTTGGTTATCGGCTTTAATGAAAAGGGATATTTCATAAGGCTTTTTACTGAAAAATTTTCAACATATCCCGGGTTTACAAGTCAAGAACCCTTAAGGAAAACTTGATGATGCACTTGCCCCTAGTTTCAAGGGTATTAATAAATCAACTCCTTTGATCCAAAAAGTCTCCAAAGGGTGGAATTTGTGGGTGGGGCTTGAATTTTGATGAATTTTGATGATTTTGAACTATGTGTTTGTGTTTGCAAATCATTGATTTTGATCACCTTGTTTGCTTTTTTTTTTTTTTTTTCTTTATCTTTTTGTTGATCTTCCTCTTGATTTTCCTTGTCTTTTTTTTCTTTTTTTTTTTTCTTTTTTTTTTTCTCTTTTTGCATTCTTTTCTTTCTCCTTTTTTCATTCTTTTCTTTCTCTCTTTTTTCATTTTCATTGCCCTTTTGGGAGACGAATTCAAGGTGATTTATTCTTTTATAGCTCAAAGTGTATTTGCTGTGTATGGTTTGAAATGAAGACTCTTTTTCCTTTCATAGGAAATGATTTATTTGTGTCAATTGACTATTCTTGAATTGATGCGACTAGGTCAAGTGCATATAAGTTATTCCTTTTTCTCCTTAATAATGACCCTAACCTCCAAATTGCCCCATTGTGGGGTGCCCCAATGCGGGGTGGTTCTTGACAGGGTTTATTTTTAAGATACTTCCTTAATAGGCTCAAATGGGTCAACAAAGGGGATAAATGTGTTTAGGATTTTGAAATGAATGCCTAATTTCATTTTGACTCATGTACTAAATTCAAGACAGACCTCCTTTAAGGAATGAGTCCACCTTATCTCTCACAATTCACTCTCTCTCGAGTGTGTGTAGGGTTGGTGTTTGGGATTAAGTTTGCCTCTTTTCATCCTTGGCAATTTTTTTATGAGATATTTCTCTTGGCTTTCAATCATCCATTTTTTGCCTCAAGATATTTAACTAAATGCCCCATTTGGGTAAATCAAATGCCCCTTAATTGGTAAAGTCCTTTTGGTTGTCCCTAATTTTGATTTTAGTTGCCTTTTGCTGAAAGTGAATGATCATTGGGGTAACAATTTTTGAAATATTTTTTCCTGTTGGCAATTTTCTTTTTTTCTTTATTTATAATTTTTTTTTTGAAAACTTTTATTCTTTCATCTCTTTTTTTTTTTAACAAATTTGAAAAACTTTTATCTTCTTCCTTTAAAAAAATGGTTATTAACAAAAGAGGTTTGGAAAATGAATGTAAAGTGGAAATTTATTTACAACTCAAAGTTTTTTTTTTTTTTAGGCAAAAATTATCTTACAAGAATAGAGGTAAACAAATGACCCTCTTCCCTTTTTTCAAAAATTAATTGGGGCTGATATTTACAAAATGATTGATTTGAGGATAATGGACTACTGATGACAAAAGTAATTTTATATACAAGTCTAACTTTGTTTGGAAAGAACCTACAACTATAGGTGGATAATTTACACTTTAATGGATATATACAAATCTATTCTACACATTTCATTTTTTAATTAAGGAAATATATACAAATGCAAGAATGCAAATATGCTAGCACACGAATGCAAATGGGGATATTGACCACTAGGATTTTGAAAAATATTTACCGGGGTTGTATTTAGAAACAATGATTTAGAAACCTTCATCAAATCCTTTTTATTTATCTAACTATCTTATAGGGCCAAGAATATAACTCCACATTTTTTAAGACTTTGTTGGAATTGATTAAAAACTTTTTGTTTTATTTAATTGATTTTTTTTTTAATAAATGATACAACTCCATTTTTTTTTGAAAAAATTTGGTCAAATCCCAAGTTGATGAATGCATGATTTGGTAAGGTTCTATAGGTTCCCCGGTCTAGCAAATCATAAGGCTAAACCGGAGTGGGAGTCTTTTCTTGATCTAGAGGGTGGAAACCACAGCCCCCGGACCTTACTTCGAACTCCTCGCTTAGGCTCTTAAGACGGCCTGGGTTCGACCGTATCTAGCACACATTGTGTGCATGAATGCAAATGCATATGCGAATGAAATGAACTAATTTAAAATCTAAGTTACAACATATATACAAAAACACATACAAACAGATAATTATACAATATACAAAAATAAAGGATAAATTTTAAATTTTAAACTTAAGTGGCTAGCCCTCTTTTTTTTAAAAAAATAAGCGAGTCCCCAGTGGAGTCGCCAAGCTGTCGAGCCTGGATTTTGAAAATCATCCGGTTCATTTCTTTAACCCGATTCATATTAAACCCTAACCCATTTAACATGAATCCTCGACTAGGGTTAAAAGAAATTTAATTTTGAAAATATTTTGGAGTCGCCACCGATATAAATCGGAAAAAATGAAAGCAGGATTAATGGGTCGGTTAATCCTAACTTAGCCACTAGTCTGCGAAAAGTTTGATTTAAAAATCAAATTTTAAAAAATACCAGATATCTGAGTCGGGGGCTAACCTATTAAAACCTAAGCGGTTACCACTTTAAATTTAAAATTTAGAATTTATCCTTTTCTATACTAAAAAATTCAAACAAAACATTTATAAAACAAATATCTACAAGTTTAATCATTTTTATTTTTATGTATTTTTTTTAGGATTTAAATATCAACAAACATTTGTATTTTTCCTTTTAAAAAAAAAAACTTATAATATGTACAAAATGATTATTTCAAACTATCAAAACAAAATATATTTTTTCTAATTTTATTGTCGCCCCGTAGGTGCCTACGTACTCGCTAATCGAGATCAGACAAAACGTAGTTCTTTTATAAAGAACTTAGTTTGTTGATCAATTTTATATTTTTAAAATATTCTCACTTTAAGTTTATTAAATTTTGAATTTTTATGAAAACCAATTTTGATGATCCTATGATCTAATCAATTGATTTTATTTCATAAAAAATATATTTTTCTAAGTTCAAAAATCATTAATTCATGGCTAATTTAATGCTACATGAAAATAATTTTGAAAACTTTGAGTATTATCTTTATAGCAAATTTATAAAGATAATTTTGATAAAAACTTAATTAATATCATGATTTAAAAAAAAAATTTTATCTTTATTATTCAACAACAATTTTGGTTTAAAAAATCTATTAACAATTTATTATTTTTCAAAATTCAATAATCATCACATATGTTCAGAACATATTCAAAATATATCATAACAAAATTAAAATACAAAAACAAAACATCTCATGCATCAAATATATATTTAAAGATCAATCTATATGCAAATACATATTCAAAAATATCCAAAAATATCAAAAATTGCTAAAACATGTAAATTTATATTAAAAATAATTATTCTAATTTTTCTGGATTTTTCTGAATTTTTCTGGATTTTTTACGAATTTTTATTATTTTTTCCTATTTTTTCCTATTTTCCGAAATTAAATATATAATAAATAAATAATTTAATAATACAGACTAACCTGGACCGTTGGATTTCTCGGATCAGATCTGGAGCGTCTGATCTGTGATGAATCTGGACCGCAGGATCTGATGACTTTGATCTGGAGCGTTGATTGCTTTGATCGAATCTGGACCGTCTGATCCTCTGATCAAATCTGAACCGTAGGATCCTCTGATCAAATCTGGACCACAGGATCTGCTGACTTTTGACCGACGACCGTTGACCGTTGACCGATTACCGTTGACCGACGACCGACCGGGTTGGATTCGAATTTCGGGTCGGATTTCGGATACCCGTCGGGTGAAGAAGACGATGACGGTGGTTTTCGAGCGTTCGTCGGCCGTTCCTGGTGGTTTTCGAAGCCTCCAACTTTGTCGGCCCGACGTGGATTGGGTGCTGCAGCGGCTGTGGTGGTGGTTCACTCCCAGAACCACCAGAAGTGGCGGTTCGTGTGGTGGTTGACGGCGAGGATTTAAAAAAAATTCGAAAATTTGCAGAACTTCCAAATGCAAATTCGAACATCTAAACACTATAATCAATCAAAAACTTTCTAGATGATCCTAACACTCTTTAATTGGATCGAAATCCTCCGATCACTTCGAATTTGCAAATTTTGCAATTCGAACACTTTTCTCTCTATTTTCAGATCTCGATCGTGTAGTGTATGTTTCGTGAAATTGAATTGTGTTTCTGCTTGTGGGGTGATATTTATAGATTTCGAAACAATTTGTCATTTCGAAGCTTCGTACTTGTTCAATTTTTGAATCACGAATCGTTATATTTTTTCACATAAGAACGATTCAAAATTGGGACTCGATTCGTGATTGTTGGTTCAAATTGATCACGAATATTATTTATACATCATAACTCTTCGATTAAGTGTGTTTAATTTGATCAAAGAACACAATTCGGCCAATTTTAAGATTTGAAAATCATGTCCATTCGAATTTTTTCCCAATTTTCATGCTTTGATTAAGATGTCTTTTGGAATGAAAAAATATGTGAATTATTTGCAGATGTGATGTATCCCATGCCTAGTTTGTGTCTGTACAATCAATTTCGAAAAAACACAAAGATTCGTTGCTCAAATAGGTCTCAAAGTGGATGAACCGAATGTCTTTTGGAAAAAAAATTGAACAAAAAGAAGCAAAATCTGCCTTAGGCTAGATTCGAACTTGGGTCCTCTTGCTTTGTGTCCATGGTCTGATCCGTTAGGCCGTTGGCCTGTGCCTTGGTCATATAGCTAACCCACTAATACTTAAGACTAATAGAATATATGTTATATTAATCTCAAATAATTATTTATTTTAATTTTTCTTACATATATTTTATTTACATTACTATTATTCATTTAATTATTTTATTATACATATTTTATTCCTTTATTTTTTATTTTTTCTCTTTTTTATTATACTATTGTTTATTATTTTTATTATTATATTTTATATTTTTAATGAACTCAATCATGACATTAATTTATTCTAAACTTAAGCCTAATTTTTAATTGGGCAAAAATTGGGTGTCTACAATTGTGAAGCCTTGTAATTATCTTGGAAAATTGAAGATAAGACTTTTGTGAAGTTGTTGCAATTAAGGTTTTTCATACTTTTGTTAATTGGATTGGTGATCTCTGAACTTTTTTATTTTTATGCAATCTAATTCTTCGATTTTAGTGTTTAATATAAATTCCTTTGTAATAATTCTTATGATTTGTGATTATTTTCTCACTAAAGATTAGGAGAAATTGATTTAGGGCATTAGTCAATCATAGAATTAGAAGATTCATGATTATGAATTAGATTCCACTGTTAATTTGTGTAACGAAAATTAATGGATTACTTTGTGGTTTTAAGATTTTAAAACTTGGAAAAGGATTAAAGTCTTTGATAATTTCATACGAATATCCACATAGCTAATAGTTATTATAAAATGATAGCAATTTGATTAGTAAAACTAGGGTGAATTATGTTTTTTCCACACTCAATCAATATATTTTCATCAAACACTCTTTCTCTGCTCTTAAGTGACAATCTAGGATTATTAGTAGTCAATTAGTAATTTCTCTAAATTGATTGCCTAAATAATAGTAGAAGCTAATACCTGTTTAGTAGTTAAGTAATCCTCATGAGATCGATAATCTATTTATCACTATATTACTTGATCTGACCCTATACACTTGCTGGTAGAATTCGCTTTTATTTTTATATATACATTTGCAGCGGATCACTTTATTTGGACTTACATAATAATTTTATTAACACATGTAATTCCATGTATTTTATTTGAAAAATAAATCCAACAATCTCCCACTTGGGTTATATGTGTATGATCTTATAATTGTATATAAATAATATAAGTATGCAAAATTTGCTATCATAAAGAAATGCATCCTTAAACAATTCAATCCATTAATCAAAGGTGGACTTATGGGGGCCAAAGGTTGCCCCTAACACACAACACCAGCTCCCCCAAACAAAACAGCTTCTTGGGGGTCGTGTATACATGAGAACAATATGTAATATATTATATTTAAATAAACATAAATGCACATCATGCTTGGTGATTCAATGGTTAAGGGAGCTTGATTTTACCATTAGGTTACAAGTTCAAATCTTGGTGACCTTATTGCTCCTTTTCATTTCCCTGATCATGCCTATCCTTTATTCGTTCTTTTTCATTATTCATTGCATATTTAATGCTCTTTTTCATTCTCGTGTCCTTCTTTGTTTTCTTTTTTTTTTTTCCTTTTCCTTCTATTTGCCTTCAATTGTATTCTTTTCTCTTTTCTTCTTTATTATCCTCTAATTTTCTAATAATTTAGTAATTTTCCCATTCAAGCTTTCTCCATAGTTTGCAACATTTTAAATTTCATATCTAAAAAAATTCAAAATGGAATAAATTAAATAAAAAAATTTTAAACAACCATTTTTAATTTTTAAACATATATTTTATGATAATTAATTCCACAATTGTAGTTGTAAAGACTTGGGATATATATGAGAATGAAATGACTTGAGATGTCTAATTTTTTTTATTATATATAGTTGTTGGAAATTGAAAAACGTGGTAGTAATACATAACTTATCATATATAAATAATTTTCTTTTTTTTTCTAAAAATAATAATTCGGTTAAAAATCTAAAATTAATTTTCAATGAATTAATACATAACTTTCATTTAAATTATAAAATAATATTATCATTTAAGAAAAGTAAAATATTAATTTTAATAAATTAATTAGTGAATAGACACTAAAATATAATTAAAACTAAAGAACTTGTACTGAAATGCAAAAAAGTATAACAGTGTTAACTTTTCCATTAATGAAGACACTAAATTGAAACTATAAGCACTAAATCGCTAAAATTGAATGTTTAGGTGCCTTTAATGCCTTTATCCCTTGAAAGTGACCTCATAACTAATATCTACCTTGACCGTGTAAAAGTCTGTAGACAATTTAACAAGTCTATGAGCACTCTCCAAAATAGAAACTCTCACTGAAACTATATATCCAAAAATTACATAACAGTCATATGAGCAACATGTTTGTGAAAGACCTTAGGTGGTAAGCCTTCAGTAAGTGGATCCTCAATTATCAAGTTTGTCCCTATGTTCTCTATAGACACTTGACGATTCAAAACTCTTTCTTTCATACTTAGAAATTTGAAGTTAATGTGTTTAGATAATGTTGAGCCCCTATCGTTGTTGGAATAAAACATTGCGGATTTATTATATCCTTAGCGGTCTTTCAATACTATTCATAATGCATAACCCAACAACAAAATCGTGTAACCATATTCTATGATTGGATGTCTCATAACATGTTATAAATTCTACTAGCATAGTGGAGGAAGCCATGAACATCTGCTTAGCACTTGTCTGAGAGACAGCTCTCTAGCAAGTAGATAAATATATCCTAATATGGATTTCTTGTTGTCATGGAGTTGAGCAAAACTAGAATAAGAATAACTGATGATCTTAGACTAATCTAACATCCTATATGTGAGTGTGTAATTCTTTGTTCTCTAGAAATACCGCATAACCCTCTTGGTTGTTTTCCAATAATCCATTCTTGGATTGCTCAAATACCTCCCTGATTCTCCCCAGCATCCCAACAATATCTGCAATATTTGGATACATATGTACCTAAACACACATAAGATTCCCCATAGTTGAAGCATAAGGGACATTGTCTATTTCTATACTTTCAAGTTCATTATTGGGGCATTGGCAGAAATTGGATCCAATCTCCCTTAGCTTCAGGGGTATTTCCTAGTTTTAGTTCTATGTGCGAAACCCCTTGAGCACTTTCTCAATATAGCCCTTTTGTGACAATCCAATGACACCTCGGGAATAGTTCTAATGTTTTTAGATTCCTAATATAAAAGAAGCTTCACCAAGATCTTTCATCTTAAAATCCTTTGATATAAATTTCTTAATTTCATACAGTAAGCCTATATCATTTGTGACAAGTTATATATCATCAACATACAATACTAGGAAAATAAGCTTACTCTACTAAATTTATGGTATATGTAATTATCTACAACAATTGTCTTGAAACCGAATGAGACAATGCTTTGATGAAACTTGTGATACCATTGGTGAGATGCCTGCTTGAGTCTATAGATTGATTTCTTTGATTTGCACATCGTCTTCTTTGAGTCTCCCAATTTTAAGTTTTCTAGTTGTATCGCATAAATTGTATCAACAATGTTACTATTAAGAAACGTTGTCCTCAAATCTATCTATGGTAACTCAATATCAAAATGTGTTGCAAATGTCATCAAAGAGTATTTCGAAGAAACCAAGATTCTTCTCTTTATAATCAATGCCTTCTTTTTTGTTTGAAGCCTTTAGCTATAGGATGTGTCTTATATCTTTCTATATTGCATGTATAATCAATCGTTGAAGAGTTCTTTAGTATTTGTTATAACCACTAAACATATTATATATATTCATTATATTGAATATGTAATATAAATTTGTCATATATTGCATATAAATGTTGTACATTAATATTATGTATTTATATATATTAACATGATATATGCTATGTGAATGTACTTTATATGTATTAACATAATGTTTGTTACAACTACTAAATATATGCAATATAATATATACATATTTTAACATGTATATGTATTATTGATAACATATATGTTAGATATATACTATAATACATGTATATATAATATAAACATGTTATATATGATATATATTACACATATATATGTTATACATTAATATGTATAAATATAACATACATATTATGCATATATATATTTGTTATATATTAATATAATGTATTTATCTATTATTGTAAACATAATGTTTGTTACAAACACAATATTTACAATATATATAATAAAATATATTTTAACATATAATATATGTATTGTTGTAAATATATCTGTTATATTTTATAATACATGTATACTATAATGTATATGTAATATAAATATATTCTATATATCTCATATATCATACATATATGTAAACCCCATTTTCATAACATCCATAATATAGAATTAGGTAATTAGAGATTAACTTAATAGGTTATAAGGCCCTAAAGTACTAAAACACTAATTATTTAACCCTTAAATGCCTAAAATTATAATAAACCATATTATACATTAAAAATTAGAAAACAAAGTGTTAAAATAGGAATTTTAAGTATATAATGGTCTTCATGATTTTTAAATATAGCAATCATATAAATTTTTGCTTAAAAATACTATGGAATGTGTCATTATAAGAAAGCATTGCTAGTACACCAATCGGGCCTAAGAAATGAAAATTTTATTTCCTTTTATCGCCCATACAAATCAACTCAGTTGTAAATCATTAAAACATTTTGTTGACCACCTATAGTCCTTTCCATTTATGGAAAACATTATCACATAAAACCTTTTCATTGTCAAACTCGATAAGCTCCCTCCACTTCTAAAATCTATAACCTCACGTATCTTAACCATTTTAGATTTGGAAGTTACATTGTGATCATGAACTTTTACTCTACATGACAAGGTAAAATTGATAAGGTTCTGTTAGGTTTTATATTTTTACGCATATGAACATTAAAGAGATCAATGAAGGCATATAACTATTAAATTTTTATGATATTTTCTTAAACTTTTAGTTTAAACTTAAGTACAGAGGAAGTCTTTTTACAAGTTTTTAGGAGAAAACTTCACTTTCATGTGCTAGTAGTCTAACTAATTGAAGTATTACAAGATACACCTTGGTGTAGGAATTTTCGATGATTTACTACTCTTATTTTTAATAGGATAAATTACACCAAAAGGTCACAACGTTTGCCGATAAGTTTATTTTAGGTGAAAACATTTTAAAAAGTTCAAAAGAGGTTATAATGTTGATTGAGTAAGTTCATTTTAGGTCACAACATTTTTGAGTAGCTAAAAAAAAGATCATAATGTTTAGAAAAGTGGATCAATTGAAGTCACCATTAGCACGTGTCAACAAAAGAAGTATTTAATTAAAACTAAAAAAAAAACCCCTCTTTTAAAGCTCCAATGACATGCAT
This sequence comes from Combretum micranthum, assembly GCA_024138025.1. Lineage (NCBI taxonomy): Eukaryota > Viridiplantae > Streptophyta > Magnoliopsida > Myrtales > Combretaceae > Combretum > Combretum micranthum. The sequence continues at coordinate 32,051 of JAMXBD010002412.1, forward strand.
CAATAGAAAAGAAATATTTAATTAAATATCATAAGGCACTTCTCTAAACGTTATGATCTCTTTTGAATTTTTCGAAACGTTGTGATCTAAAATTAACTTACCCTTAAACGTTATGACCTTCTGGTGTAATATACACTTATTTAATATGTAGATTATATCAATGTTTGGTGTTAAATAGTGATTATAACTTGTTATTGATGACTTACGAATTTTGTTATATGTAAGAATGGACTTTAGAAACAAGTTTACATATGAATTTAAAGTTTATAGGAGAAAGAAGATGAATATTAGCTTACTAGTGAATTATCTCCTACCATGGAAAATTGGTAATCCAACTCGACATAAGCTTTTGAGTGTTGAGTTTCTTGAGCACCAGGTTGTCCCTTGCTCAATTGAATTTATCTTATGAAAATAAAATAAATAAATAATACATGGCTATATAAGTTGAAGTTAAATACTTAAAGAAGTATCATTTCTTGAACCTTAAGGAAATATACCAATATGCCAATATACAATGATAGTAAGATTATTAAATATTTACTTTATCAATTTTTCATGAATCGTATATTATCTAATGAGAATTGTTGGTAGTAGAATATAGGTCACAATCCACTTGACCCGTTACATCCTTACATGGACCAAAGAGCCTAATAAGGGTCCAAAAGATCACCAACTTAGCAGGCTTAAGAAAAGTCTGCGACCAATGACACCATAAGTACCATCTTGGCAAGGGATCTCGAGCTTGTGTTCACCTTGAGTTGAAGGGAAGCCCATGAGCTTGACCTCAACTCGACTCCATAAGGTTTCCACTTTATCCCCATCCGAGCCTAGGGTTGGGGGGTACATTGCCAGTTTAACCATACACCATGCAGTCTCTCAATTTGGGCATTGGATAATTTCTTCACTTAAATGCTAGGTTAGCTACCAGATGGAGATTCATCTTAGCAGAAAAGATTTGGTGGACCTTATTTTGGTATGAATATGAATTTAAATAACCCTTCCCTTCATAAGGAAAAGAAAGCGACAATGATTTTTTTATCTTATTAATACTCTCTGAAAGACCCATAGACCAACTTAAGCATTAGAGTGACTATATGGACAACCCTTCGGTGGACCATTGACCTTTTTTTTGTGTTTGTAGTGGCAAAAATTTACCAACAAAATTAGTACCCTCAACACTTGGTCGTGTGTTGGAACTTCTACCCTCAAATTGTCTCTTCCACTTGTTCTCCATAAACACCAAGATATTAATTAGATAGAAACACACAATCTATATTGCAAATAGTAACCTCTAATACTGACAAGTTAGGACCTTAACAGAGTAAGAATTAGTTTGATTTAGCTCCTACTCAATCGATAGTTGCTCCAATGAACAACGAAGCTCCTAAGTTGCCATGTCAAGAACCACCTGCTATTGGAAATGGTAAGTTTGTAGACTCAGGGTGTATTCTGGAACTTGAGAACTTATGTAGGCAATTTGTACACAAAAACATTGAACATGAGTATTCTAATTCCCTTTTGTAAGCTAGGATTACAGAGCTAGAGGAGCTAAGGAACTAGCACTTGGAAGAAAAAGCTTCTATACACAATGGAGTGATTCTCTAGCTCATTCACTTAGAAGAACAAGCTTTGAACGATTTAAGAAAAATGAACATTGAAAATTTGAGAAATGAAGTGAAATTGTTTTTACGTAAGTGGAATTTAAGTATGGTTATGAATGTGAAACCTCCCTTATAACTCAAGTATTTATGAGAGGGTGACGACTCTAACTCCTTGAAATGTGCAAACGAATCTCAACGATCAAGATGTTGCCATGACATTAGTGTCATAAAATGTTAGAAGCCATTATTACAATAGTCACATCCTTTTGAATCCAAAAATTCCCTACAAACCATTCAACCTTAAGCCTATGGTATTGCTCGCCCAAGATGGATCAAGCTCCATAATGACGAGTTAGGATGACTTGCATAGATTTGAACTACCTCCAATGCATATCATTCTATCGCAGGCTTAGGGATGCAACTCAAATGGAGAAGAGAGTTGAGAACGTTAACTTGATAGGTTGGCCTCATGAGCTGAGCTTAGATCGCTTACTCTTCTTGCTTCCTCAAAAATGAAGTAAGGGGAATCACTGTTGATAGCAGAATATAGTCATAACCTAACCAACTCATTATCTTTCTCACATGGACCAAAGAGCCCAAGAATGGTCTAAAAGATCACCAACTTAGCCGACCCATGAAGAGCTCGTGACTAGTGATACCTTGGGTCCCGCCTTGGAAAGGGATCCCGAGCTTGTGCTCTCCTCGAGCTCGTGTTTGCCTCGACCTCAAAATTTACTCCAAAAGATTTCCACTTTACCTTTATCCTAACCTAGGGCTGGGGAGGGGGGGAATTTTGCTAGTTCGGCCATACTCCATGTAGTTACAACTTCTTCACCTCGGGCACTGGATGAATTCTTCATCTTAGGTGCTAGGTTAGTTACTAGATAGAGATTCCTCCTAATAGAAAAGATTCAGTGGACCCTACTCTGGTATGACCATGTACTATAAATAGTCTTCCTTTCACAAGGGAAAGAAAGGGAGAATTTTTTCTCTTTATCTTATTAATACTCTCTAAAAGACCTGCAAACTAACTTAAGGGGAGTGGTTCTGTCGGACAGCCCCAAGTGCACTACTGACCATTTTTCTGTGTTTGTAGGAGAAAAAAATCTAGTGACAAAACTAGCCCCATCAATAAGAATGATTTACTCATAACAAGGAACTTTTAATAATGATTAGAAGATCACACAATAGTCACATTGCATACACAGGGTAGTCTTTGAAGAACCGTTAATGCTTTTTCTATATTCACCAAAGTTACTATTAATTTAGGAAAAAAAATAACAAATACCATACTTAATGTTTATGATTGAATTTCTTAATTGTTGCGCTCCTATATGAAAATTGTCTTTCTGGATTCTTATGTTAATTGAATTGCATGCTAGTTATTTAACTTTGAATCTACTAATAACTATTGGATTACTAATAAAACCTAACATGTATTATATGGAAATTGCATCGCATGGAATTTGTGTCACCTATTGCCGTCATTATATAATGATAGTGATAGGAAACTAAAATTAAGTCAATAATTATACGTATTGTCGATTCCATATATTTAATATCCTCTAGTTTTCAGCTTTATTGAAACAAACTAAAAGAGATAAGAAAATTACAAAACAACGAAGCCATCTTCATACCATCGTTGTGGGATATTGCATGTCTTAATAAACACAAGCTCAAGACTACATCTAAGGTATCCTATGTCAACTCCATATTGCAATTAAGGTATCCATGAGGTAAGGAAACCATTTAAATAAGCAAATTCAACATTGCAATCAAGGTATCTTGGCTAAGGTTATAGTTAAGGTACTCTAAGGCTTATGGTATAAGAGAATTTCCCTTAGATAATATCGACACTGAGAAATTATGAATTCCTTAACCCAAAGCCAAAGGGGAGTGTGTGCTCTAGACTTCACGTTAGTTATTGGTGGCCACATGTGATGTTTATATTACAATGGTTATTCATGCATATCATGGGAATGGTAACTTTCTTATTATTGTATGTGAGTAGTAATGAGAAACTTGTACCCTCCATCTTACCGAGTTATAGTTCTACTCATTCCCCTATAGTGTACTCCACCTTGATGGCACCCCTAGTTACCTTTACATCCTTGCAGGATAGATCATCTTGATAAGGTTAGCTAAATGTTGCAAGGGAGAGTAGTTGTTGTTGATACCATGTTTTAATTATGGAAAATCTGAGTAGTTGTACCAAAACTGCTATTATCCATTGTAATCCTCTAAACAAGATGTAAGGCAATTCATATTCTAAGTCTTTTAAGTTCTATAAACCAGTTGCAAGTAAGGCTTTAAATGCAAATTGTCTTTTAGATATTAGAAACTTTGTCGACGCTTATATTGCACAAATAAGTATTCATGGCATGTTGTCCCGAGTAAGGTCCCTTTATAAGCATGAAATATATATATATATATATGTGTGTGTGTGTGTGTGTGTGTGTGTGTTATACATTAATAAAATGTATTAATATATATGTATTAACATAATACTTGTTACAACCACTAAATATATTATTATATTCATAATAACATATATATTTTATTATACACATATTATAATATATTGTAAATACATTATATATGTCATAAATATTATACATTAATATAATATATGTTTTATGTATTAATAATGTATGTTATAATCAATATCATATATGTTATACAATTATAATCATAATATTTTATGGTACACCATCGAATATATATTAATAGTAAATATAAATTTAAACATATTATATTGATTATATAATGTGTACATCATGATGAAATTTTAGAGGATCTAAGTCCACCATTATTTTAATTATGTATAGAGCATAAGTATTATGGTATATTTATTTTTCTAGTCATGGTTTATTCCATTGTTCATTCCATCAAATGATTAGCCTAATAACAATTCATTAACAATCAAATGAACATAATAATATGTATTCAAAGCTTATTATAACCTTGGCTCTATTTGTTTGATCATATTTTTGTTATTTTTAAACAGATGTTTATCAACTAAAGAAATACAGATTAAAAAGTGACAGTTTTATTCATAAACAGATTAAACAGATACAACACAACTATGATACAAACAAATTACCAACACGGATTTGGTACAAATACAATATAAATAAAAATCAAACAGTCTAAATAGACCTCTAGTTACTTTGTAATGGCTATGCATTATAACCTTAGAAATTGTTTAAATAGTTATCAAATTGGATATTCATAATTGACGTACTATTGTTTGAAGAACTTTAGCATTAGATTTGTAGTGATTATGTGTTTTGAGCTGAGGTAATAAGTAATAACTAGACAAATACATAAATTCGACTTAATAATTGCATACTACTTGTACTTAGTGATCTTGATTTGGCAAGTGATACCCTTGGATTGCGTTAAGTATGCTAGTATGGTAATTGGGATGATATGATAGTTAGGTGTCTGGGCCATTAAAGGTGACTTGTAGGTAATTGATAGTTGGAACTACATTTATAACATTCAATGGAGCAGAAGAAGTTATTAAGCATTGGTTAGAAGGTTATGGAATTCCAAATTGATCCATCAACAAAAGGATGGCTTATATTAGCTGTTGGTTTTCAATGTGATTTGATAGATGGTACCATTAACTAAACTCTATAGGTATCTAGAGTTTTTCTGGTCATTTGGAAGATATAGAAATAGAGATAAAATCTACTATGCTACAGGATTGCTCTTATAAAAGATCAAACAAAGTTTAGAATAATACACTACCTATTCTTTAAGAATTATAAGGTTGATGCTTTCTAATTTCACCACATATCACTTGTGTGCTCAAGCTCTTTAACACATTTTGCTCCTCCTCTTTACTTCTCACCTTTAGTTATCTTACACGTCATTTCATTTCGCTCTTCCAAGGTCACTTATATTGTAAGATATACACTACATGCATGTGACCGCTGCAACTAGATTCACCTTCTACAAAATTTTAGATAGTTAATTGCAATATTTACTAAAGTTCTATTATTAAATTAGAGATTTGCTCTTTAATGTCTTAGCATTTTCAAATTTAAAATAGTTGATTGTAAAAGTAAGTATGGATTAAATACCAAATAGTACAATACAACTAGAAGTGGGAAGCTCAATTACACTTATTATCTAGTAAGATAAATTTATTTTTCTTTGAAAGAAAAAAGCTGTTTTGCAATTATATCATACGAAGAGGTGGGGAAAAACAGAGGAAACTTTCTTACGGCTTATTTCCGAAGGAGGGGTTGTCATAGTTCGCCAATTATACATGTGTAGAAGTGTAAATTAAGTCATGATAGCGATCTTTCTTTATGGAGTGTTTTGGATGTTACAATGTGATCTCTCCTGACATGTTAGGTCATTAATTTAAGTTATTTTTTCTATTAAGGAATGTACTTCATTTTTTTTTTTTCGACAAAACACAACTAGATGAGTTTTGAAGAAAAAACAAAACTATTTACGATTAACATAAAACCAGAAGTTCAAATTTAGTTGAGATTGTGATCTTTGTTAGGAATATTACAATCTTATCAATCTTAGCATGCGAACTTATCATTTTAACTTGTGCTATTGTTTCGGCCAAAAAAAAAAAAAAAAAAAATCGTGCTATCGTTACTCTCTATGGAAATCATATGTATTTATAATTTTATTTGGGGCACATACAAATATTAATTCCATATATTGATATATCTAAATATATATCAATTCCATATCCTATCAACGGGACCATCCTGCCATTAATCTAACCTTTAAAATAAATATAATAAATATAATATTAACTATTTTAATAATTCAATCATAGTTAGGTATGTTGCAAGCCATTCAATGGGGACAAACTGGTTCTGTCAAAATTAATAGCAGGAGCATAAAATTTTCTATATTGAAATTATGCTAAATTGAAACCAATGCACTGTGATTTTAAATTTTTAGTCCCCCTTCGGCCTAAACTTGAAGATCAATAAATAAATAAATTAAATAAATAAACGTAGTAAAAGAGACTTGGAATTATTCCTCTCAATATATAAACATATCAGTTATGTTTTGCTTCCATAAAATTTTTCAACAGTTCAAACAAACAAATATGGCTAAGAAACTTGCAAGATAGTATTACGTTTTTTTTTTTTTTTTTGGCCATTAAGATAGTATTACGTTTACCTATATTGATACACATCCACTCAATCAATGCATATCCTAATATAAAATCTACCAAAATCATTAAATTTGATAGAACCCTCTCTTGAGATAAATAATTAAATGCACCATTTATACGATGAGGGGAAAAGTATTAATCATACTTCCATTTTTCATTGGTATTTGAAAATATTCCTACTATTTTGATGTTTTCCTCCAAAATCAAAATGCAGATAACTATGACATGATAGTAGTATTTTTTTTTTTTTTTTGCATATATTGATATACGTCCACTCCATTAATATAGTTACAACGCTTTACCAAAATCATTAAATTAAATATAACTCTCTGTTGAGATAAATGATGATATCCGTCATTTTAATTTTTTGAAAAACAATGTAACAATTCTAGCATATAAACTATCTTTTCATTGGTATAATTAACAACCCTCCCTTGAGATAAATGATTGAATCCACCATTAAAATTTAAATATATATATATTTATCTACATGTTATGATTATAGCATGTAATTCAATTTTTCATTGGTATGGCTAATGAAATATTCTTGTTTCTCTTTTTCCTAAATCCAAACATTGATAACTACTACATGGTAGTAGTATGTTCACTCATAGTGATACATATATTTTCCCTATCAATACAAACCATAATGTAAAATCTATCAAAATCATTAAATTTAATAGAACTCTTTCTTGCAATAAATGCTCAAATCCACCATATAAATTATTAAAAGAAATTGTATTACTAATAGCAAATAGTTCCATTTTTTAATGGAATGATTAAGAAAATATTCTTACCATAAACTTTGATAACTGCACCATGATAATAGTATGTCCACTCATACCCATATTAATCCACTTTGCCAATAACACATAACCCTCTCCAAATTATTAAAAAAAAAAAAAAGAGAGAAGAAATTAATGGTTATAGCATGTTGTTCCATTTTTTATTGGTCATCCTGACACATGTTTGTCTTTGTTGACTGTGTACACGCCTCCATACATCCATCCATCCATCCTAATCTTCCTCGCCCTCTTTCCCACTTCTTCAAATCAATGCAATCACGCGGGAACTTAAAGCTTCCGATGAACCCACAAAACCCTAAATCCGACCCTAACTAAATATCAGAATTTGATTAGATATCTTTAATTAGATTCATCCTCATCTTCCTCAGTCTTTTCAAATTTCAAAGCAGAAACAAAAACCCTAAAACAAATCCCACACCCTTATCTTTCTCTGTAATATTCCCTCTAAAAATTTGAATTGATCGTACCCTTAAATCTCTCTTGTCTATTCTCTTTCCAACTATTCTCTTTTTCTTTCTCTTTGTTTTCCCTTAAATGCTGAACCCTAATCCTTTTCTTTGAAACAAAGAAAGAGAGAGAGAGAATCGCTAGTTCTTTAACATGAGTGCTAAAACAAATATCAAACCCGAGATGAGATCCAATCCCGAGGAAGACCTCCTCAGTCTTGGTCTCGGTCTAAACCCTCACTCTCCACCACGCCGGCCGGCACCATTGCCGCAGTACCCGGAGTTGTTCATTTATCCTTCTCCACAACCGGTTTCATGGCTGAAATCACCCGCCATTTAGGGCATCATTCTACAATCGAACCCCCTATGCCGGTCCCGCCAATCGTGCAGCCTGTGCGCCAGGGGAGAGGGAGGAAGAGGGCGCTCCCACAGGATGTGGCTCGGCGTGCAGGGAAGAGCGAGACCATCCCTGCACCGTATCCGTGGGCAACCGATAGGAGGGCAACCGTGTATGATCTCGAAACCCTAGAGGCCAGGGACATCAAGGTGATAAGGGGAGTGGTTCAGTGCAAGAAATGCGATGAGATTTTCGAGATCGAGTTTGATCTTAGGGAAAAATTCTATGAAGTAGCGAATTTCATCTTGAGTAGGAACAGTGAGATGCGTGATCGTGCACCCGATGTGTGGATGAATCCGGTTCTCCCTGATTGCCGGTATGTATCTAGCGTTAAACCAAGTTAATGCATTTTCTTTTTCTTTTTGCTTCCTTTTTTTGTTTTTGTTCAGTTTAAATAAAGTTTTCCATGGTAAACGACTTACAAAATATCTGCCTTTTTCCTTAAAGATTTGATTTATTCATAATCGAAAATGTGTATGTATACTACTAGAGAAACTACAACTTGCTTGTAATATGTACCTGCTGATTCCTATTTTATTTATTAAAAAGTTCTATCTTATATGTTGTCGAGTTCGATAAATGATATTTGCTTAATAATATAGAGAAATCAAGTTTTCCATGGTAGTTGATTTATTTTAGATATCTATCATTTTGTACCATTAGTTTTTTATATTATTAAAATGTTGATATATACGCACACATAATCACATGAAGTTTCTTTACAAAGTTGATTAATAATTGAAAATGAGTATTCTTGTGATAACTAACAGCTTATTCTTATTTTATTTATTAGAAAGTTATATGTTCTGAGGTTCGATAACTATTTTTGCTTAATAATTAGACGAATCAAGTTTTCCATGGGAATCGATTGACAAAATGTCTACCCTTTTGTATTATTAATTTTTAGATCATGAAGATGTGTGTGTTGCTATAAATTATATATATATATATATCTATATAAATTACATAGATTACCCTTAAAATGTTAAGTATATAATCGAAAATATTTGTTTATACAATTGGAGAAATCACATCTTGCTTGTAATATGAAATTGTATATTCTTAATTGATTTATTCAAACAAGTTTTGTGTTATATGCTGTGAAGTCGGACCAATTGTATATATAATATAAATATAGATATAGATGATTGGTGCAATGGTGATGTTTACAGGAGATGCAAGAACCGAAATTGTGCGAAGCCGGTAATAGCAGACAAGAAGAAATCCATAAACTGGCTGTTTTTGCTGCTAGGGCAAATGCTTGGATGCTGCACTCTTGAGCAACTCAAGTACTTCTGCAAGCACACCAAGAACCAGAACTGGAGCAAAGGACCGTGTTCTTTACTTGACCTATCTTGCCATGTGCAAGCAGCTTCAGCCAAAAGGACCCTTCTCATATCGTTAATGACAAACAAAAGTTTGAAAAAAAAAATTAATAGTAAAAATTGTTGATTAGTGATATTCCCTTTTCTAGGACTCATTAAAACAAACCATCTCTTCAATGGTTTGTTTTATGGTCGTCGTGTAACTTTTAGCTTAGTATCGATTTGGATGTGTGTTAGGTTTTGTGACTACTGTTTCTGATGACCCTTTCATATATTGAAGTGTTAAAGATCTTTGAGCTCTCAAGGCTTTTTTCATTTTATTGATGTCATGGTCTAAATGTTGTTCTGTTAATACCATCTTAATTAATCCATAATCTATGTCCGATGTATATGCCCACTCGGGAAATATATATACATATTAATTTGCATCATAGAATCCTAAAAGTAGTTCGCATGCAAAAATTAATAGCAGGAATAATACGGCAATGCCACTTTTTGTTGCTTAAAAGAGATCGAATCTAGGAAAGAAAGTCGCATCTCTGGCTAGAGAATGTCCATTGAAGAAGATAAAATCATGCCGTCTATTATGTATCATGCATTTTATACGGTTAGATTAATAGAGTATGCTACTATTCTACACATCTAAAGGTTTAAAATGCATAGTTTATATATCGCGGAACCTATGCAAGAATAATTTTTTCCAAGTGTTGTTTCAATTCATTTGCTGCTACATCTAGTGGGGAATGTGGATGTCAAAACCAAATCCAGAATATGATTAAATCATATAATCTATATGACAAATTCATAAAACATATATAAAGCCCATCACCAAAATATTAGTTATTTCGACAACGTAACTAGCTTTTGTGTGTGATAATTTCACTTTAAATCCATCGAGCAAATTCAATTATATATGATACAATTTATGAAATGTTGAGGTCCATGTTAGGTTTATAGACATGAAATTTATTATTCTGCGTGCTATTGATATCCATGATATTTATGGGGTAGATAATAGTGGAAGATTAAGTACTAGTACTCATAGAGATGTATTTTTGATGATCCAACCTATACTCATTTGAATGCTATGAATTGATGGGTACACTTTCTTGAAGATGAAGTGTGGATTATGTTAATGATGAGATGAATGGATTTGTTAAACACAACAGATTTGAATATTTTCACGTTGCATCTATAATGACCGTCACATATTGCCCTACAATAAGTTTTCGTTCTTTTATATAAGGTATAATGAATGTTGGTATTAATATGAATACATACAAACTCAATTGATGCACATAGGAACTCCGCTTATTTTAGGAAAGAGCTTATGTCTTGTTTTATACGTGGAAATGATTTGGAATGGAAATAATTGAAATTGAATGCGTTCCGTAATGATAAATCTATTCTTATGTCTGGAAGTATACATAAAATGGAATGGAATGGAATGACTATAAAGTGTATTTGTTAGAAATTTTCCTAAAAATAAATGCAAATTATAAATATGTGATAGTATAAAAGGTAATGAAATTGTATGTAATTAATAAAGCCAAAATGGAATTGTGATTTTGCCTTTGAGAAAGCATAATTGAATTCCTTTATGAAGTAGGAATCGAGATTTTAGCTTCTAAAAGTGCATCTAAACTTGGGAAATGGAATGGAATCCAAATTTGCAATTCCATTTTAGGTTTATTTCCATGTACCAAACATGACATTAACGATTTTGGTCATTGAGGAATGAAAGATAGAAAAACAAGGCTATTGTTAATTTATAAGGTGTTTCCCACTAAAATCATGCATCTAATAATTACTTATATGCAAAAAGGTAACACTAGACATCGAGTAGCATAAGGATGGACATATTGTCAAGGAAATGTTTTAAAGTATCTATCTAACTTCCAAGCATCAAAGAGCTTGGGTAATAAGTTCCTAGATTTTAGAAAAGAAGCTTCAAATGTGTGGTTAGGTCTTTCAATGATTACTTTTATCCTGTTGGTAATTTAGTTACAATGTTTTGTTTATGATTGTTCATTTTATTTCCTATAATGCTGCAGTAATGAAATACAAAAAAGTAAGGTAAATGTTAATGTTGTTGATTTAGAGGCCAATATCACGAAGTAAGGATATCGTTGTTTTCCTTAAGCCTCTTAATGGAGGTATAGATTGTCAATAAATGGGGTATATACATGCTATGCCATTATGGTATGGTTTTTTTTTTTTTTTTTTTCATATGTGAGTAGCAATGCTATAGACAATCCATAATTTTCTAGTGTAGAGTCACATATCTAGTTGGACAACCAAAAGGTACAAAACTAACCCCATTGGTGATGTGGTATGATTATAGATACACCCAAAGTAAATTCCATTATAAGGGTATAGGCATTCAAACATCTTTGACACTATGACACCAAAAGTCTAATGGAGTTGTAGAGAAAAGGCATGCTCTATGAGATTTTTCAAGCAATAAAATTTTAATGCAATAATCAAGTTATGAGGATATGATCTTTGAGAAGGTTTTTAATGGCATAAGAAGGTGGTGAAATGATGATGGCACCAATTGGTTCAAGAAAAGCATTCTTGAAAAGTGGGACATCTTAACATGAGGCACATTATTAAACTTGAGAGTTCAATGTGCATTTTAATGAGACAATTTAATGCACAATCAACTATTTATTTGTTGTAAACTACACTTAATTAATCAAATAAATAAATAAATAAATATATATATATGTGCGTGTGTGTGTTTTGTGCATGTTTGTAGAGTTTTTTTTCTGCAGATTTTTAGCAAAACAGGAGCATGTCGAGGGCAAAACAAGAGCATGTCTAGGGCGAAATAGGGTCATGCAGAGGGTTAAATTTAGGCCTCGTCATATCAAGAGTTTAGGGCTTAACGGCCTAAAAAGTTGAGGCTCGACAAAACTAAAGAAGCAAGCAGTGCTGTCAATGTGCTAGAGTTGAGGGCTCGATAATTCAAATTTCGAAGCTTGGCAAAGTGTGTATATAAGAAACTATAGATGGTAAAGGCTAGGCGCGATAAGTGAGGCGCGACAACTGTATTAGGTGCAACGACATAAAAATAAGGTTGATGTGGTAAGAAAAGAGCCGTTGGAGTGCATTTAATACTTGGCAGGTTATAGGCGCTATGACTAATGGACTTTTGAATTTATAAGGTATTTATATATGATGTCTAGAAGACCAACATAGAGGAACAAACTGAAAAACTCTTTTACGAACTCATTACTGTGATCAAACAAATTTTTTTTTGTTTTCTTGTATACGGTATTTGCAAATTATTAAAAGAAAGAAAATTTACGTTAGTGCTTAGTTTATATTTGTTGCTATTCATATAAAAGCACTTAGAGAGATGAAATATTTTATTTTCTATTGGTGTAATATTGCTCGTTTTGAGCTAACTCCTTGATATCAATATAGTAGTGGTAAATACCTCGAAAGAGGCAACTGGTGGATTGTTGAGAGTAGGCAAAGGCCGAACTCAACGTTAAATCTTGTGGCTTGATTTTTTTCTTCTTTCCTTTTTTATACATTCTTTTTATTTTTTATTGATCCGCTACAAACCCTTTTATTTTTAATTTGTTGCGTTCAAAATTAATTATTTCGAAATTTTAGGCAAATCCTCATTTTACACACCCCCCCCCCCCCCCCCCCCCCCCTTCCCTCTTGAGTATTCCTAGTGTATTTTCAATTGGTATCAGAGCCTGTCTCTATTATTTCCATGCTTAACTTGAAATAGAGTAAAGGTCCTGACAACTAAGACACTAGGATTTCTTGAGAGGCAAGCTATAAACAGACCTCCACTTTTTAATAGGGGTAATTATCCTTACTGGAAGTCTAGGATAAAAATATTTTTAAAAGCCCAAAACAAATTGATATGGAATGTTATTGAAAATGAGCTTTTTAAAATTGATGGAAAATCAAAAGCTGATTTTATAAAGGTGATTGGAAAAGGCTTGATTTAAACAAAATTGCTATGAATATATTACATGGCGGTTTAATGAAAGTGATTTTAAAAGAATTTCTACATGTTCTTCCATGAAAGAAATTTGGGATGAGCTTGAAAAGACATGAATGAACATCCAGAGTTAGAGACACTAAAATAAAGTTTCCTATGTGGAGAGTTCGAAAATTTTAAAAGGCTCTCAAATGAAACTATTGATGAAGTGCACAACATATTTATTAATATTATAGATCCTTTAAGTGTGCTTAGGAAAAACTTCACTAATTTGGAAATTAACTCTGAACTTCTCAGGTCACTTTCAAGGGATTGTGAAGTAAAGAGGACAGCAATAGAGGAAGCCAGAGATCTCAGTGCCATAAGTAAAGATGAGCTTCTTGGTTCGCTCAAAACCTATGAGCTCATCAAGAAACAAGGTAAGGAAGGCAATAAGAAGGCAATTGCCCTGAAGGCCATAAGAGAAGAATCAAGCTATGAAGAAGAAGAAGAAGAAGATGAACAGGAAGACCTTGTCTTGATGGCTAAGAAGTTCAAAAAATTTATGAAGACAAAATCAAAGAGGATGGAGGATCATAGCAACTCGTCCAAGCACAAGAGATAGAATGTGATCACATGCTATAACTGTAAAAAACCAGGACACATCTAGCACTATTGTCCTCTACATAAAAAGAGATCAAAAGAGGAGAAGAAGAAAGCATACATTGTGACTTGGAGCAATGATGACTCATTAGATTTAGATGATGAGAATGTACACTTCATGGCCTTGGACAATGAGGTATTATCTTCTTGTTCTCCTTCGTATGATGAACTACATGTTATGTATGAGAAAGTTTGTTATAAATTATTGAAAGCTGAAAAAAGGAATAGCATGTTGAAATCTTTAATGACTGAAATTGGAGATCAATTAGATAATTTTCAAACTGAGCATGAAGAGGTTAGATCTGAAAATGAAAAGCTAAACAATGAAATAAACAGTTTGAAAATAGAAAACGAAAAGATGGATATTACATGCAAAAATTTGAAAAGCAAAAATTATGAGTTAAAGGAAATGAATGAAAAATTAAAAATTGAAAATGATTTGCTGGACATCGAAGTTAAGACATTAAAGAATGATAGTGTTGCATGTGCTAATAGTTGTAGAAATGAAATCATAAAGGAGCTAGAAGTTTTGAAAAATGAAAATAAAATGTTAAAAACTAGCTTAGATAATTCAAAGGCTACTATAGCCAAATTCACAATTGGAAAAAAAAAATGAACACACTTCTTAGAAGCCAAAAGTGTGATTCAAATAAATTTGGAATTGACTATAATGGTCAAAATAATTGTAAGTCCTACAAAACTAAATTTGTTAAATCTACTTATGAGACATGTAATTATTGTGGCTAAACAGGTTGCATTACACATAACTATGCAATAAGAAAATATATGAATTTGAATCATCGAAGCAAATTTGTTTGGGTTCCAAAAAGAGAAGTTTTATACCGCCTAACTAAAAAGGACCCAAACTAAAATGGATACCAAAGAAGTAATAATTTACTTTACAAGAATCCTCAAGTGGCAACAACAAATGATACTTGGATAATGGCTGCTCTAGACATATGATAGGAGACATATCCAAATTTACATCACTAGACTTGAAAGATCATGGGAGTGTTACCTTTTGAGACAATAGGAAGTTAACTGTTCCAAGAGAAGGTAACATTCTCATTAATCAGGATTTATGTATTAAAAATGTTTTGCTTGTAGAAAATTTATAACATAATTTGTTGAGTATTGATAAATTCATATTTTACTTACTTTTCATGAATCAAATTTTCTTAATTATTATAGATTTTGATAGAAATAACAAGGAATTGGTACTTAATTGTTCTCATTTTGATTTTTTAGGTAATAAAAGACTTAACAAACAAAATATAAACAAATAAAGAGAAGTTGTGCAAATTTAAGAAACATAACATTCAATGCCGGCCAAATAAAGACCTACACCTCCGATGTTAAGACGGCGTTTGTCGTGATCCAAAAGCAAAATATTAAGGCTGGCATGAATGATGCCAGCATATAAGACAAGTTCCATCGGCTTCTGCAATTTCATTATACATCGGCAAAAACAAATTCAAAGTCATCAATGTTGAGGCAGTGTTGGTTATCCACATAATGCATTTCTTTAAAGCTAAAGCCAACACTGCTAGCATTCAAAGAAGACTTCATCAGCTTTCATCTTACATCGGTAAATCTTCATCCTATGTCGCCGGCGTAGAGGCTGTGCACAATGTGTATAGAATCGAAATTTTAAGCACTGGCATCAACACTGCCAGTGTAGATTTTAGAGTGTCAACAGTTTATATTGAATGCTGGCCAAATCTATATCAAAGCCGTCGGCATAGACCATGTACCCGCTGGTGTATGTGATGTCTTTATCAATTACAATTCTTCATTTTATAGAAGCCACGACCATATCTGATTTGAATAATTCCAAAGCTTTGAGAAATCATTAGAAAAAGAGAGATTAAGAATGTGTTTTTGTATTTCAATCCTAGGGCATTAAAACCCTAATGTTTTAGCAACTTTAGAGGTGATTTAGGGTTTAGATACAATCAAACAATTACCCTAATTTTGGGTTGATGGATTTGAAAACAAGATTTAATGAAAAGAATTGTTTTTGAGGTGTTTTCTTATCCATGATTTTTTATATGTATGCTTGATTGTGCTATTCTTTATTGATATATGAACTTGCATGAATGGATTTGATAATTTGAATATTTTGACTTTATTTTGATGTTGATCTTGATTATTTAGGAATTTAATTAATTTTACTTGTAGTCTGTTTGATTTATGAATGGCCAACATGAGTTAGATGGATAGAAGTAGAGATACTTGGAAAGGATTTGATAATCTGTATAAGTAAATCTTGGATTTTTTAAAAGGATTTGTCATAGGGATATATACTTTTTTGATGAAATTCATGAACTCACTTTTCTTAATGTAGTTAAGGTTACAGATTTAGGTCACTTGGCGGTACTTATTTTGTAAATTCAACTAGGATAGCATTTGTGGTGAGAGCAAATTGCTATGTACCTAAGGATTGTAGATAAATTGCCTTGATGGGATAGTTTATGCTATGATTTGGATTTTTCTACTCTGGGAGGTGGGCGAATTCTAGTGAGTTTGATTAAATCTTAAATAATAAGTGTTAATATCAACTTAAGGCATGATTCAATTCAAATGAGAATAGAAATGCATTATTCTTGATTGTTGTTGCATCTCCTAAACCATTATCCCTCGTTGTTGTTGCTAGAATATGAGGTTTTAGTTGTTCAAAATCATCAATTAGTTTATACCTTAGTTAAATCATCATATATTAATTAAAAATCTAAAATTGGATAGCTTAGCTTAGGGTAAAATTCAATATTTTAGTAATTAATTATTAGCTCCTTGTGGATTGACTTGGTCTTACCAGTTTATTTACTACATTTGCACCCAGCTTTTACTGGCCAATTAATATTGCACCTATGTTTAAAAGTTAAAAATTATAAGAGCGTAGTTTCGTGCAATTCAGTCAAGTATTAGCCAATTGTACAATAAGGGGTTTAAAGTAACATTTTTATGCTAAGAAGTGTTCTATTGAAAGAATTTACAATAACCAAGCATGTTTTAAAGGATATAGACAAGGAAATATTTACAAAATCAATTTAGATGATTTTAAATCTTCAAATGAAACCTGTCTATATTCTGAAAACGACAATAGTTGGCTATGACATTGAAAACTAAGATATGCTAACATGGACATCATTTCAAAACTTATTAAAAAGGATCTTGTCAAAGGTTTGCCAAAGTTAAAATGTCAAGAGGATAAGATTTGTCATACATGTTAAAAAGGAAAGCAAACTTAGACTTCTTTTAAGTCTAAGGATGTTATCTCCACATCTAGGTCATTAGAACTATTGCATATGGATTTATTTGGTCATAACTAAACCTTAAGTTTAAGAGAAAAGAAATACACTTTGGTTATTGTTGATGATTTTACTAGATACATGTGAACTTTCTTTCTTGTATCTAAAGATGAAACCAATCATGTCTTTTTTAGATATTGCAATAAAATCCAAAATGAAAAATGTCTTAACATTGTCACTAGTCGAAGTGACCATAGGGGAGAATTTGAAAATCATGAAATGAAAAATTTTTGTAATACTTTTGGCATTGAACAAACTTTTTCAGCCCCTAGAACTCCACAACAAAATGGTGTAGCTGAAAAGAAAATAGAACAATAATTGAAATAGCTAGAACCATGTTATGTGAAAATAATTTGCAAAAACATTTTTTGGCTGAAGTTATTAATACAACATGTTAGATTTCAAACAAAGTTTTTATAAGGCCAATTTTAAAGAAAACTCCCTATGAATTTGGAAAGGTAAAAGATCTAACATATCATATTTTCATCCTTGTGACACAAAATATTACATCTTAAATAGTGGCAAAGAGCAATTGGCTAAATTCAACTCTAAAAGTGATGAAGGAATTTTCTTAGGATATTCTTCAATAATTAAAGTTTATAGAGCTTTAACATAGGATCTTTAGTTGTTGAAAAATCTATTCATGTCATATTTGATGATTCTTTGCCTAATGTATGTTTACTTGATGATGTTAATGATGTATGTGTTCATTTGAATAATATTTCTCTTGAAGATAGTAACAAAGAAGTTAATGAACAAAGATTGGATGTTGATATGCATGAATCTAATAATGTTGATTTGCCTAAAGAATGGAAGTATGCAAAATCATATCCTAAAGATTTAACAATTGGAGAACCTTTTAATTGTGTTCAAACAAGATCTTCTTCAAGGGTTTAAGTAGTCTGGCTTTTTTATCTCAATTTGAGTCGAAAAATGTTGATGAAGCTATAAAAGATGAATTTTAGATTAATGCAATGCAAGATAAATTAAACTAGTTCACAAGGAATGATGTATGGAATTTGGTTCCTAGAATTGAAAACATAACTATCATGGGAACTAAATGGGTGTTTAGAAACAAACTTGATGAATCTAGTTTAATAACAAGAAGTAAGGCTAGATTGGTTGCTAAAGGCTACAATCAAGAAGAAGGAATTGATTTTGATGATATCTTTGCTCTGATTGCTCGACTAGAATCTATTCGAATGCTTTTGGCATTTGTAGCTTTTAAGAATTTCACTTTTTTTCAAATGGATATCAAAAGTGCTTTCTTTCAAATGGATATCAAAAGTGCTTTCTTAAATGGTTTTATAAAGGAAGAAGTCTATGTGGAGCAACTACCTGGTTTTGAAAATAATGAATTCCCAATCATGTTTTTAAGTTAAATAAAGCTCTTTATAGACTAAAGCAAGCTCCTAGAGCTTGGTATGAAAGACTCGGTACCTTTCTGTTAAACAAAGGATTTTCAAGAGGAAAAGTTGATACAACTTTATTTATTAAAAATCACGAGTCTGATATAGTGATTGTGCAAATCTATATTGATGACTTTATGTTTGGAGCTACAAATATGAGTCTTATAAAAGATTTTGTTGAGTCTATGAAAAATGAATTTGAAATGAGTATGATGAGAGAACTCAATTATTTTATTGGTCTCTATATCAGATAATCTAAAAATGGAACCTTTTATCAATCAAGCTAAATATACAAAAGATTTGTTGAAAAGATTCAAAGTGGATAATTGCAAATCAAAACCAATACCTATGAGTACAAGTATTAAGCTTAATAAAGATGAAAAGGTAAAAATGTTTGTAAAAAGTCGTATAGAGGCATGGTAGGTAGTTTATTATATTTGACAGCTTCTAGGTCTGATATCATGTTCTCTATATGTGTATGTGCACGATTTAAATATTGCCCAAAAGAATTGCCCCTAAATGTAGTAAAACGAATTTTCAAGTATCTTACTAACAAGATTGAAATTGACTTATGGTATCCAAAATTTATTTTTTTCAATCCGGATACTCTGATTCTAACTTTGCCGGATACAAATTAGATAAGAAAAGCACAAGCGACAAATGTCATTTTCTTGGAAATTCTTTAATATCTTGGCACTCTAAAAAGCAAAACTCTGTTCCACTCCCAATGAATGAAGTTGAATATATAGCAGTTGGCACTTGTTATGCACAAATTTTATGGATGAAACAAACTTTGCTTGATTATGGTTTAATTTTTGAAAATGTTTCAATTCTTTATGATAATACAAGTGCTATAAATTTGACTAAAATCTGATCTAATACTTAAGAACCAAGTATATCGAAATTAGACATCATTTCATTAGAGATCATATCTAAACAAGATATTAGCTTAGAGTTTATTGATACAAACAATTAGATCGTTGATACTTGTCGAGCCTGGATTTTTTCCACTTATCTGATTCATTTCTCCTAACCCGATTCATATTAAACCCGAACCCATTTAACATGAATCCTCGACTAGGGGTTAAAAGAAATTTTAATTTTTGAAAAAACTTTTTAGAGTCGCCACCCGATATAAATCGGGAAAAAATAAAAGCTAGGATCAATGGGTCGGTTGATCCTAACTTAGCTACTAGTCTGCGAAAATTTGATTTAAAAACCAAACTTTTAAAACCAGATATCATGGATTCGGGGGCTAACCTATTAAAACCAAATGGTTACCACTTTTGGAATTTTAAATTTATGATCTATCCTTTTCATGCTAAAAAAAAAAAAATCAAATAATATATTACATAACAAATATTTGCAAGTCAAATCATTTATTTTTATTTTTTATGTGCTTTTCTTCATTTTTATTTTTTTATTATTTTTTGAATATGAATATCAATAAAAACATATTATATTTACAAAATATTTATTCACAAAAACAAAAAAAAAAATATTATTTTTTATGTCGCCCCGCAGGTGCCTACGTACTCGCTAATCGAGATCAGACAAAACGTAGTTCTTTAAAAAAAATTTTAATTTGTTGGTCAATTTTAATTTTTGAACTATTCTCAATTTAAGTTCATTAAATTTTATATTTTTATGAAAATTATTTTTGATGGTCCTATGATCTAATCGATTGATTTTTATTTCATGAAAACATATTTTTCTAAGTTCAAAAATCATTTTTTATTATTTTATTATTTTTTTTAAAAAAATTTTGGTATTGGAAAATCCAATTTTATCATTTTTATTTATTTTGTTAATTTATTATTATTATTTTTATTTTTTATTTTTTATTTTATTTTTTTAAAAAAATCATCACATAAATTCACAACATATTCAGAATATATTAAAATATATTAAAATTATTTTTCATGCATTAAATATGCATTTTCTAAAAGCAATTTATGTATAAATACATAGTAAAAATATTCAAAAAATATCAAAAATATCAAAAAAAATAAATTTATATAAAAAATAATTATTTATATTTTCTGGATTTTTCTGTATTTTTCTGAATTTTTCTGAATTTTTATGAATTTTTACTATTTTTTGCTATTTTTTATTATTTTTTCGAAATTAATTATATAATAAAAATATAATAAAATAATGCGGATTAACCTAGACCGTCGGATGAAGCGACGAGATCTGGAGCGTCGATCGCGTTGACTGATCCTGATCGTCTGATCGAATTGACCAAATCTGGGGCGTTGATCGTGATGATTAAATCTGGGCCGTCTGATCTGCTTGATTAAATCTGGGCCGCTGATCTACTTGATCAAATCTGGACCATCTGATCTGCTTGATGAAATCTGGGCCGTTGATCTGCTTGATCAAATCTGGACCGTCTGATCTGCCTGATGAAATCTGGACCGTCTGATCAGAGTTGACCGTTGACCGATGACTGATGACCGTTGACCGATGACCAACCGGGTTGGATTCAGATCTTCGGGTCGGATCTCGGAGCTCCGGCGGTGTGAAGAAGACGATGACGCACTTTTCGGGGCGGATTCCGGCGGCTCCGGTAGTCCTCGGTGGCTGGAAGCTTGTCGGCCCGACTCCTATGGTGGTGGCGTTCACTCAGAACGGCGGCAAGGGGCGTTCCCGGTGGTTGTACAGCGGCGCAAATCCGAAAAAAAAAAAAAAAATTCAAAGGTTAATTTGATCAATTTGATCAAATCCAAGCACACTAAAACATCAAAATTAGGTTTCTAACATTCCTAACACACTCAATTTTGATCAAATTCGATTCAATCACTTCGAATTTGAAAAATTCGAATTTTTCTTCCTAAATTCGAGAATCTCGAATTGATATGGTTATGTATGTGTTTTCTTGAAATTGACTTGTGCCTTTTGATCCTAGGACCTCCTATTTATAGGTTGCAAGCTCAATTTTACGTTTCAAACAGTTTCGAAAATGAATCGTTTTTGCCTCTTTGTTTTTCCACGAATTTAACCAAAAATTTAGGCTTGATTCATTCTTAACCGATGAATTGATGATTGATCCTTCATATTCCATGTCAGATTCATCCAATGTGGATAGATTAATTGTCCAATTTCATCAATTTTTGTAACTCCTCATTCATGTGCAATTGAATGCTTTATAAATTGAATTTTGTGACTTTTGGGTTGTTTTTTGCACTAATCTTTCATATTCTATAACCACTTTGCAATTCCATCATCGATTTTGACAATCAATGATGTCCTGTCAGTTAAAAACTGATGCAAAGTAAGGCAAAAATCACATTTGAGGAAGATGCAAAGGCAAAAATAATGAGATGATAAAAAGACAAAATTTTGCCTTTGCTAGGGTTTGAACTTGTGTCATTGAGCTTGGATGTGTGTTTGGATCAATGCATTTAACCAACAGGCCATTTGGCCTGTGCCTTGATCACTTAGCCAACTTCATCAATACTTAATTAAGGCTTTTTTTTTTAAATGAGTTTAATTAAATTTTAAGCCTTAATTAATTGGGCAAAAATTGGGTGTCTACAATACTTTTACTAAACTCTTGAGCGAAGATCGTTTTTGAACTTTAAGAAGAGAATTAAGAATGATCAAGCAAGATGAGCGCTAAGTATTATTGAATTAAGTTGACAAAAACATAATTTTAGGCTAAATAAGCTGTTAAATATGATAAGTGCCTAAAAATCTGATCTATGCTTGTATTGGATATGTTCTCTGATAATTTGTTTTGATTGTAGCATATTTATGAAGATAACGCTTTGATATGATTGCGGATACATGAGCTTGCTATTTTTGGTGAAGTCCCCATGTGATGAGGCAAATATGGTGAAGTCCTACTATGTGTAGGTATTGTGGTGTGAAGTCCTCATGTGTGAGGCATTTGTAGTGAAGTCCATCGGCTTATAAGCATTTCTGGTGAAGGCCTATTAATGTATAGGCATTTGTTGTGAAGTCTTATTTGTGTATAGGAAAATGTGGTGAAGTCCTACATGGAAGTAGGCAAGTGGTGAAGTCCGACATGGATGTAGGCAAGCAGTGAAGTTCTATGTAAGCATAAGCAAGTGTGATGAAGTCCTATCCGAGTATAGGCAAGAGGTATGAAGTTTGCGTGGGTCTAGGCAAGTGGTGAAGTCCTATGTGAGCATAGGCAAGTATGGTGAAGTCCTATTTGAGTATTATGTGTGTGAAGTCCTACATGGGTGTAGACAAATGTGAAATCCTCCATCGAGGCATTTGTTTTGAGTTGAATGTTGTAAATTTGTGCATATCTTCTTGTCAGTATATATTAAATCTGTTATCATATTGTTTTGATGAGTACAAAGGGGAGAGAATTGATGCACAATTAGAAACATGCATGGAGTTTATTTGATAGTGGAAGAATTTGACATATTAAGTGTAGTTTGTATTTTCTCAAAATTAAGCAATCAAAAATCTATTTTGAAAACTAGAAAATTAAAAAGAAAAATTAAAAAACTTGATGCTTAATTGAGAGGGAGTATGCTATAGTGAATATGAGTTAATTGTGCATGAATTGTTCTCATAAAAAAAAGAGATTGTTGAACTTGAGAATTCAATGTGAATTTTGATGAGACAATTTAATACACAATCACTATCTATTTGCTGCAAACTATATTTAATTAGCCAAATATAAATGTGTGTTTTGTGTATGTTTATGGAGTTTTTCTGCAGATTTTTAGTAGAATAGGAACATGTCAAGGGTAAAATTTAGGCTTCGATATATCAAGAGTTTAGGGCTTGACGTGCCAAAAATTTGAGGCTCAACAAAGCTAAAGAAACAAACAATGCTGTGGAGGGTCAAGTTTGACGTGTTGGAGTTTAATGCTCGACAATTCAAATTTTGAAGCTGGACAAATCTTGCATATAAGAAATTGTCGATGGCAAAATTTGGGTGTGACAAGTGAGGCACGACAACTATTTTGAGGTGCGAAGACTTAAAAATTGATGTGGTAAGAAATGAGCCGTTGGAGTGCATTTATGCTTGGCAGGTTATAGGCATTGTGATTAACAGACTTTTGAATTTCGAAGGTTATTTATTACATAGTCCAGAAGACTAACATAGAGAAACGAACTGAAAAACTCTTTTACGAACTCATTACTGCAATCAAACAATTTTTTTTTGTTCTCTTGTATATAATATCTGCAAATTATTAAGAGAGAGAAAATTTACTTTAGTGCTTAGTTCATATTTATTGCTATTTATATAAAAGTATTTACAGAGAGAAAGGAAATATTTTATTTCCTATAGATGTAATATTGCTCGTTTCGAGATAACTCTTTGATATTAATATGATGATGGAGACCTCGAAAGAGGCAATTGGGGATCGTGGAGAGTAAGCAAAGGGCTAAACTCTACGTTAAGTCTTGTGGCTTGATTTTTTTTTCTATCCCTCCTTTTTTATACATTCTTTTTATTGTTCATTTATGCGCTGCAAACCCTTTTATCTTTAATCTACTGTGTTCAAAATTAATTATTTCGAAATTTTAGACAAATACTCAATTCATCCCCTTCTTGAGTATTCTTAGTATATTTTCACACATAGAAAAAAAATATGATAGTTTGCTCAAGATAATGTTAAAAATCAAGGGAAAGTCCAAAAATACAAACAAGTCAAAACTAAAATTAGAAAGGATGGGATAAGAACAAAGTTACATCTTACTATCCACAACGGTTAGACCAAAAAGTTGTTGATACAATTCACATTGCTCTTTAATCTTGCAAGAGAGGCATGTAACCCAATAAAATATATGCTTATTATATCATTGTGTTGAATTAGTTAGAGGCAATGCTCAAGGGTCTAATGAATCACAATTACCATGTGTTATTTCAACATCTTATGTTAGCTATTTTGCATAGGTTTCTTTTGAATGAAATTTATCATGTAGTCTATGAAGCGCAAAGGCCTTTTACATAGCTATGTATAATAAAACTGAAAATGGACATTTTAAAGTCCATAGAGGAGCATTACTGTGACATTGTGTAAACTTGATACAATGTATCCGCTAACACTTTTGACATCATGATTTTTTGTTGTTGCATCTCTAAAGAGAAAACATAGGTGTGATCTAGTACTATAGCAGTCTATTCACTTGAGATGAATAACTATTCATTCCTTTATCGTTCGATGTAAAGCTGATATTATGGTGTTTACTTGAAATGAATGACAATAGCCGCCGCCGCCACCACTTCCGCTTAGTTTTCTTGAGCACATCAATAAAAATCAAGGACTCAAGTGAAAAACTACTAATGCATGGCATTACAGATCTAAGACGAATCATTACACCCTAATTTGGTAACTAAATCCCCTAAATTTACTTTGTTTAAATTTACCTCAATTTAATTTCTTATATATTTTTACATGTGATTAATGATTGAGATTACAAAAAATAAGACAATGGTATAATAATATCACAAGATTTTTTTAAAGAATTTAGACAATCTCAAATATTACTATGTAAATTGAGTAA
Organism: Combretum micranthum; assembly: GCA_024138025.1. Lineage (NCBI taxonomy): Eukaryota > Viridiplantae > Streptophyta > Magnoliopsida > Myrtales > Combretaceae > Combretum > Combretum micranthum. The sequence continues at coordinate 57,620 of JAMXBD010002412.1, forward strand.
AAATGAGAGAAGGAAAATTTAGAAGTGCCAAATTCCCCGATTCGCTAGAAGGAAAAAATAAGGTGAGTATATCGTTTCGAAAAAATAAAATCCAAATTTGTTTATTCAAAATTAATTAACTAAATTACTCAATAGGATTGTGCAAATAATAATGGACTTGGAGACATTATTTTTGGGTCCACACAGTTATATTTAATTAGGTTTACAAATGGTGTTACAAAAGGGATCAGATTTATTGCGAAATTCTTAGGGAAAGGCCTATAAACACAAAACATGAAAATGTATTTATTTGGCAAGCACAACAGATCGATGTCATACCTCATTCTAAACTCGAGAGGTCCTTGAGTGATGTTAAACAACTAAATTATTTCAATCAGCAAGTATTCCTGTTTAAATACAAATGATTTGACACATGCTGTGACAACAAATCCGAGCGTATACGCATCAAACGACATGAAAACTTGGAAGCATAGCAAGAATTGTTTTTAGTATGATTTAGATCTCAAGAAATAGGTTATTCGTAATATATAAATATGTGTGTGTGTGCATATATATATATATATATATGGAAAATTTTATGATCCAGTTGTAATTGTTTTGATTGTAAGGAAAATGTTATGATTCAGTTTATTATTTTATGGAATAAATCTTGTCCCATAATATATAAAAATGTTATATTTATATAATAACAGTGATTGAATCATTTAAGTATTATTTTTCTAACTCATATTTCAAATGATTGGATGATGGGCCATGAATATGATGCTGCTATTTATTGGACCTAGAAGTTCTCTCATTTTAATCAATGAGGAAAAAAAAAGTATAATAATAATTACTCCTTGCAGGTAAGATTAAATTGACCATAAGCTAATAAACTACACAAATTAAAGCTTCTATTGGCAATCGGCAGTTGGCTTTTTAAAAACTTTTTCTAACAAATTATTTGTCAAAAAATATATATAAATGAAAAACATATGGTAATTCTCATGAAAATATCAAATAGGCCAAATATAAAATAATATATAGATAAAATATAACTATAAATTAAACACATTTTTATAGAAAATTTTGATACCGATACAAATGAAAATCAGAATTTGACAATCCAAACAGAACATAATATTACAAGAAAAAGATGCAGAGAATATAAACGAAACAACGGAGGATTGAGTAGTGATAGTTTTCTTACTCGTGATCTTCCAAGAAAAAGATAAGCCCCGTCTGTCCATCGAAAAATTGGAACGAAACTATCACCAACAAAATGGAAGAACGACTGGGCCTCACGACTATCTCATACGCGAGCATAGGGGGTGAATGTCTCAATTACAATTTTTAGGCCCAACTCGCATATTCACGGGTGGACCCAAGAAAAATTGTGTATCATAATAAAGAGTTCTTAATATATCTGGGATTTTATTTTTTGAAATGTTAAGTTTTACAGCATAAATAAATTTTAGTTGAAAACAGATATCATTAGAGAAAGGGACAAGACAAATATAGGTTTTTTGATGAATTGAAGGATTGTGAATGTTTTTAGAAAACCCAGCTTCCATATTAACCTAAAATTACAAGAAATCCACTTCCCTAAAAAATCTACCTATATTATCTTTCAAAGCTCTTGACCATTTTTACTTCTATTTGTACTTGTTCTCCCAAAATAAGATCATGCATAGACAAAGTTTAGAATAAATTAATAAATAAATAAATAATTTAAAATTAAATTGCGTTGACCACACATGATTAGTTCTATTTCCAATTGCTCTCCCAAACTAAGGATCGCGCATAGACTAAGTTTAAAAAAATTAAATAAATAATAGAAAGGTAAATTGCATTGACCACACGTGGTAATTTTGTAAAGTACACTAAAACAATTTTTTTATTAAAAAAAAAACTTTCTAACTTGGTCTAAATGGTCATGTGTTATCGTCACCTCATCTATAAATAACAAATGAGATAAATTTAGGAAAATATAACAGATTATTAACCCTAACAACTAATGTATCAATAGCCATCAATCTCGGGTGTAAGACACGTTTAAGGTAGCAATAAAAAAATATATCAAAATATGGATTGTTAAAAAATATTACAAAAAGCTATTGCTAAATCATAGCTACGAAATGCGGTTGTATGTAATTATAAAAAAATATATATATATATGGGTATAAATCACAATTTGAAGTTTGAGCAACATCGAGTTATCATGTGAAGAAAATGCAATAATTTGACATTCACATATATTGCCCTTGAAAATTGTGATATAGCCAAGCACCAAATTTTTCTTATTTCTCAAGATGTCTACTCTTTATCTCTCACTGTTTCATCCTCTCCCTCTCAGTATGGTCTCTTATTGTCCATGTAAATACCCCATCTTCCTAATGCAATTTAGAGCCTTTTATACTCCGTTTTAAACTTGTGACGTTATAATTACAATTTGGTAATTAATTTTGATTAAATCTTTTTTAAGTAATTATTTTTTGTAGGACCTTAGATAGAAAAAGAATCCCATCAATAGAATATCCATCAATATTTAATATAGATTAGATTGTGTTTTAATGCTTGAATTGTTGGGATAAGAAAAAAAAAATTTAATAAAAAATTTTAAAAAAATACCACCAATATAAAATAATCCAAAAAATGACAAGTTTATTTTTTATTTTTTAGAGATGAGTTTAAATTGTAATGAATTTTTCTATTTTTATAAACTCACCTTTCGAGATGAATTTAATCCAACTCCAAGACGACTCATTTGTTAAAATTGTCTTTATAGGAGATGGGTTCAATACTAGAAGTAGGCGGGAGTCGAACCAAAAAATATGGTTCTTTTCTATTTATAAAATCAACCCTAATAGTATGGTTCGGTTTTCAAAATTTTTTACTCTAAAAAAAAAAATAGTTCCATATGGTTCTATATATGGTTTGAATCGCTTATTATTTGTAGATGCAAGGATTCTTGCTGGTAGCAGTCATGCATGCGTCACATGAATCTCGCGCCTGGCACATGACCTTAGAATGGTGTTAAGGAAATGACACTTGATGACGGGATGGTTTGGAGAGAATGACAAGGGAGGATGAATAGGCAGTCTCAGTGTCTCAAATGCACAAGTAACAGATAAGGGAGTTTGAGTAGACATCGCGCGTCAGCCTTACAGTTCTTGAGTAGTTATAGTAGAAATCACTTAAATTGCTTTGTTTGATCTTTCTGAATAGAACCTCCTTTACAGACCGTTGTTTTCCTTCTCTCTCTAAGGGTTGCAAATGAGGAGGAATGACTGAGTATTCATAGGCACTTGGCATGGATGACGACCATTAGATCACCTTAGTAATTGACGGATGAGATGGGATAAGCTCAATTCATATTTATCCTCAATGAGCTCCTCATGGGCTAAGGCCAGTAGTCATCTCTTATATGCATGAACCTACTTAAGAAAGGTTGGATGCGGAGGACCGGCCAACGATCCCTATTCTAAGCTCACCAAGTCAAATCTCCCCAAGTTATCCCAATATTATTGAGCTGGACTCGTCAGGCCCTATCACTTAGCCCATGAGTCATGCCCAAATAAATAAATAATATTTATATTTATATTTTTAAAACCCTATTACATTTTGCCCCCTGACCAAAATTCTTGGACAAAGTTCAAATATTTTGGGCATTGCTTGCATCTATGCATAGCTTGATCAATACTTGGCGCATAATGTTGCCAAGTGCTCTTATAGGGTTGAAGACTTCATTTGTCGTTGATGAATCGTTGAGTAAAAGTCAAATGTTAGCATTGCAACTAACGCCATTGTATATTTAATTATACTGTAGTGTGCAAGCTTGCAGCACTAGCCCAATTGCATGCGTCACCTTATATTTATCTAAATGATCTTGCCCCCATGAAATCATCTAATATTATATTTGGTCCTTCATTTCTTTCATATGTGTAAATGATTTGATGATTCCTTCCACAAGTGTCCAGTCAGATATATGCATCATAAATTTGCAATGACAGTATTAATCATACTTGCTGGATAGATTCTTCCTCTCTTTTTTTTTTTTGGCACATTTATTCCATATTTTAATATGAATGACTAGTGCAATCACATAAATAGTAAATGCTTTTCCACTCCTCCATGAGAACCGCAGCATATTAATCCTACACCAATAAATATTAACAATATCTCTTGAAATCCATCCAGAAACTATACGACCTTTGGTATTAACTGTAACAATCATATGATAATGTAACTGCTCCACATAAAAAAAAAAAAATTCATTATCACTTGTAAGTGCGGATGTAGGAATGAAACGACTCAAATTCCAATATTGAATTCGTAACCGCCAGTATTAAATTCGTAACTGTCAGTATTGAATTTGTAATCGCTAGTATTGAATTCGTAACCTCCATTATTGAATTTGTAACCGCCATTATAGAATTTGTAACCATTAGTGTTGAATTTGTAACCGCTAGTGTAGGAATGAGACGACTCAAATTCCTTTGATTTTTCTTATAAAAGATCTTGCATCCTTTGCAATTACTGTTGTAGTCGTAAGGCATATCAGTAAGTAACTTCTCTTTTCTAGGATCCATCTTTAAATCATCCTCAATATAAGCGGATTTATATGGTTTTTGTCATGGTGTGATGTCTGGTTAGGTATTTAGCTTTTGTATAGTGGTATATAACAATTTGCTTCTTGTCAAAGAAGGGTTGTTCCTATAGCTTGAAAGTATCCATAATATCAATAACCTTGATGGCCTGATCATCAATACTGTGAATCCAATACTGAATAAACCTGTTTCCTGGTGATAGCAAGCAGTGACTTTCATTCTTACCCTGCACGGGGCTCAGTATCTCATATGTATTCTAATAGTGAGTTCATCTAGCACCGTTCTTGCATCTTTTTTTTTTTTTTAATATCATAATCTAATGATCCTTGCACCCCACTTTTTTTTTGTTTTTTTGTTTAACTTTGTTGTCTTTACTTTGCAGATTACCATCTCAATAATTAGCACAGTCTTTACATACATTTCAACTTGAAGCGAATTCTATGATATAAGAGTGTCTTCCTGACGAACCCGACTCTTCCTTTCTGTATACATATACTTACAATATAAACATGATTTCTGTCAATATATCTTTTTTTTTTATTTCTTGTCTCACCCATTCTAATTTTATCTTTTCCTCTGTAGGCATCATCTTAATCAAGGTTGATAGGAGTTTCTATCCTTAAGTTATTAGAATCAACGAAACTCGAAGTGCAAAAAACACCCAGCAAAAGAAAATGAAATATGATCAAGCCCAAAAGGCCGGAGCTCTCAAACAGAATGAAGCTAAAGGCAAGCAAGTACTAAATGTCGAAGTTATCAAGCAGCGGGACTTGTTGGTGCATCAAGATGGCAATTTACCACAAATTCAGCTTCCGCGACGTCAGTAGGTGGACGACACTATTTTTGAAGACATGTTCTAGAACAAAGCTTCTTGCCCCAAGTTGTATGCAACTCCTCCTATTGATGGTGACTTTCGATTAATCGAGCTCGAGCCGCACGTCGATTCCAGGAGCACCATTAGGGGGACTCAGTGCTACGTTTCAAGAATGAGCGAAAGGAGCTACCACTTTCTAGTACATACTTCATATTTCTCAAGGAGTTGCCACCTAGATGGAGCAACTGGGTAGACCACATCGCTGACTAGCTAGAATACGTGAAGCTTTTGAAGCAAGCCAAAGTCTATGGCGCCATCATTACCTCTGCTCGTTTATGGCTCGTCAGCACAAACAAGATGGAAGTATGGCATGCCATCATCTCTCGCCAGAGTACCCAAACTCATACATTTATCATTGCATGGGGGGAAATATCACCAACTCTTGAAGACGTTGTTATGCTTTTGAACTTAGAAATTTCTGGGCTAAGTAATGTTATTGCAGCTGTGACTTCGCATGAAGAGCACCATCTCGAAGCATCTTTACTAGCGGCTCTAAAGCTTACCTATGATGATAAGAAGAAAAATGTTTCTCTGCTTGGATAACACACTTCTTTGAAGAGCAGAGAAAGAACATGCCTCAAGTAGCAGGACCAGCTCGTGGAAAAGAGTAAGTATGTTCATATTATTGCTTTATACTTGAATTCTCTAATTAATACGTTTCTCTTTTGGTTCTTTGATGTATAGGTGTGAACTTGCAGGCTTCATTGCATTTTGGTTGTCACTATTCGTGTTCCCTGGTGGGCCGAAGGAAGGTGTAAGCCCTTGGCTTTTTGCTTTAGCCGTACGCATCGCACAGGGTCATTGCACTAGCTCCTTTCTACCTGAGGTTCCTATATCGACGTCTTCACTTGTACCACCAAGCTTCTGTCTGTTCCAAGGGTAGATATGTGAACGTGTCATATGTAGACTTACTTTTCTTACAGCTATTCTTCTGTGAGCGGTTTCGGAATCACCTTGCACAGCCAGCCATCAACAAGGACTCAAATCTTATTATTCCTCAGGCATGGGCATGGATTGTAGTAGAGATCAATCGGCCACTTCTTTAGCTCATAGATGTTGAGAAGCAGTTTACGTTTCGACCTTTTGTAGAGCCTCTTAAAGGTTATCAAGACATTGATGGGCTTTATCCTCCAAGCTCTGAATGCGAGGTTATCTTAGTTGATAATCATTATAAGCTAGATAAAAGTCAATCTATGTTCATGCTTTGGTGCATCCCATGGGGCCTGCCATCTTTTCTTGACAAAGGAGATTTGAATGGGCGATTCTTAGAGTAAAGGGTGATGGTATACTCCCCTCACAGAGTGGCGTGCCAGTTTAGCTTTGATCAAGGAGTGTCGCGTCTTCTCAACATCACGCAAAGCTTTGATTCATGCTGCTGATCCATCTCGTTAAGTGACTTTAAGTGCATCCATCCTATGGTGTGATAGCTATTCTTTCCTTCTGTAAAGCATCGTAGAGTTGCTTCTACTAGTTGGCTGACACATTGGTCAAATTACATAGCCATCTTCCGTGACTACGCCTTCGCATTTGTTGATGATACAGTGCCAGTGCCACTCATATATTGTCATGAGTTCTACCTTAGGCTACCAAGGAACATATACCATAGGTCGAATGCTAGTGTTCAAATAACTGAAGAGCTTGTATTGGACCAGCTGGAGCCTTCTGATGATGCACCTCCTACAAAATCAAAGAATGACCATCCACCACCTCAGATAGTGGATTCTAGGGCAGTAAAGTGTGTTCTCATCGAGGAGGTAATAAGTCTTCTTGTGTATAACCTGCTATTGTTACTCTTCTTTTATTGTCTATTGTTTTCTTTATGTGTCCTTTTCAGGTTGACACAAGCTCTTTTCTGAGTTCGCATCGCTATAGTGGTGCTATTACACCCGTGATGGTACCAAATGATGAGGACGATGGCCTGGACAAAATTGATTACGAACTATCTCCAAACCCTTATGATGAAAATGGAAGTGATGCCGACAAAACTGAAGAGCTCAATTATGAGAATGATGAGAGTACTGTTGATGATGGGATCATGACTACACCTGTTGTCAATGCACCTATTGAGCTCCTTCCTCCCTCAGTTGCTGGCGTGTCTTGTCAAGATATGGCGACAAATTTAGAGGACTATGTTGCATTAGAGGAGATGACTTCCTTTCATGGCTTTACCGTACCATCTCATTTGATAGCACCTTTGGAGAGTGTGAATGCCATAGATAGGGAATTTTGGGCCAGTTCTCCTATGTTGGGAACCGAGGTAGCTACTGCAATGGTGAAAATAATTGGTGAAGCCATGTTATTGATGGAGAGACGTTGGAGCTCCTTATCAACGATAGAGTTGAATCAACTTGTCAAATGTGTTGAGGGGGCTCGTATGTTGCAGTTTAACATTGATAGCTTATGGCCTGTTGCTAACAAGGCTAAGAGGTTGCTGAATTACAGGGATGCTAAGGGAGAGTACGATAAGTTGATGATGAAGCTGCAAGAGATTCGAGCAGAGATTACGACAACAAAGACTAAAATGGAGATTTCTTTAGGAGATGATGACTTGGAGTTTGTAGTAGGCTTGGATTGCAAGCCTTAGTTTAGATCTGCTTGTTACTCGGTTTCCATTTTGAACGATTTTGTTAACACTCGTGTTTACTTGAATGAAAAATTTTGAATTTATTGCAATTACTACTCATTTCTTTATATATGTACATATATATAGGTGAATGTCAAAATTTGACTTAAGCTTATTAGTAGCATGTGCATGCGTTCAGGAAGCATTGCTTTCACTTAGCAGTAGCAATTCATAATAAAGACTATATGATTCTTATGTTGCACATCGGAGTATTACTCTCGCTTGCAAGCAACAACATTATTACGACTTAGAAATAGTAGATCGATCGCACTTTGAGCAGCGATAGTGTCATGTTTCATAGGCTTGTGATGATGTTTTACCGATCGTATTAATTTCTAAAATTTATAAACCCGATTAAATCTACGATCAAAGCTAGGCAAGCGCACCTATTCGATGTAGCATAGATTTTAGGGTGTCGTCCTCAGGGATTTTGAAAATCAAGTACTAGTATTACTGGTTCTCTACTATTTAGCCTAAATTTTGGAGAGAAATCTACAATTAACTACTAAGCAAAAGATTAAGCAAGCTCTAAAATCAACTAATGTCTGCTTTCAAAGATGAATTCAATCACAAGACATACTCTCCACCTTGATCCACCCTAACCTAAGTTCTTATAATAAAAGATTGATTAATGAATCATTCATGCTTTGCACTACGGGATCTCAACAAGTAAATCAATTCCTCCCTCGAGTTAATCAATTCCTAACCCTAAATGAGATAGTAGAGACCTCTCCCTTACTAACATCACATAGGATTGCATTAAAGATCATGATCCTTGAACAAGAATTAAATTCTTTATAGCAGAAAATCGTAATTTCCCTACCTCTAGGTGAAATTAGCAATTCCTCTATTCATGAAGATCTATCTAATTGAATGAAACCTCTTTCAATCCAATAAGAATCAAGCATGCAATTAATTTGTGCACAATTCAATCACAAGGCTATTGAATCACATGAATAGATACAAAGGCATGAATATTCATCAATCAAAAGACAATTCAATTCGTATGGTTAGGGTTTCACAAGATGAAGAGTATAAGAATCTACTCCTCCATGAGATTCAAAATAAGAACAAAAGATCTAGAGGAAATAGAAAGAATCATGATAGAAAGAATAAACCCTAATTAATGTCTTGAGATCTTCAATGGATGCCCTAGCAAAAATCCTTCGTAATTTCCTTCGTAATTTCTGTTTTAGGGCCTAAGAAAATGATCTAAAAGTTATAAAACAAGAAAACAGAGCTCTATTTATACTTTTGGAAAAATCCAGTTCATCCTCAGGTGTCATCCTGGCCAGGATCGGGGCAGGGATGAAGACAAAAATAACTAAAACTTGTTTTAAAAGCATTCTGATGTCTTCCTCGACTGTCAGCCCTGGGTGAGGATGAATAAAAGGCTGAAATCTTTTCTTCATGTGTAGCTGCTGTTCGCATCCTTCGCGTCCTTCCTGGCCAAGGATGAAGGTAAGGATGAAGATTAAAATTCTCTTTTGCATTCTGACCTCTTCCTCCCAGTTCTTCCCTGCCAAGGATGAACAAAAGGATGAAAACATAAACTTCCTTCTTGAACAAAATTGATTCAAACTTGTTTAAATTGCTTTAATTTCCTTTGAACCATCATAAAAACTTCCAATTATGATCTTTAAGCCAAGAAATGAATTTTTCACAAAATAAATGTCCTTTTCTCCATGAAATCTCAAAATTACATACCAAGAATGTTCAAATAGCATCAAAATTAAGGATCTAATGACACTTATCAGCTTGCCACCTTATTGACAGAATTTAGCTGGCTAAGTGGGTATTTTCCAATACTTAACCATCAATCACATGTGTTTAAAGTATTCATTTTTATCGAATTAGGTGTGAACTTGTCTTATCATGTGCCTAGGAGATAATGCTTCTACTAGTCAGCATGTCATAGTCGTGTCGTCATGCACTTAGAAGACTATTCTCTTACTAAGTAGTAGCAATGTATATAATTAATGCTTTATGTGTTAACTGTCTTTTTGCACAAGGAGACGAATCCTTAACTTTGCAGTAATAAAAGGCTTTGATAATGTAAGTCATAATTTCATTCAAATGATAGTAATGAAAGTACATATATTGCATTTACATATGAAACTTCTTAATATACTGGAAGTTAATGGGTGTTGTAATTTTGTCATTGGTTGGATTCAGAAGCTTGTAGTAGTTGCTATCATGAACTTCATGAATGACATAAGGGCATTCCCACTTTAGCATGAACTTAGGTGTCGAAATACCTCACCGCACATGCTCTGCTGTGCAAAGTACAATGTCACCTTGTTGAAATGAGCACTTCCTAACCAAGCGATCATATGCAGTACTGAGCCGTTGTTGATAATTAGCGAGGTTGTGCTTGGCGGTGTCTCGCTTTTCTTCTAATGCTCCTAAGTCCAACATACGTAAAGTATCCGATTCTAGATTTGCATTGATAGCTAATCGTCTAGAGGGAATCAAGATCTCCATGAGAATCACTGCCTCCAATCCATATACGAGGGAGAACGATGTTGCTTGTGTGGGGCTACGTTTGGATATCCTGTAGGTCCATAATGCTAGGGGAAGTTTCTCATGCCATTCTTTATTATTGTCATGCACCATATGACTGAGTACCTTCAAAAGCGTCTTGTTGGTGGCTTCTGCCTATCCATTTCCCCTAGGATAGTAGGGTGTGGACTTCAAATGAACAATATTATAGGAGGTCAACAATTGCTGGACATGTGAGTTGACAAAAGGCATCCCGTTATCTGAGAGAACGCGCTTTGGGATTCCAAAGCGACAGATGATATGTTCTTTCATGAAAGTCGCTATCGTTGGTCTAGTAGCTTTTTTCAATGGGATTACCTCTACCCATTTGGTAAAGCATTCTATCCCTGCTAAAATCCAAATACATCCCTTCGATGGTGGATGGATCGGACCAATCAAATCAAATGCACAAGTGTGAAATGGCAATGGAGTAGTTGAGCTGTGAAGTGCAACAGCGGGAGCATGGATTGTATGGCCATGTTTTTGATAGGCAACACACTTCTTTGCAAAGTTGAAGGTGTTGGTCTCCGTGGTAGGCCAATAATATCCTAGATCAAACAAATGATAATATAACTTCCTTCCTCCTTGATGCTCGCCACCATCTCTAAAGTGAGTTTCGGCCAATATAGTGACTGTTTCAAGAGGAGCGATACACCTAAGAGGTTTTCTCATGAATGATACCTTGTACAGCTCATCTTCATGTATGATGTATTTTCTTGCCTTGTGCTTGACTAGCCATGCATCCGTGCTATTTGTGGGTATGGTGTTATTTTTCAGATAGTCGATATATGGTCGTCGCTAGTCACCAGCGCTTGCCATAAAGTTGCATTTACCCTAATCCAGTAGCTCGGAGCACTTCAAGCAGATCATCTGTAGTTGAGAAGTGTCTTTGGACATGGTTGGCCAATAATACCCCGCATACTGAATGCGGCGATACATGGGTGGTCCTTCCTCTCCACACCAGAGTGTATGGTATTTATCCAACTTAAGGCGAGCTTACTTTTTAAAGATGCATCATGTTAGGATGCCATATGGCCCTTTGAAGTAGAGGACATCATTGATGCAAGTAAAATTCTTCAAAGTTGACACAGAAGCTGCATTGAGTTGCGCTAGCTGTGTTTTGATAGGCATACACCAATCGTCTTGTGCTTCCTCTTCTTCATCCACTAAGTTTAAAGTTGTACAAGGGATAGATTTCTTGATAACCTGTATATTCAGGCTGTCTTCGTTAGTCTACATGGGAACCTTAGAAGCTAGTGTTGCTAGTGCATCTGTATAACGATTACTCAACCATTCGGTGTGCTCATATCTTACGAAATTAAATTTCACAATAAGAGCTTGCACTGCAGCCCTGTAAGGCGCAAGTGTCAGCTCTTTGAGGGAAAACTCGCCATTTGCTTGCTTTATTATTAGATTTGAGTCACTACGGGTGCATAGATGTGATGCTCTAGCATTTTGAGCAGAAATGAGCATGAGGAGAAGTGCTTCGTACTCAGCCTTGTTGTCAATGCAATGAAAGTCTAACTTGAATGCCAAAGGTATCTCTTAACCTATTGGAGATGTCAAAACAACTCCAGCTCCCCGTCCAGTACTGCTAAAGAAGCCATCAAATTACTTGCCATTCTCCATCTAGTTCTACCATCATAAAGTCTTCATGAAATTCTGCCAGGATTTGACTCATGGCATGAGTTCCATCTGTAGTGGGAAATTGTGCTAAGAGATCAGCTAAGGCTTGAGACTTAATAGCCTTAGGTGATATGACAGTGCTGTTAAATTATGACAACAAAAGTAGCCATTTAGCAATATTTCCTAATAAGGCCGGCCGCGACAACAAATATTTGATGGGATCAAAGTTAGTGCCAATGTTAACTTTATGTGCCAAAAAGTAGTGGCAGAGCTTTTGTGTTGAGAATACCAGCATGAGATAGTATTTCTCGCATGCTGGGTGATTGATCTCGCTTCCCTGAAGGGAGCAACTTAGGTGGTATACTGGACACTCGATACCATCAAGTTCTTGAGCCAATAAGGCACCGATAAATCTATCTTTGGATGTTAGATAGATGATCATTGGTAGGCCTTTTACTAGCATGGTCATTATCTATAGGTAAGTAAGTATTCCTTTCCCTTAATATTTTGCATTGCCTCCTTCTGAGGCTGTCTCCACTGAAATGAAGTTCCCTTCTTCATGAGGTGTTACTGGGGATATGAAATTTCTGCCAATGCAGGTATGAATCGCCTAATATAAGAAACTTTCCCCAAGAATGTCTTCAATTCCTTTGGATTGGTTGGTGAAGGCATGGACCTTAGATGGATCAACATCAATCCCTTATCTATGAACAACGAATCCAAGGAATTTTCCGGATGAGACTCTGAACATGCACTTCAGTGGATTCATACGTAACTTGTATAGTCAGCATCTTTCAAATACCTTATGGAGGTGAATCAAATGATCAGGTGCCCTCCTAGACTTGATGACTATGTCATCAACATAATCTTCTATGAAATCGTGCATCATGTCATGAAAGAGTGCAGTCATTAATCTCTGATAAGTGGCACCTGCATTCTTAAGCCCAAAAGGCATGATGGTATAATAAAAGTTTCCTACTGGTGTTTTGAAAGTAGTGCATTCAGCATCTCCACCAGCCATCTTGATTTGATTGTACCCACTAAAGCCATCCATGAATGAAAACATCTCGTGGCCAGCTATGGTGTCTACCAATGTATCTATGTTAGGAAGTGGGAAATCATCCTTTAGGCATGCCTTATTGAGAGCACGAAAGTCGACACAAACACGGATCTGTCCATTCTCTTTCCTTACTGGCACTATATTAGCCAGCCATGCAGGGTATTCGATTGGCTTGATGAAGCCAGCTTAAAGTAGCTTTTCAATCTCCTCTTTTATTTGGAGTTCAACCTATAGACGAAAGACACGTGGTGTTTTCTTGACAAGCTTAGCCCCGGGTGCGATGTTCAATCTATGCACTACTAGCGTGGGGTCTAGTCCAGGCATTTCATAATATGTCCATGCAAACACATCTCTATAATTCTTCAATAATTCTACTAAAATGACCTTGATCTCTGGCAAAAGGCTTTTGCTAATGAAGATAGGTCGTAGGGCTTCTCCTGGTCTTGCAACTGTGGGGGAGCGGGGGTGGCGGGTCCGGTTTCTTGTATCATCATGGGATTTGAAGATGACATGAAAGCTTCTTCAGATCCCATAGACCATCATAAGTAAATACCCTTTTCCCATCGGGTCTAATAAAACTTTCAACCTCAGTAACTTGCTTCTGCTTCTTCCTATCTTCATGGAAGCCACGTCTCCTCTTTTTGTTTTGTTTCTCCTGAGTCTCCTCCTGAGTATGGTGGTATTCCAAAGGGTTTCACAATAGTCGTCTCTCCTTCCTCAACATTTTCATCGAAAATGCTAGCTTCAACAAGATATGACTTATTGTACTCATAAGGATTCTTTATGGTAGGAATGAATACATCTTTCCCTTTCCAATGACCCTTCACACACTAATGCAATGTCGAAGGTATAAGGTTATGATCATGTAGCCACTTCCTTCTAATAAGCAAGTGGTAGGATATAAGTGCATCAATCACGTGGAATCGTGTCGAGCTTTGGATTGGTCTAACCTTGAAATCAACATTGATGTATCCCATTGTGTTTGTGGTTGAGTCAGTGAAACTATTAACAGCAATGGGTTCCTTCACGAGTCGCCTCATGTCTATATTTGCAGCCTTGAATGTAAACATTGGCATGATGTTTATAGAGGCACCATTGTCTATGAACATCCTTTTGATGTGATGTTTGTTGAGCGTGCTTTCAACGTATAATGGGCGGTTGTGGATGGGATTCCTCACACACATGTCTGCTTTTGTAAATAGAATTGGATTCTCGTGTGTATGTGCAATTCTTCATACAAGTTGTGCTACACGACACTTCCCATATTGTCTTTCAGAAATTTAGGTGAGTGCGGTTGTTGTTGCAAGCCATGCCTCTTCATCAAATCCTAACAAGTCAAAGACCTTCCTAAAGTTGGCAGTTTTCAATAAAGCAGCAACCACTGTAGAATCTGCACTTTGATCATCATTTACTGGCATTTCCTTTCCTTCTCATGCTTCGGTCTATGTCACTCCTTCCTCTTCAGCCCTTAGATCATGGTTAACAACACTTGCTGCACCCTGTTGAGCATTGTGTGCAGGGAGTGAGTTGTTACGTACATCATTACCTTCAATGACGAGTTCTCTATTATTGACTTGTTCATTAAATATTTTCTTGAATGTCCAACATTCATTAGTGGGATGACCCACGATCCTCTGAAATCTACAAAACTTAGGATCACTCTTTTCAGTTGCATTGGGAAGGTGCTCAACCCTTGGGAGCTTGATGTTTCCATCTCTCAACCATTGGTCAAGTACAGCATGAACCTTTCCCATGGGATAAGGGAACAAGAGCGTTGGTGGAGCGAACCTTGACTTATCGTTCCTGGGCTTCTTAGTATCCTTGGAACCTTTTTCCTGGACTGAGCTAACATTTGTAGCTCTCTTTACAAACCTCTTACCTTCTTTGCATTGTCTGGATATGAAGTTATTGGTCCTTCGTGCATTCTCAACGAGAGCAGCAAAAGAACACACATTGAGGTTCTCGAGGTGGATGGCGTATTCAATGATCATCCCTTGGATGCAGATCTTCACTAGTTCTTTCTCATCATAGACGTCTTGAATATCCAATGAGCGTTCCTTGAAATGCTTGATGTAGTCCATAAGATCTTCCTCTGGCTTCTATTGTGTTCTTCCCATAGTAGTGATGGTGACCCGCTCTTGAGTAGAGAAGAACTTCTCTAAGAACAGTTTGCACATGGTCCCCCATGAATCAACGGACCCTAGGAGGGGATTGATATACCAGGTGTATGCTTTCTCGGTCAGAGACTTAGAGAATTCTTTTAGCTTCAATTCATCATCAAACCCATAGACTGCCAATGTTTTGATAAATTTGAGCAGATGTTCTTTAGCAGTACCCTTCTTGCCATTGAACAACATGAATTTAAGACTAACATAGTCCTTTGGGTAAGGTTTTGCAGCAATTTTGTGGTAGTACGAAAGCTTCAAGTCTAGCACTCCCGTAGAAGAATTAACTTGAATCTCCTTTAAATAAATGTCCAAGTCTTCCTTTATGATAAAGGATTCCCTTGGCACATATACTGATGGTACAACTGGTGCAGCTGGGGCAGTTGGCATAGCTAGTGTAATAGGTGGAGTCAACGCAGTCGGTGCAACTAATGCCATCGGTACAATTGGAGGAGTCGGTGCTTGAGGAAGATTAAAATTAGGCAAGGGAGCGGTCTCACTCAGGCTAGCACAAGAGTGCATATGTGAGGATGACGACCCACCAAGTTAAGATCTTGTATTATCTGCTTTAGAGGCTGATTGTTGCTCAACTACAACCTGTGGTGATGGGGTTTGCACATTCACCCCTTGAGGTGTATTTCCTAAATGGTAGGTGAAGTAGCAGGCTGAGATAAGGAGAGGGCGCCTTGCTGCGCAACTGGGGTAGGACCTGGTAAGGTTGCACCTTGGAGTGCATCAGCATTAGCAGCTTTCCTTGGTATGAAACGCGTTAGTGCATTCAAGAACTGGCTTCGAACCCGAATGTTCTCTTGAATGGTTCGCGTCGTCTCTCCATTGCTTTCTTGTATAGCACATATGACTTATGCATTGCCAACAATGATACCTTGCATGTCGGCAGCAAGATTAGCGTTGACATTAATGTTGTCACCTTCTAATGTTGGCATCTCTAGATTAATAGTGTTGAGGTTAGGGTTGCTGATGTCTTGATTCACGTTATTGTCAATGTTACTTGGCTTTCTTCTTAGAGGTGCCATCACACCTCTGTCAAAATCCTCAGTCCACAGTGGAGTCGCCAAAATGTAGATGCAGGGGTCCTTGTTGGTAGCGGTCACGCAAGCGTCACGTGGATCTCGTGCCTGGCATGTTTCCTTAGAATGCTGATGAGGAAATGACACTTGATGATGGGATGGCTTGGAGAGAATGATAAGGGAGGAGGAATAGGCAGTCTCAGTGTCTCAAATGCACAAGTGATAGATAAGGAAGCTTGAGTAGATATCGCGCATTAACTTTACAGTTCTTGAGCAGTTATAGTAGAAATCACTTAAATTGCCTTGTTTGATCTTTCTAAATAGAACCTCCTTTACAAACCGTTATTTGTCTTCTCTCTCTAAGCGTTGCAAATGAGGAGGAATGACTAAGTATTTATAGGCACTTGGCGTAGATGACAACCGTCAGATCGCTTTAGTGATTGACGGATGAGATGGAGTAATCTCAATTCATATTTATTCTGAATGAGCTCCTCATGGACCAAAGCCACTAGTCATCTCCTATGTGCATGAGTCTACCTGAGAATGGTTGGATGCGGCAAACCGGGCCAACGATCCCTGTTCCAAGCCCACTAAGCCAAATCTCCCCAAGCCATCCAATATATTTGAGCCGGACTCGTCAGGCCCTATCACCTAGCCCACAAGTCAAGCATAAATATATAAATAATATTTATATTTTTAAAGCCCTATGTCATTCATGCGTACGTTTTGATTTTTTTTTTTGTAATTTAATAACATTGTCATTCAAACATGGCCTCTAATTTGAAATATTCTTTCATAAAACCATCAACAATATTAATCATTTTGGCACTTGTGACTTGACTTCCAATATAATTCAAAAAAATTTGGCTTACTCAGGTCATGCTCATGTGTTTATGTACACATGCAAACATTTGGAGCATCGCGTATTTACGACATCCCACAACCCCACCACATCATGTACAAAGTAGATTCTACTAAGTTCGGCATCCCGTCGACGCCACTGCCACCCCACCGGTTCCTACTACCTATCATTGACTTTCAGCCGATGGGTTCAAATTTAATTATAAATTACTAAAACATTTACTATCATGTGGTTTAATAAACAAATGTCTATCATAACTTTGCTATTCTATTATATGGGATGATGCATTTAAAAGATGTATGAACTCTATCAATGGATTGATTGTCATTTCTTTACACTAACGGTTTGCCCTTCTTTTTATTTTTTACATGCAATCCTTTTTTTTTTCAAAGTGAGTATCACAGTTTGGTTTGGTTTGGTTCGCAACTCTAAACTAAACGGTGAATTGAACATCATCTCCCAAAAACCGATTAAGGAAAAAAATGAATTTTCGATTCAGTTTAGTTTGTTATAGTTTGCAATTCGATCGGTTCTTTTTTCCCATCCCTATTCAAAACAACTTAAAATCATCTTTTTAAGAGACAAAAAAACATATTTTTATAATATTTTTTATCTAGTAACATTGTAGCAATATAGAAATAACTAGTATGAACAGAATAGAGTAGCAATGGAGAAGGCTGAGCAAACCGCTAGAAAGTTCTTAATAGGAACTTTTGAATCTTATTGCATTTTTTAGTACAACTTAGGTGTGCATGTTGTAGTTTAAAAATTCATATGAAACTATTGTAGATCATTTATTGAGTAAGGATTGCAAGATTATTGGATTGGGAATAATAAAAGAGAGAAAAAAAAATGAATGGCAAAACTATAATATTTGAAAGTTAGGAATGGGCTAGGATATGATTGCAGAATGTGCTAAAAATTATCTTTCTTGAGTTAAGTAGCGAATTAGGAACTTATAATGCCAAATCTAGTATAAGAGATGTAATTTGAAATTACAGTTTTCTTTTTTAAACTTAGCTAGTATTTCTTTTAAACCTAGGTTCACTTATTGTTTGATAGGGTATCCATCTCTCCGTGATCTTGTGGTCTATGGGAGTATCGATATCCTTAGTTGTTTTCTTAAGTATATATGTATAACTCAATGAGTATATAATTAATTAGGGTCTTACAAACTCTGACTTGTAAGACAACTTTTATATTGCGAGTACACACATGATATGATAACTTTAATTCAATTCTACTACGCCCTCTTTTGGCCGTGACAGTTTATGTACTCATGCAAAGATTTGGAGCACTGCCTATTCCTGACATCCCATAACCATACCACATCATGTACAAAGTAGATCCTAATGGGTTCAGCATCCCATTGACGCCGCCGCTATGACCACCGAGTCCCAGCACCTACCATTGACTTTCACCCGGTGAGTTCAAATTTAATTATAAATTACTGATACATTTACTATTGTGTGGTTTAATAAACAAATAGCTATTATAACTTTGCTATTCTATTATATGGAATGATGCATTTAAAAGATGTATGATCTCTATTAATGAATTGATTATTGTTTCTTTATATTTACATGAATAGTTATTCATTTCCTCTTCATTCAAGGTAAAACTACTATTGCGGTGTTAATAGAGGGAGTATCAATTGTTAATGAATTGCTATTACGTAGAATGATGAATAATAATTCATGTCCCCATCCCCATAAATTGCTATTCAATGATTTATATTTCAATTTTGTTATAAATACTCTTATCTTAAAAATTATCACCTATACAATTATCTTTCCTCTATAAAAAATGCAGGAGCATTATAGATATTTTATCCTTTATTTTAATAGTTACTTATTTTACTTTTTATACCAAATGAATATTGTAATAGCCATCAGTATCCTATGACATTCCCTTTGAATTGAAATTCCATTCCTCCCTCATTCAATACGGCGAAGAGAGTGAGCCTGTTTTTTTTTTTTTTTTTTAAATTAGTATCATAGTTCAGTTTGGTTCGCAACTTTGAATCAAACCACGAACTGAACATCATCTTCCGAACCAAACCAATTTAGAAAAAAAAAAATTTTAGTTTAGTTTGATTAAGTGCATTTCACGGATCGGTTGGTTTTTTTCCCCCACCTCTATTAAATACAACTTAAACTCATCTTTTTAAACGATGGAATCAACGTACGATTATGATAATTTTCCATGTAATAGCATTTAATGTATGTCTTCTTTGTGGCAACATTGAAATAACTAGTATGAACAGAATGGAACAACAATGGAGAAGGTTGAGTAGACTGCTAGAAAGTCCTTAACAGGAACTTTTGAACCTTATTGCCTTTTTTTAGTATAGCCTCAATGTACTCAAATTATTGAGTTAGATATGATGTATTAAAAAAATGAAAAAAGACGAAGTTCAATTCTATATTTTATCTTAGGTGTACATTTCGTAGTTTACAAATTCATATGGAACTATTTTAGATCATCTATTGAGTAAGGATTGCAGGATTATTGGATTGAGAATAGTGAAAAAGAGAAAAATAATAAAAAAAAAGTGGATGGAAAAACTAGATAATTTGGATCTCAGTTAATTATAAATATGATAAAAAAATTTAAACGATATTATTATTTATAAATGATATTGCAATGACCTTATAATGATAGATCAAGTATTTGTACCACAACACCAGTGTAGTTAAAAGAAAAAGAAAAAGTTAATAATCCAATTGGCTCTTATTCTATGGATGAGGCCCTTATCATCAGATACTTATCCTTGGTAAAAGACCTTAGAAAAATATTTGTTATCTCAATGCTGTCTCCTCCTCTCTCGGCTAATAGAAACTTGATACGTGTTAATAAATTTAAAAAAAAAAAACATCCATAGAATAGTGGAAATAGTTACTATCATTTTACATACACATAGCAATCATATATTCCTCGGGATAGGATGAAGAAAGTATTTTTAGGATAGCAAATTTCCATGTAATCTTCATCCACCAACTTATTTTTATGAATAAATCAATCACTATTTTCAGGGGTAAACAACCAGCTTTTTTAAAGAGACGATGATGCTAGACAACTTAATAAACCTTCAAATGTGTACATATTACTACTTTTGTTGCTTCAAACTTAAATATGGTATTGATGCTTCTCATATGAAAAAATTGTCTTTCAAAATCCAAAGACAATTTGTATTTCAACAGTATCCCAAGATGCTATTAAAATTAAGGTGACTCATTTATAAGTAGGTCTTAACGAGGCAATTATGGAGATTGGCACATGCTTTTTCTAAGAGCCTCCACACCTATGCATGCTTTTCACTAACAACAACATGCCCATCCATGGCTATAACAAGGCCAAAACTTCCACCGATTCTTTTGACAAGGCATACGCCAAAGGCTCCACTAATAACGAGATATAATTTCTAAATGAGTCAAAGAAACGTTTTAAAATAATTTGAAAATTCTGCCTCTTAGATGTTTAGTACTTTGTTTACTTTCTCCCTTTTCTCTAAGTTCCTAAAATCATGTAAGGAAATGAAGAGAGAGCGAAAGAAAGAGCAGAAGTTTACCTCAAATAGATACTTTTATTAGTACCTTGAATATTAAAAATAGGGGAGTGATTACAAGAGTATGGAAAAAATTACAAAGGAAGTGAATAGAAGACTATAAGTGTGGAAAAGATTACCAAGAAAGTGAATGTAAGACTACAAGACTAAAATTTGCCTAAGGTTTTCTTCATCTTAATTGCTTATGCCTTTTATTGATATGCTAAAGGAGTATTTATAGAAATATTAAAAATTAGGCATACCCCTAATTAGGATTCTTTTCGGAGGGTAAAACTATAAAGAAAAGAAGTCGTATAATAATTACATACATTTGTATAATACTTAAATGCTATATCTAATTATAGTACAACAATTGATTCTTTTGCATTTGTTGCGATGAAGTAAATGTTTGTGGAAAGTAAATCATTGTGCCTTTTTTCCTTACCTGTTATGACACCTACTTTTTATTTCCTCCTTAAATTTTACCTGTCGTATCCATACCTTTGTTTGCCATTGTCTTCCATCATTTCTAATTCTTCCAACTATTGAGTTTCTGGATCCTAGAGTACGTCCCTATTTCTTCAAAAATGTATTAGATGATATTTTTATTTACAAGATGAATCTTCTTCTTGCTAGTAATAAGAAGATAATTTCCATATTGTTCATGATTTTATTTTATCATACCAATTATTTTTGCTCTTGTATCATTAAAGCTAGGCTTCACAATAATATTTGTCACAAAAGGTATTAATTGTTATATTGTGTATGTTACAGGCCTTGCATTCCATTTTTCATTAATTCAATTAGGAGGTACAATATCTATTGTCAAATGAAATTTTAAGATTTGGCATTAGAGACTGGGATATGCCTTTTGAAATACCATTTTTATTGCTTCTTGTATTAGTTTACCTAAAGAACTCATTTTATTATGTACATAATTTCCTACTATTTCCTTAACTAATCCATAATATAAAAGTGTTTGAAGAGTGAAAAGATATTTTCCTATGTTAAATGGTTCAAATAATCCTAATTCAATGCAGAGTGCATGAATCCAATATGCAATAATAATGTCCATATTTACTAGTCACAGTGTTTATTGATGGAATGGGCTCCTCATTACATGTAATGCAACCTGCTTTTTCCTTTAGTTTCAAATAAGCGAAAATATCTTTTCTAATATGTGATTGCCAAATGCAATAAATTCATGTAATGCAATGAAAGATTCCTAAAAATTCCTTTTAGCATTATCGTTAATAAGATTGCTAGTTTTAAGTGGAAGTTTACTAATTTAGTCTTATCTATGAAAAAATAAAGATGACTTGGTTCTTTCTTATGTATTTTGTAATGAATCATGATTCCTTCTAATATAATGAAGAGTTGAAATTAAAAGTTCTATATTTCTTATGTTTATTGGTCACCTTATCCTGTATAAGTTATGGATATATGTGAAAGTCTTTCCTTCATAATATTACTTAACCCATTTAATTGCTTCATCCAAATTATAAAATACTTTTGATTTTGGTTGGGAGAAATTTTCAATTTTTCTTAGTATGTCTCTCATTGTTCATAAACTCCATAACAACAAAACTTTTTTGGTTCATGAGAATGCTCTTGTTGGTTGAAATATCTTGCTAAAGCTAAGCAAACTAAATACTTACTTTTATCAATTGACTTAACATTCTAAATAGCATTAATCAAAGCCATTTGCTTTTGGTCTTTGATCGTTACTCATCATGGAGCTTTGAATTTTTCTAGTGTACCTTCTAGATAGATTAGAAAAGAAATATCCCCAAATGTTGCCATTGGATATTCCTTTTTCAAAAATGTTGTGCTATTTTTAGAAACCATCGGCCTATGTACATGTGATGTAGATCCTCGTGCAAAGTGTGTGAAATCTTGTGTGTTTTGGAGATTTAGAAAATATAGGCTTCCTTGTAGCCTTTGACCTACAATATTTTATCCTATAAAAGCTTATTATCCTTGAATATAAAACCCTTGGTTTGGGTTTTGTCCTTCCATCTACGAAAATATAAACATGTTAGCTATCATAAATAAATCTTGATAAATTATTTGCTAGCCTATTATCTTTATTTTTTATATGTTCAAATTCTACCTTATATTCTGAATTTACCAGAGTATCTGTAAACTTAAGCCACATTCGTCTTGATAAAAAACTTACCATTCCTTTTATTGTAAAATTTTACTATTACTTCACAATCAATCCAAACTAAAATTTTCTTTTTATTTATCAAAAATAGTATAAAACTATTGAGAGTATATATTACATCTAATATTTCCTGATCTATAATACTACTTAGACCTCCTTTTTCTTTAAATTTTCCATTGGCATATTTACATATTTCCTCACTATTTTTGGAATCATACTTGTTAGCCTTCTTATAAAATGCAGCTCCCTCAACCTATATTACATACCTTTGTTTTAATTCTTCATTGTTTAGCCTCTTAAAATCTCTTGTTTCATTATAAAAACATCCTACTACAAATTTATTTAAGTTTCTAATAAATGGCCTTCCATAATTTAAGAGTCTTAAAAACTGTAGAGGTTCCTTCCTATTATTTATTGCTAGAAAATCTGAAACCTTCTTAAGTATAGGTTCTTGTAGTTTTATCTTACCATTTCTTGTTTCTACTCCTAAAAATTCTAAGTTCCTTCTAAGAACTTGTGCATTTTTTATACTAACAACTATTCCTTACTTAATGAATTCTGCCAAGACTAATTTTAAATGTCTTTCATGTTCTTCCTCAATTCTATTATGTACTAAAATGTCCTATATATAAATGCGTGTGAAGTCCTTAAGATGTACAAATGTTAAATCCATTTTTTTTTTGAAAAACTGATTTTAAGTCCAAAGGGCATTACTTTCTATTGGAAATGGCCTAAGGGACATGTCAACGCAGTCCATAGCACACGATCTTTATACATTCTAACTTGCAAAAAAACCTGATTTACAATCAATTTCGTTGAAAATTGTACTTCCTAGTATTCTATTCATGATATTTGTCTTATTAGGAATATTATAGCTATCCTCTCTAGTATTTTCATTCAACCTACTATAATCTAATCAGCCTACTTTTTCCTTTAACTATTTCACTATGTTTTCTTATAATAAATGTTGGACTTCTATGTACACGACTTTTCTATGACTCCTAATCTTAATAATTCTCCTATATACATTTCAAGTTCTTTCCTATCTAAATTATCACATTCTATGGCTTCACTTTTTATTTGCAAATTAGGATTGATAATATTTAATTTACATTCTCCCTCATTCCTTTCCCAAAATTTGATGAGATTTTCTCCAAATTTTTTCTTTTTCTAACTTACTAACTATCTTATCTATTTCATGATTTTTTGTTTATAATAAATCATAACATTTTTCTAAATTAAGAATCTTATTTTCATTTATTTCAATTCCTTATAATGCTGCCAACTATATATTGTCTTTTGTTTCCTCTTTTTACTTCTAGGTATTCTAGTTTTTCTAAAGGTCTCTTTTTACATTCTTTTGGTATATTATGTCTACATTTAATTTTTTCTAAATTAACATGTATATTTACATCATTCAAAATAGTTAGTCCTGACTTGTCTAATAACCCTTGATGATCTACCATAAAATTTGTAATCCTAAAATACATGGATGCCTATTATCACTAAAATCTATAATATGCTTTTTACTACTATGATATGGTATTATTTAGTCATCTCCTATTCTAAATCTAATATTACGTTTATATATTATGTCACAATTATAGAGTGGTCTCCCTCCTATGTCTTGGTAAACTTATCCAATATTCCTTTGGTATTAACCTTCTATTTATTGAATTATTTTACAACCATATCAATGAAAGCCTTAATTTCTATAGTATGATATTTTAATTCTATAACAATAAGAACTTTTACACTAACTAATTTTGATATCTCTTCCTTATCCTCATAATTTTTCTTAATATTTATCATTTCTATAGGTCCTTCTAATGAACTATAATCTTGTCCATCTTCATTTCCTATTCTTAATTTTCCTTTTCCTTCTATTGTTTTTAGCCTATTGTCTAAATTTTCTACTTTGTCTTCTAAAACTAGGATTCTTCTTTCTAAGGCTCCTTCTATGTCAGAGCAACTTCCTTTATTATGATTCTATTTAAATTTGTCAAAACTATAATTTTTCCTTTTTTTTTTTTCTCTAAGCAAAATTTACAATATTCTTCATTACATTTTTTTACACAAATATCTAAGCTAGCTTCTAGATAACATTTACATTCTATATATGGGTGATCATTAGATCCTCCGCCTTGTTCCCATTTATGGTTATAGCATGTTTCTTCTATATCTACAAAATCTAAATTACTTCCTAAACCTTTTAACATATCATCTAACATGTCTAATTCCTTGTCATGATAACATCTTGGCCTTTACTTATATGGATTATGTAATTCTAGAATTTCTTACTAAGATCCATGTCATCTTCCTCATCACTATCTAACAATTGTTCTCCTTAGGGGTCCAATATACTAACTATGCTATATAAAGATTATGTTTCACTAACGTTACACGAGTTGATTCTATAAGTAGAGTTTAGCTCCCTACAAACACAAAAAAACAGTCAGATGTATGCCAGAAGGGGTTCTTAGTATGGTCACTTCGATGGCTAAGTCAGTCCATGGGTTTTCCTTTATGAAACTGTTAAAGGAGTATTCACTTAAAACCAAAAGAGACCTCCCCTTCCTCTAGAGGGAAGGGATAATTATAGTTCATGGTTTTACGAGAATGAAGTCCACCGAATCTTTTTTATTAGGGTGAATCTCCACCTAGTAGCTGACCTAACACTTGAGGTATTGGGCATCTGAACTGAAGGAACAGTGGCTACATGAAGTGTCGTAGAAATTCACAGACTTTGATGAAGTAGGAAAGCAGCATTCTATAAATCTTGAAGAAGAAGAATTTGAGTCCATTAATTACCAACGAGAAGGAACTAAATAAATGAAGGAATACCGCCTTATACATATTAAAATAGGAAGGCCCTTAGATAGGAGAACCAAGGGTAGAAGGAGACCATTAGAAACTATAAATAGGAAAAATTTAACAAATGATGGTAAAATATTAAATTTAAGTGCACATGATCCTCATATTTGGGGATCAATATTATATGTTGGTCACAAATAGTAGCAAAAGCTTAGAGAGATTCACCATTAAAAGCAAATGTAGATCAAATGTACATGTATTTAAAAAGTTTTTTAGGAGAAACAGCTAGAGCAATCTGGGATAGTTATGAGGGGAAATTTCTAGAAACATGGGGTTGAATTAATTATAATAAAATTGAAATTTTAATCCCTTAAAATTAAAATCCCATTTTAGTTAAAAATTGAAACAAGATTAACAATTAAAACGAAATTAAAAATGCATGAATTAAAAACAGTAAGGATAGAGAATCAGGTAGCGATGTATAGTGGTCTTACCTCGTG
The DNA here is from genome assembly GCA_024138025.1 of Combretum micranthum. Taxonomy (NCBI): domain Eukaryota; kingdom Viridiplantae; phylum Streptophyta; class Magnoliopsida; order Myrtales; family Combretaceae; genus Combretum; species Combretum micranthum. The sequence continues at coordinate 84,016 of JAMXBD010002412.1, forward strand.
CGTCAGTCCACTCATCCAACTCCATACTAGAGACCTGATTGTCTTTACCAGTTGTGTTTAACTATATCAAAACAAATTGAGAGTACAATCGAGCCAATAACTTGGCAAAGTCTCACTACTAAATCTCTCCAGCTTTTATACTAAGCTAATTACTTAACTACAACGATTTACAACTCTCAACACCTCTAATGAAGAGAAAAAATCAATAAGGAATAAATATAAAGTTCCTCTTCAATTAAGAACGAAAGTATTACAAGAGAAATAAGATTTTGCCTTTTGCGTTGAGAGAGAGAGAGAGAGAGAGCCTGCTATTGTAGTTGTAAGTTCTACTCGAGCTTCTTTCCCATTTTCTTTATATATATCAATGTTGAATCAATTTTAAAATCAAAGGTTGGATTACCAAAATGTGTAAGATATTTCTTCTAATTTGAATATAGGATAATGTTGATATATATTGTCACACACTTCTCTTATATTTGTTGATTTGAATTCAAAATTCCAGATAAGCTTTAGCCGATGTCTTCTCCTTTAGATTTATCTTGTTCTTGTTGAGATCTTCTCCTTAAGTTTATCTTATTGTTTCTGAGATTTTCTCCTTGATATTTGTTGTAATTTAAACTCAAAAAAATCTACATAAACTTGATAAGATAGCCTTGTAAATGTCGTGATCTTCATTTGAAAGTTAGTTGGATGGAGTTTGTTGTGATATCCCTTAAATTGTGAAGGCTTATCTTCTTGTAACAACTTATTTTTATCTTGGACTATGTCTTCACTTGTAACAAGTTATCCTTATCTTCTTCAACTGTATTCCCAAAAGAAAATATTGAGACATTCTGCAAATTTGTTAAAATCACGTACCGACAGAAAAAGATTTGAAGAAAATATTTGATTTTAAGTAAATCCTTCAGAAAAACTTAATGTGATGTAATCCCCATGATCTTAAATCCAACTTCAGTAAAACACATCAAGTATATCTCCCAACTATACTTGACAAGTGGAGTTAGGTCTTGAAAAACGATAAAAATTTAATTTAAAAAAACTTTACACGAATATGATAAAATTCGTGTCAGACCTGAAGGTTTTGAAATAGTTTCTAAGAACATATTGTGTGTTAACCTTGAAGGTTTTGAGACAATTTTTACTGAATTTATTTTTCTCTCATCATAGGTTCTGAAGTAGCTTATGTCTAGCATATTGTTTTCTTTGCTAAACATTCTAGAATAGCTTATAACATGGCTTTTTACTAAACTTTTTCTCAATACTTCTGAAAAAGCTCATGACCTTTTAATCTTTATCTAATTTATACTTTCAAAGGTTCTGAACTAAATTATGTCATATATACTTATAAATTTCATTTTACAACTTTAATTTTATTAACAACCTGTACTCCATGAATAAACAAATTAGTCACTTTAATTTCTTTTTGTTGTCATCAAAACGTTATTAGACAATTTAACACTAACCTATATAATTTTACAAATAAAATTACAGCTTTAGTAATCTCATACGCACCTAACATAGTAGGAATTGATTTACATGCTGAAACTATGAGGAGCTTAGAAGAAATATAAATAAGGGATTTGGTTTTATGTTAAAAATATATTAAATAATTTTATTTTCATTGTACTAGAGTAAGATGTTATTTTAAGCCAATAATTTATATAAAAAAGTTATTTTCAAAATTACCATAACCATTAAGATAGGAAATCTTTAAACAATTTAAGGAAAATATAGAGCTATCATTAGTATTAGAATGAAATAATCTAGGAGTAAGGATTAAACATTTAACAAAGGTTATGGTAGATAAATGCATAAATATACAATTTCTAGGCAATTAAGACGACAATATCAGTACTCAAAGGATTATAGTGAACCACAAAGGAATGTTAGAAGGAAAACATAATACAAATTATAAGGATGATGCAGCGAGTTAGCATAAACACAAACTAGAACACTCAACGAGTGATTTTAATCCTGCAATAATTGCAAAGGATACAATCTCAAAGAGAAAATTCTCTCAATTTAGGGATTCAAAGTATATGATAAGTTCTTCCAAAAAGATAAGTCTAAAGGACTATTTATATTATTACATGGAAAATCCTAAAAGATGAGCAATAAATAAAAGCTGGTGGCCTAAAGATGAAATTGTAGTAATGTAGGCCAACTTCAAGGCTGGTGGTGTATAAATTAAAGATGGCGGCGTATCTTCTAAGGTCGATGGTGTAAGGTAAGGTAGCTTAGTGCTGCTTCCTCATCTTCTTAGACGACTTTTTGTTCAAATATGTGTCTATTATGTCATCTGCATCATTTTGTTATGTCATCCGCATCATTCTCCACCTAAGAAAAACTGTCATTGAGTTAGGTTGAATCTGGATATAGGGTTTTTTTTTTTCACCATCTAGTGACGAAGATAAACCTTGAATCATGAATAAATATCCTCCATGATCAAATATGAACCTATAAAAGTGAATATTAGTACAAAGTAAAATATATAAACTATATCGGAACTTTAAAGTCCAGCCACCGTCAATCTCCTTGAACCATCTGCAAATGTCTTTGGATTGATAATTCCCAAAGTATCTTAACAGTAATATTGTGCATTAATTCTTGCACCTATGATTTATCATCTATTGTTTCTATGCAATATTCCACATCACTTGCTAACCTTTCTCTTCTAACTCCAAGACTTCTCTCTCCTTATCCTTCTCTTCTAAAACTTTAATAATCATAGTTTTTATCTATATTTGTAGAAGCTTCCTCTTCGTCATTCATATCCCTGAACTCCTCACTACCCTTGGTATACCATCACTACTCTCTCCTTCTATTATCATGACCTATTTCATTATGAGCATGTGTACAACTCTAGACTCTCTTATGGCCTCCTCCATCTCTCTTCCTAAATGAGTGATACTTAAAAAAGAGCATCCTTTTACCTTAACAGTCTTGGGATGATTTATTATCTTTAAGGGTATTAGAGTATACTTCACACCCTCCTTCTCTAATCTGTACACATTCTCCTTTTTCATATGTTGGGCATTGACATCATACTGCTAAGGCCTCCCAAGCAATAGATGACACGCATCCATATCCACTATATCACAATAAACATTATCTTTATACCTACCTATTGAGAATGGCACTCTACAACTCTTCTTCATGTCAATCTTCTCAACTATTTTAATCCATCTTATAATGTATGGGTTAGGGTGTTTCTCCATTGGCAGCTGCAACTGCTTCATAGCCTCTCTACCAATAATGTTTTCACAACTTCCATTATCAACTATTAAATCACATACCTTCCCATCTATTGTGCACCTGGTATGAAACAACTAGTGTCATTGGGTATTCTCCTCCTACTTAGGTGCCAACACTAGCTTCTTAATAACATATGCCTGCTCAACCTCCTCATTTTCATCCTTATAATATTCATCACCCCCATCAGGTTCACAGTGAATTACAACCTCTTCATCTCTCTCAACTATGTTAATTCCTCTTCTGCTGGGGCACTCGTTAGACAGATGGCCTAGCTAGTTACAACAATAACACTTCTCTAATATTGGCTTTGCATAGGGATTGTCTTGTTTTATCGTATCCTTCATCTCAACTGGCTTCTTGCCCACTACTTTATCTTCCTTCTTATCATTAATTCCTCTTTGTATCTCTAGGGTGGTCTTACTTTTCTTAACTACAAATCTATTCAAACTTTCAGCCTCGAATCTCTTACTACCATAATTAAATCGATTGCTCTTCTCTTGCAACATCAATTATGCTCTAAGAGCCATGTTTTTAGCCTCATTCAAATTTCAAACACACATGGACTGATTTTTTCTTGAATTTGCAGTTTTAACCCATTCAGGTATCTAGCCATCTGTTAGCCCTCACTCTCCCTCAAATCATTCCTCTTTTTCAATCGTGTAAATTTTGTGGTATATTCATGCATGGTCTTCTGCACTTAGCAGCACCATTGATATCGTTGAAAGAGGATTTGCTCATAATCGGGAGGTAGGAAATCCTGCTGCAGTAACTACTTCATCTTATACTAGGTTCTTACCGGTTGTTTGCCCTCATGGTACCTCCTATTTGGAGTCTCTCCTACCAGGCCAATTCACCACCTTTCAACTGACATGCTACCAACCTAACCCTATGCTCCTCAGGAATCTCCATGTAATAAGAAAATCTATCCATTTCAACCAGCCAATCTAAGAATTCTTTAATATTAAGATTATCATTAAAGTTAGGGATATCCACCTTTAGGTGGAAATCACCATTATCTCCTTGCCCTTGGTTGTTTCCCATAAACATCCCTGTCTCTGTTTATATCAGTTCCGCGTCAAAACGTTCAATCAGATCTTCAAGGCGATAGTCTAACGTCATATTCTCTTATCTATAGTATCCAATATCGCCCTTTGAGCTTGTGACTCAGTCATAGGGCTTCCACATCACAAACAACCTCTAGAATGTGACCGCCTCCAAAGCTGTCGTATCCTGACATCTCTACAAGAACTTTCCTACTTTGATACCACTCTGACACAGTGAGTTAACGTAAACACAAACTAGAGCATTCATTGGGTGATTTACATCATACAATAACTGCAAAGGATGCAATCTCAAAGAGAAAACTCTCTCAATTTAAGGTTTCAAAATATATGATAAGTTCTTCCAAAAAGACAAGTTTAAAGGATTATTTATACTATTACATGGAACACCCTAAAAGATAAACAATAAATAAAAGTTAATGACCTAAGGATTAAATTGTAGCAATGTAGGTTGGCTCCAAAGCGAGTGGTGTATAATTCAAAGTCAATGGCATATCTTCGAAGGTCGGAGGTGTAAGGCAAGGCAACTTAGTACTGCTTTCTCATCTCCTTCTTGGACAACTCCTTTTTCTTCAAATATGTATATGCTATGTTGTCTGCATCAAAGGAGTAGGGCTAGAAAACCATATTTAAATCCATAAAAACATGTTAGAAAATATGATAGGATTAAATTAAAACGTCTTGCATATAATAAAGAAGTACATTTATCCAAAAGTTTTCCAAAAAGAAGGAACCAATACGATCAATAATCAATTTTAGTAGAATGTGTAGATGAAGATTCGATTAATGTAGATGAAGATCTTAGTGATACATAATCTATATAGCATAGTATATTAGACCCGAAGGAGAACAATTATTAGATAGTGATGAGGAAGATGATATGGGTCTCAGTAGAGAAATTTTAGAAGTACATAATCCATATAAGGAAAGGTTATGATCTTTTCCTGATAAGGAATTAGACATGTTAGACAATATGTTAAAAGGTTTATAAAGTAATTTAGATTTGGTTGATACAAAGGAAATAGATTAGAACCATAAATGGGAACAAGTTAAGGGATTTATTGATCACCCATGTATAGAATGCTAAGGTTATCCAAAAGCTAGACTTATATATTTGTGCAAAAATTGTAATGACGAATATTGTAAATTTTTCTTAGAGAAAAAATGGAAAAAATTATAGTTTTGATAAATATAAGAAATTATAATAAAGGAAGTTGCTCTGACATAGAAGAAGTCTTAGAAAGAAGAATCCTAGTTTTAGAAGACAAAGTAGACAATTCAAACAATAGGCTAAAAACAATAGAAAAGGAAAATTAAAATATGAAGATGGATCGGATTATAGTTCATTAGAAGGACCTATGGAAATGATAAATATTAAGAAAAATTATGAGGATAAGGAAGAGATTCCAAGTTTTTACTGTAAAATTTCTTATTGTTATAGAATTAAAATACCAAATTAATTACTGTAAAAGTTCTTATTACTAAGGAACTTTTCTCTCTCGGTGTAGATAGCTTCTCTAAGCTAACATATGCCGTCTCCCATGGCTGGGAAGAGGAAAGGGAAAAAACCGATCGTCAAAAACACCATTTCTTTTTCATCTAAACACAAATCTAATCAAATCGAGCTCTTTAATCATTTTGATTGCGATATTAAATCGGATTATTCTCTCTCTGATGAAGAAATTCAATTAGAAATTCAAGATCTACAAGTTCTAAAGGAGAACCCTATAATTTCCATTACAAAAATTGCGCCTCCTGATACTATAAATTCTGATCCCATTGGTAATTTTGAAGATGCCAAAAAAGTTCATGATCTTAAGAAATCATGGGCTTCACTATTTGCTTCAAATCGTTCTTGCTATGCTGGTGGTGATCTCTAGTATATTCCTTCTTTTGTTTCAAATGGAATGAAGATTGCTAAATTCAATTCTTCGGAATTAATGATTGAGGAACAAAAGTGGTAAAATGCTTTAATTGGCTATGTTTATGGGCTCTAACCTTGCCTTGAAAGATTGGCTGCGTTTGCTTTGAATCAATAAAAAAAATTTAGTTTACTAGAGGTATTACCTGTAGATAGATCTGTTTTTCCTTTTTAATTTTAAGGATAAAGAGGGAAGGGATATGGTCTTGAATGAAGGTCCTTATACCTTTAATAAAAGACCGTTGATCCTTAAACATTGGCATCTCAGAATGCAAATGAGTATTGAAGGGATTCGATCTATTCCAATATGGATTCAATTGCCAGGGCTTCCTTGGGAATTTTGGAGTACTAAAATCTTTAGTAGGATAGGAAGTATTTGTGGAAAACCCTCTACTGTGACCAATGCACTGTTCAGAGATCAAAATTGGCTTTTGTTAGAATTCTTGTAGAAATGGACATTGGTGGATCTTTTCCTGATTTGTTATCCTCGAAGATGAATAGGGACAACAATTTCATCAAACTGTCTCTTATGAGTGGAGACCTATCATGTGTAGTAATTGTAAGTAGATGGGACATGAGTAGAAATTTTGCAGAAAGCTTCCAAAAATATTCAGGTATGGAAGAGAAGACTATTCAAGATCTATAGAGCAGATGTCTGCCACCAATCAAGAGAGCTTTCAGCAGAACTGCAATCAAACATCCCCTACTACTAAAAAGTAGATGATATTCCTAAAGTTGTGGAGAAACCAAATGAAGGAGAAATCAATGCTTAAAGCAGGGACGAGTAAGAATGTAACCCATTTTTCTTAAAAAAAAAAAAAGGGTCCTTCTGAGCTAACTTCTCAACCAGTGCAAACAATTAGAATTAAGAATGTTGATTCATCTTCTAAAGATGCTCCTAAAGGAGGAGTTGATGCTAATGGTGATGGCCGAAGGGCAAGGAAAGCTCCTCTGCCAACTGATAAAGGATGATGTTATGCAGTTGGAATGTTAGGGGATTCAATGAACCCTCTAAGCAATCGGAGGTTAAAGCTCTGATTCATAAATACAAAATTTTTGCTTTTGGTATTGTTGAAACTAGAGTTAAGTATATGAATAAAGATAGAATTCGGAGAAATTTAAAGTTGGCTGGTTGGAATTATGTCCATAATTATAGTTGTGATGAGTTATAGAGTCGGATTATTTTTTATGAATCCAGAGTTAATCTTGAAATTCTTACTATTCAGAAGCAGTTCATACACTGTAAAGTTACTTTGGAGAATAAAGTTTTTCTATGGACGGTTGTTTATGCTTTGTATGATGCTGTTGAAAGGGAGAAGTTATGGGAGTCTCTTCCGGTTATTAATCAGAACATTAATCTTCCTTGGGTCCTACAAGGAAATTTTAATTCCCTCACTTATGATGTTTACAGACTTGGTGGCAACCCTGTTAATACTTTTGCTGCTGATGCTTTTAAACATTGGATTAGTTCTATGGGGTCTTTGAGCTCAAGAACTTTGGGAATCTTTATACTTGGTGTAATAACCAGATTGGCTCAGATAGAATATGGAGAAAATTAGATTGGGTTTTCATAAATGACATTTGGATAGATACTAGGGGAGATGCATACTATGAAACTCTAAGCTCTGGTATTTTTTACTACACTTCTCTTCTTATTAATTTTAATATCTCTATTATCCAAAGGAAAATTCCTTTAAAGTTCTTTAATGTTTGGGTTGATCACCCTGATTTCTTTTATGTTGTTAACTCGGCTTGGAACACTCAGATAAATGGTTGCTCTATGTACATATTTTATTCTAAACTAAAAATTCTCAAGAAAAAATCTTAGAGATCTAAATAAGCGAGTTTTTAATGATATTTCTTTACAAGTTATTAATACTAGATCTTAGCTAGATTAGATTCAGACAGATATCTTGCTTAATCCGTTTGATTATGGCCTTCTTTTGCAAGAAAGAATGCTTTATTCTCAGCTTAGAAGATTACTTAGTTAGGAAGAGAACATTATCAGGCAAAAATCTAGAGTAAACTAGATCAAGCTTAGTGATCAGAACATTGCTTATTTCCACAAGATGATTAAACAACGGAAGTCTCGGAATATGATTTCAAAACTGTATATGGAAGATGGTAGTTAAGCCAGGAAGACATCAAAAATGCTATTATTAATCATTATCAAAATTTCCTTAGGTCTGATTTCTCTAGAACTAGTAATACTGATTTTTTTGTTTTGGATAGTTCTATTCTTTCGTAGATTGATAAAGATATGCTTACTGCTCATGTCACCTCTCATGAAATTAAAGAAGCTTTGTTCAATATTGGTGATGATATGAGTCCAGGCCCTAATGGATTCAACAATTTCTTTTATAAGAAGTGCTAACACATAGTTCAAGATGATTTTGTCAATGCTATTCAAGAGTTTTTCTCATCGGGTAAAATTCTAAGGCAAGCAAACTCTACCCTTATCACTTTGATTCCTAAAATTGTTGTCCCTAAAGTCATTTATGATTATAGGCCTATAGCTTGTTGCGACGTCTTTTATTAATGTATCACTAAAGTGTTAGCTACTAGACTAAGTAAGCTCTTGGATAAGTTAGGTAGTTCGAATCAATCTACTTTTATTCCTTCTAGAAAAATTGTTGATAATGTTTTACTTGCCCATGAGATCATCAAAGGGTATCATCAGAAAAGAGACAATTCTTGTACCATTAAAGTAGACTTGTAAAAAGCTTATGATAGTCTTTCTTAGGATTTTTCTTCATGAGGTCTTAATTGGTTTCGGATTCCCTGACATGTTTATCATCTAGATTATGTCTTGTGTCTGTTCTTCTGTGTTCTCAATTGCTATTAATGGTCAAGCTGAGGGGTTCTTTCTTGGAAAAAAGGGTTTGAGACAGGGAGACCCCGTCGCTCCCCTTTTATTTGTTTTTTGTATGGATTATTTCGTTAGATATTTAAATAATCAAGCTACTAAGTCTACCTTCAGGTTTCATAAATGGTGTAAGAAGCTGAACCTTACTCACCTGAGTTTTGCTTATGATCTCCTTGTTTTTTTGTAATGGAGATGTTGATTCTATTGCTATAATAAAAAATACTGTGAATCATTTTCATGCTGTCTCGGGTCTTCAAACTAATCCTCAAAAAAGCACAGTTTTCTTTAATGGAGTTAAAGATGTTACTAGAAGTCAGATTCTTGGCATCCTCAATTTCTCTGAAGGCAATTTACCTATTAAATATATGGGCATTCCTCTTTTCTCTTCTAGACTTAAAAAAGAGGATTGCAGAGTTTTAGTTCAGAGGATTACTAGCAGAGTTCAAAGTTGGACTTCAAGACACTTATCCTATGCAGGCTGTCTTCAATTAAGTAATGCTATTCTTTTAAGCATCACAACCTATTAGTGCTCTATTATTGTCCTTCCCAAATCTGTTATTAGGGAAGTTGAAGCCGTCTGTAGATCGTTTCTCTGGTCAGGAACCATTAACGGCAAGAAATCTTTAGTTGCTTGGAAAGATCGTTACAGAGGTAAGAGTGCAGGAGGTCTTGGAATTAGATCTCTAAGTGTATGGAACCAAGGTGCTATTTGTAAGCATATTTGTGATTTAATATAAAATGAATCCTCTCTTTGGGCTAAGTGGGTTTCTCAGTAGAAGCTCAACAGATTGAGTTTTTGGGGGATCACTAAAACTACAGATTATAGTTGGAGTTGGTTTAATATTCTGAAACTGAGAAGAATAGTTAAAGAATTTTTACACTATAATCTTGGAGATGGTGTTGAATTCTCCTTCTGGTATGACCCTTGGCCTAATGGCATATCTCTACATGATCGTTTTCTTGATGTAATCATCAAAGATACAGATATGCCTTATAATGCTAAGACTTGTGATGTTTGGAAGAATGATCAATGGACACTGCCATAGAAGAAAAGATACTATTAGCTGGAATCTTCAGTCCAATGGTCAATTCACCATCTCTAGTGCTTATAAAGGTATTTTTGGATTGCATAACAAATTATCTTGCTGCAAGCTTGTATGGGTTCTTAAGAATATCCCTAGGCACTCTTTTATTTCTTGGCTAGCAATGAAGAAGAGACTTCTTAATAGGGACAAGCTCTATAATTAGAATATGATTAATACAAATTGCTGTTAGCTCTGTAACGCTGCTATAGAAAATGTTGAGCATCTGTTTTTTGAGTGTTCTGCTGTCCAACCTGTTTGGAACAAAATCTTAATTGCTGCAGGAATTATTGGAAGATCTCTCCCTTAGCAAAGAGAAGTTAGCTGGTTCAATAATAAAGCTAAGGACAAAGGCATGTTATGTAAGATGCGAAGAATAGCATTTAATGCTTCTATTTATATCTGGCAGGCCCAAAACTATTTAGTTTTTCTACAGCAAGCTTTTACTCCTGATAATATTTTTGTAAATGTTAGAGAAACTATTCTTTTGTATTTTTCTCTCGCTAACAGTCTCCAATCTAGAAGTTTGTTAGATAATTGGAGATATGCTTAGCTTGTTCTCTCATGCTTTAAGTGTATGACTGCTGTTTGCTTTTCAATATATTTCTCTTCTGGCTTGACCAATATATATATATATATATATTACTATAGAAACTGAGGCTTTAATTGATACAAGTTTTACTAATAATTCAATAGATAGAAGATTAATACCAAAGGAATATTAGATAATTTCACCAACATGTACAGTTAGTAGGGACATAGGAGGAAGACCACTCTATAATTGTGACATAATAGATAAACATAAAATTAGATTTAAAATAGGAGATGATTGGATAATACCATATCAGAGTAATAAAATACATATTAGAGATGTCAATGATAATAGGCATCCATGTATTTTAAGAATACAATTTTTGATGGTTGACCATCAAGGATTACTATTAAATAGGTCAAGATTTACTATTTTAGATAATGTAAATATAGATGTTAATTCAAACAAAATTAAATGTAGATATACCAGGAGAATGTAAAAAGAAACATTTAAAAAACTAGAATACCTAGAAGAAAAATAGGAAATAGTAGACAATATAGAGTTAGTAGAATTAGAAGGATTTGAAATAATTGAAAGTAAGATTCTTAATTTAGAAAAATGTTATAATTTGTTAGAAACTAGAAATTACGAAATAGATAGAATAGTTAGCAGGTTAGAGAAGAAATTTTTTTGAGAAATCCCATTAAATTTGGGAAAGGAATAAGGTATAATGTAAATTAGATACTATTAATCTAGATTTACAAATAAAAAGTAAAGCTACAGAATATGATAATTTAGAATGGAAAGAATTTAAAATGCATATAGGAAATAATTAAGATTATGAGTCACAAAAATGTCAAATAGTGTACATAGAAGTCTAACATTTATTATAAGAAAACATAGTGAAATAGTTAGAGGAAAAAATATGATGATTATAGTTGTAGATTATAGAAGGTTAAATGAAAATACTAGAGAGGATAGCTATAATATTTCTGATAACATAGATCTCCTGCATACAATAGAAGGAAGTAAAATATTCAGCAAATTTGATTGTAAATAAGGTTTTCGACAAGTTAGGATGCATAAAGATAGCGTGCCATAGACTGTGTTTACATGTCCCTTAGTTATTTCCAATGGAAAATAATGCCTTTTGGACATAAAAATGCACTGGCTCTTTTTCAGAGAAAAATGGATTTAGCATTTGAACACCTTAAACATTTTACATGTATTTATATGGATGACATTTTAGTACATAGCAAGATAGAGGAAGAACATGAAGGACATTTAAAATAATTTTGGTAGAATCTATTAAGGAAGGAATAGTTGTTAGTACAAAAAAGGCATAATTTTTTAGAAGGAACATAGAATTTTTAGGAGTAGAAATAAGAAATAGGAAATGATAAGATAAAACTACTATTGACTTGACTGTCATTAATTTGCTTTTGACTTGACTGTCTTTATTTTGCTAAAATTGAAGAATTAGAATCATTTAATGTATTACCATAATTTTAGGCATAATTCATGTAAAATAGTTATTTCTTTCTTTTGTAGTACTTTTGTATAGCCTATAAAAACAGACATGTATTCAACAATGAAATATATAAAAAGAGAATACCATTTCTACATCATATCAGAGTATTGGATATTAGGACCTGCTTACCTTTTTTTTTTTATGGATTAACAAAAAGATCTAAAGAAAAAAACAAACACGAGAGGTAGAGAAGGAGAGATAGATTTCTAAAAAATTTGAAAATGGGAGATAAGACCCCTTCAACACAAAGGTCCCAAATAGATTCATCAACACTTATAGATTTAACATCCAGAATATCAAAGGTATTGAATCAAACATCACCTGCAGCAAATTGTTCTTTTGCACAAAACAAATCAGGTAATAGTAATTGGATCATTGATTTGGGAGCAAGTGATCACATGACATTCGACCTACAAGATTTTTCTAAAGCAACTCAACCAATATGGACATATACCACTAATGCAAATGGTGTGAAATACCCTATTACTAGGCTAGAAAAATACCACTTTCATCCTCACTCTCTTTATTAGATACCTTACTTGTTCCAATACTTTCAAATAGATTGTTATCTATCGGACAACTTACTGACGAGTTGAATTGTTGTGTATTAACCTATCCTAAATTTTGCTTGTTCTAGACTATTCTCACCAAGAAGATTATTGGTCATGGTACTAAACGAGGGGGGCTATACTACATGGATGATCTCAGTGTTGGTTAAGCCAACAACGTTAGTCAAATGTGTGAAAAAGAGAAAGAAATTTGGTTGTGGCATCTTTGGTTATGACATCAATCATTTTTCTACCTAAGACATTTATTTCCGAGATTGTTCTCCAATTTAGATGACACAAAGTTAAAATGTAAAACTTGCATTCTAAATAAAAGTCATCAAGTTTCCTACCCAATAAAATTAAAAAGGTGTGATACACAATTTATGTTGATTCACTCCGATGTTTGGGGAGCAGCTCTTATTTCAAATTCTTTAGGAATTATACGGTTTGTTATTTTTGTTGATGATTGATGCGTATAACTTGGCTGTACTTGATGAAAAATAAAAATGAGGTTATTGGAATTTTGTACTCTTTGCATACTATGATTAAGACCCAATTTTCGGCTAAACTTCAAGTCCTTCGTTCTAATAATAGAGGAGAATATGACAACAAAGAGTTGCAGGAATATTTTCAAATGAATGGATTGTACCACGAAACAACATGCTCTCAAACTCCATAGCAAAATAGCATTGCAGAGAGAAAGAATAAACACATTCTAGAAATGGCTCGGACTATTTTAGTAGTAGCTAACGCACCTCAAAGGTATTGGACAGATGCAGTTACAGCTGCAGTTTACTTGATGATACGAATGCCCTCTATAGTGTTAAACTTTAAGACTCCATTACAATATCTTGCTCATTATGTACCTTTACCGTTCATCCTTATACTTCCACCAAGAATATTTAAATGTGTGGCTTATATCCATCTTCACAAGAATGAAAGGACCAAACTTGATCCATGTGTAGTTTGTTGCATATTTTTGGGCTATGCATAACATAAAAAGGGACTATGGTCCTACAACAAGGTGAATTTATATGACTATGGATGTTACATTTCTAGAAATTGAATATATCTTTCGAGAACCAAATTCACATCATTCTCTTCATGGGGAGCAGATTGAAGAGAATAATTTGAACTATGTTTGTTGGGAGAAATGTCCATGTTTTCAAGACACAAATGAAGAAATGACTAGAGTTGAAAATATGCGTCCAGTAGAGCAAGATGAGAACACAGGAAATAACGTAAATGATGGGCAAGAAGGAGGAAATGAAGAGGTACAGACTCAATAAGGACAAGAACAACCCTAGTTCCCTCTTAATTCAGTATCAACTAACCAAACTCCTGAGAATAATTGTAATACCCCTCAAATATAGATGGTTGAACTCTAATCACAGAGGCACTTTTTTCGGTGTAATGGCTTAGAGTTTGTTAGAACTTTAAAGTTAAGCGTGCCCTGGGCAAAGCAATCCTAGGATGGGTGATTCCCTAGGAAGCATTGGCACCAAAAGAACAAAATCGTGTGGCGTATGACTAAAGTGGAAAATACTTCGGTGGGTAGAGCTCTGAGTTGTTACACAGTACCTCTTGTATCCTGGTTGTGCTTGAGGGTGCGCTGGGAGAGCCAGTGTACCTGGCATCACGATTGCCTAGGGTGGTAGACCTTTGTAACGAAACTGATAGGACGTTAGTTCTATAAGTGGGGAGTATGTAATATACTTTAAATATAAATGCTAGAACTCTAATTACAGAGGCTCCTTTTCAATGTAATGGCTTGAAGTTTGTTAGAACTCTAAAGTTAAGCATGCTCTAGGCTAAGCAATCCTAGAATTGGTAACCTCTTAGGAAGTGCTGGCACCAAAAGGACAAAATCGTACGGTGTATAGCCAAAGCAAATAATACCTCGATAGATAGAGTTCCGAATCGTTACACAGTATCTCTGGTGTCCTGATTGTGCCTGAGGGTGCGCTGGGAGGGTCAGTGTACCTAACATCACGATCCCTACCTAGGGTAACTAGAGGGCCTAGGGGCATCCCCTCTATTGTGGTAGAGCCTCGGGTAGCAGGTCATGACAATAATCCTAAAGTACAGTTCCTTAATCCCTCTTCTAATAATGATGAAGATACTCTTATCATATATAAATTGCCTCCTAGGTACAATAGAGGAAAGCCACCAAATTGATATTCCCTAAACTATAGCAAGGACAGAATTAAATATCCAATTGCTAATTATGTTAGCACTGAGAAAATATCACAGCCACTTAAGGCATTTGTGCATAAGCTGTAAGCCTCGGAAAATTTCAGTAAATAATTCCAAAATAAACATCGAAGATAAACTCTAAAAATGACTCCAAATTAAAACCGAACTTCGACTAGTCCTAAATCACGGACAAATCTAGAAATTTCTTAATCTTGAAAAAATGAGAATCCTTAAAAATAAATTAAGAACTCAACAGTCTTTAAATCCAAAACCTCTTCGTATGACAAATTCTATATTTAACTCCAACTTGTAAAATCGGGTAATATAGAATTCAAAAACAAATTATTAAAAAGTAAATAACGATTAACCTTCGGAAATAAAAACGTAATTCAAGAATTCCGAAAATGTTAAGAGATATTAAATACTTACAAAAATAAAATTTAAAATAAATTTCTCAAACTAAATGTGTTGTATAAGCATAAACCTTTAGTTTCTAAATTGGCAAAGATCTACCGGAAAATCACCCGGAAATCTTAAGTAGAATATAGTAGTTTAAGTTCGGCAATCTCGCACTCTTAGCCCTGGAGGCTGAGGTGTGGTTTAAGTGTGTAGAGTAACTCGTAGTAATGTAAGATCGCTTAAAAATATCAGATTGGTGAATTTTTGACCTATTTCGAACCTGTTCGGATATAGACTTGGAAAAGCGTGTCCCGGGGCTCGAGATATCAAAAATATACCATTAATACCGTTAGACTCGTATTTTCATACGGATTTAAAAAATATCAGTTTTATAATTTTTCGATAACTAGAAATATTTGACTTTGCGATTATATTCATATTTATTTACTACTGGTAATTAACTAGTCTTTCGCACTATTCACTATTATTCATTACACAGTTTTACTACTCTTGTAAACCCATATATTTTTTTATAAATATTTTATATATCATAGAAAATTCTATTTTTCTAAAATTTAGTTTGTTTCGGGTTTTTATGGAATCAGTTCTATTTAAGATCCGATACTAAAAATTAAATAAATTAATTTAATAATTAGAAAATATTCAAAAAATATTTTTATTTATATAAAATAATTTTTAGAATTTTTCGGGTTATAAAAATATCAATTATAGCTCATATCGCGTATTTTGATCATACCGGTAACTTATTTGATAATTCACTAAAATAAATAAATAAATTATCTTATTTTAATTATAAAAAATATGCCACAAAAATTTGGAATATATTTTCTATTTTTTCTTATTTTTATTTTATTTATTAAGAAAGTACTCTTACGAACCCATACATTTAGTACACCTTTCACACATTACTTCTTTTTTACTTCAATCTTTCTACACTTCATGTATCACTTCATGGCAGATTTTTGGACTTCTTTTGGCTACCTTTTGTCCTTTGAAATACTCCAAATTGATTAAAATAACTCTATTTCAATCCTTCTTTAAGAAGCAACACATACACATTAATTATACATTACAATTTCAAGTAAAAGACCAACCGAATTCCTCTCCCTCTCTCTTCTATCATTCACGCCAGCCTTGGTAGTATACAAGCTGTCACTTCTTTTCTTTTTTTTTTTTTTATCTCATTTCAGTGTCTTTAAACTCATTCTATCTTTCTATATGCACTCTCTCTCATTTACACCTTCAACCCTTTACCATTCCTTACATTTTCCTCTTTATTTTCCTCTCTTTCTCTCTTTATTTTCTCTTGTTCTTACAAGAGAAGCTTACTATCCCTATTCTTTAAGTAAGCTCCCACACATATTTCTTCAAGATTCTTTGGTAAAACTCTTATCCAAAGCTTCCATAGATGATGTAGGTTGAGTATAGTGAGAGTTTCATGCATCAAAGGACCTTCTATAAGCTTAAAAGCTAAAGATGATGATGCCAAAATGAAATCCTCATCTTACTCATGATTATTCTCTTGCAATATTATTATTTTCTTGCTAGAAGTAGTTATATTTTGTAGATCTAATTTTTATGTAACTTAGATTATGTTTATTTTTAGATCTATGAGTTTATAGCTTATTACCATAGATTTCTTTTATATTTATGTTCATAGTAAGTATAGATCTTGGTTTTGAATTCAAACAAAAATGGTGAAATTCGTATCTAGGCAAGACCCATATTTAAAAACCACTTTCCAAGTGTCAAAATGGAAGTTTTACTTGAAATAATGAAGGCTTAATGGGTATATATCATCAAGACTTCATTTTATATGGTTCAAAGGTGATTTTCAAAGATTATTTTTCAAAACAAAATTCTATTTTCTGATCTAGACAAAGGCCTAACTTAAAAACATGTTTTCCAACTAAAAAATGAAGTTTTTATTCAAGAAATAGAAGGCTCTTAAGATAGGATATGTAAGGGATGAATTTTCATAAGTTTAGATGGATTTTATCAAAAGATATGTCCAAAAACAAATTTTGTAAATTCGGATCTCAACCAAGACCAATTTTGAAAACCCATTTTTTAACACCAAAATGAAGGATTTGTTTAAAAAATGAAAGGCTTATGGAATAGGTATCAATAGGAGATGTTTTTGATAAGTAAATGGTAGATCTACTAATAGAGATTCTCAAAATAGGAAGAGATTATAAAGTATAAAATTTGAGTTTTATCCTAACTTTATGAAATTCAGATGGATTCAATACCATGCCTTAAAAACCCTTTTATCAACTCCAAAACTTGTGTTTTATATGAATAATGAAGAGTATAGGTAATAGATATCATCAAGTAATGATTTTTATAAGTTATGATGGGATTTGCTAAGAAAAACATGTAGAATAAGGAGTAGAAATAAAGTAGGAAAATTTGAGTTGTTTGTCATTTTATGAAATTCGTAATAATGGAGTAATGGCATGAAAACACTTACTTTTTAAACTCAAAATAGAATTTTTATTAAAGAAATGAAGTCCTTAGTGGCTAGGTATGGTTGAGCCTAAGCTTCTAAGTATCAAATGAGTTTACTTAAAGGAATCACCACCAAAAATAATTTTTACAAAATTTGGATTTTGAGATGAACCATATTTAAAAATATGTTTAGGAAGTGTAAAATGAGAATTTTTATTGAAAAACAAAAAGGCTTTAAGGAATATACATAATGAAGGCTTAGTTTTACAAGAATAAATAAATTTTATCAAGGAATTTTTCTAAAAACAAGTAGGGATTGTCAAGAATACAAAACTATCCTTTCTAAGATGATTTTTCACAAAGTCTTACAAGGAAAAATTTTTCTAAAAAATTTCTTTTATTCAATATCATCAAGAACATGTACTTATATATCTCATGACATATCATTTATGATAGTAACTTGTTCATATTGCATGAATACTTGCTTTGGATAGTAGAAACTTCATGAACTTTCACAAAAATTAATTTTCTAAATTAGATTTTGCTACTAATCTGAACTGATAAGATCTTTTTGAAACTTCAAAGTTTTCAAAACTTAAATATGATATTAGAATTAGATAGATCTTTTGAAGTAGATAGAAATCGATATATAATTTGCTAAATTCCGAGTTAAAATGACTAAGTTATGGTCGTTTTAAGTTGGAATTCCCGCTTAGGACAAAAATTACGAACTTGATAGGATGTATGAGATAGAGTGGATTAGTTTTGAGTTGAAATACTCATTTGGGTATTTCTTTCCTTAGGTGACTTTGCTTTCGAAGATTCTTTGCCACCCGACTATTACGATTAAAAGACCGAAGTCTAATGGACATGTAAGTTTTCCTCTTATTTTGTTACTTTCTTTGTGCTTGTAGCTAGTTGCATTAGAATTATAGGAACAAGATAAAAACCGATATGAATAGGGATGGGATAGATGATGAGACTTTGATATATGTATGCCAAAGAATACTAAAGCATATCGAAACCATGATTCGATTGGATAACTATACTGTTCATATTGTTTTTTTTTATGTGTATGATATTGGTTGGTCACCCTAAAGAATGTATGAATAATTTGACCTAAGAAAAAATAAATTAGACATGCATTGCATCCGTTAAGTTGCATTTGGTAGCGTGCTACTCCTACGCAGATCGATCGATATGGTCCGAAGACTCGTTTTGAGAATGAGACCTAGTATCAGAGTTCATTCATAAGGAACTAAAGCGCACCGGGAATGCATCCCATGTATGAGCCTAGCTGAGTCAAGTGCTATGAGTCTGGGGGGCTTGGGGACTAGCAGCAAGTCGTGTAGACTTTCAATACCATCCCTAACCCAAGATACGAATGGCATAAATCCGTTCTGTGTATGGGTTCTGGATACCCATACATAATTGTCTGCTCATGTGTTTATTCATGCATAGCATATGGATGATTTATAACTTGCTTGTTATGGTACGAAATTAAGGGAACTCTCACTAAGCTAGTGTAGCTTATACCCTAATAGATGTTTGATTAAACAGGTCAACTCAAGAATACTACGTGGGGACTGAGATGGTTAGAGCAGAGTATGATTTTGGGATTCTGACAGGAAGTAAGAATACTTGAAGATAGTAGCTAGATCTTGTGAATTGCTTTGTAATAGTTTTATGTAGTGAAATTTTTTAGTGAATTGTAATTGAAGCATAGTGAATTGTATTTCCTTTACATTGTTACTCAAGTTGTATCAATATAAAATGTATCACTCCGATGTGTCTCCTCCATGTGTTAGACGCCTTGTATATAGTGTAGAAGTCTTCGCGTGATTGGGGCGGTCATTCCTAGGCTTTAATATTGTGTATGGTGGACTGCCACGTTTAGGGTACCCTTCGAGGCGTGACATAAGCTATCATCTAAGCACATCCCAAATACAATTCAAGAGGCTTTAAATGATCCTAGATGGACCCATGCAATAACCGAAGAAATGGCAGCACTACAAAAGAATAATACATGGGAGCTCACAACACTATTGAAAGGTAAGATAACGGTACGATGCAAATGGGTGTTTTTTATTAAATATAAAGCAGATGGAACCATAAATCGATACAAGGCAAGGCTCGTCGCAAAAGAATATACACAATCATATGGCATTGATTACCAAGAAACATTTTCACCAGTAGTGAAATTAACTATGGTCTAAGTTTTACTATCAATTGCCACTAATTTGGATGAGTCGTTTCATCAATTTGATGACAAAAATGCATTCCTTCATGGGGATGAGAAAGAAGTTTGCATGGATGTCCTGTTACGCCCCGAGGGTTACCGTAAACATGGCAGTCTGTCGTACACAATATTGAAACCTAGGAGTGACTACCTCAATTATGCAAAGGCTTCCATATCATGTACAAGGCGTACATCACAATTAAGAGAACGCATCAGAGTAACACAATTTATATTGATAATAAATAAGTAACAATGCAAAGAGAATACTTATCATAAAACATAAACATATTAAATTATAATTCTTAGGGGCATCTCCTTCTATTATCTTCAAATAAATATACATCACTAATCATATAAGTCATTATATATAAAGAACCTTACAAAATTATTCATCTTATGATTCCACTTCCTTTATAGAAGCTTAACATCCTTCTATGACTTCCTTAACGTCATGATCCTCAATTTAAGCCACGGGTATACCTATTTCAGCAAAATCTATAGGGGTATAAGCTACAACTAGCTTAGTGAGATATTCCTTTTCATTCGCACCATATTTTCAAACAAGTTCATTTGAATTTTCACACATATGCTATGCATACAATGCAACAATCACGTGATTACACAAATATGTATAGTTATCCGGAAACCATATAAAGAATGGATTTACCCCTCCGTATCGAAGGTTAGGGAATCGGTGTTGAAGATCCTAGATCTTCTACTGCTAGTCCCCACGTCCCTACCCAAAGCGTTCAATTGGCTCGGCTCCGAACCTAGAGTTGCATTCCCCGAGCGATTTGGATTCTCTAAGAAGGAACATGGCCCGTGTCACAGTACGATCACAGCCAATCCAACTCTATGCATAGGAGTAGCAGCCTTCCGAAAGAGATGTGACTCGATGGATGCTATGCGTGAACGTTTCATTTTTCTTAAGCCAAACCTTATTAAGGTTTATTAGGGGGCGATCAATCAATTTAGCAATTAATAAGCAGTCATACAAGTAAGTAAACAAAATTATTTAAACAAGCAGTTTGAAGTTGCGATATTCTTAATTCTCATTTCACGCATAAACATAGAATCACATATATACACATAATCCTGAATTCCCCATATATATATCAATTTTTATCTTTTCTTAGTATACTAATGCTACTACTTTACAAGCACAACCAAGGTAACGAAATTAAGAGGAATAACTTATTCGTCCATTTTGCGATCTTCTTAGTCGTAGTAATCCTCAGGAAGGGTAATCTCGTATCTTTCATTACCTAGACAAAAGAAATACCCAGGATGAGTATTTCGTAGAAATTCTACTTAAATTTTTTAATTCTATTTCACTATGTTCGTCAAAATCGTCTAGAATGAAATTCCAATTTAAAATGGCCATAACTTGCTCATTTTAACTCGGAATTTCGCATATAATATACCTTTTTCTATCTATTCGAAAAGATCTATCCATTTCTAAGGTTATCTTTATCATATAAGGTCATTTGGGTCCCAAAAATGTTGGGTACAGATTTAAAACGAATATTTCTAAACTTTTGCAAATCCATTTTCTAACTCAACTTCATTCAAAAATCCTTTAGTAAAAAAAAAAAAATATATATATATATATATATAATTGATAAATCCTTTGAGTATATAGATAAGCTCTCTTTATATGCAAAATTTCTAATGGTAGTATCTCAACAATTTATTTCATACAACAATTCATTTTGAGTTGTTAAAACTTTAACTTTAACAATATCTTTTCAAGTCTTTTGAAGAAAATTTATATTATAAATGAGTATATTCTTAATTTATTTTCTTCATTCTTTTTCCAAAAATAAGTAAATTTTCCTTTAACCTTAGTCTTGTATAAATTTTACTTATAGTGATAAAAGATCAAAGTTATCAAAGTGTATTAAGTTGTTGAAAACATTTTTATAACTTTGTATTTAAGATGGTTTTAGAAAATGAGTCTTGTCTTCTTATATTTATTATCTAAAATATAAGTTTTTGCTTTCTAAAACTTGTTCTTTTATTTCTTTTGAAAAGAATCATCTTTTTTTTTTTTTGATAAAATCCTTTGTTTCTAATCTTATCTTATTTATATTCTTTGAAAATAACTTTCTCTTTTAGAAACTTGAAAATCATTGTTTTCCTAAGGGGGTTATAACTTTATGGATTGAATTCATCTTAACTTTGAAAACTAGTTTGTTTCTTAGTTTTGTTATGGAGTTAAAAAGAGTTTATTCTTAAGCTTTTTGTAAAAACTTTCAATATTAACAACTTATTTTACTAAAACTTAGGTTACCATAATATACAAGGAAAATATTTGTTTCGTATGTTTCCTTGGTAAACTATCTTTGTTATTTACGAAAACGTTGAGAAAACTCTATTTCTATGTTGTTGATAATAACTTCATTATTTTGTGATAAGTTACATAATAGAAAATTTAGTTTTAAGTTCCTTTAGTAAAGTAAAATTCTAATTTTAAATTAGTTGAGACAATATCATTATGTAGATGCAAGTATTATGAGCATATAAAATAATAAGAACATAAGAAAATACTAGAAACAAATAATAAGCAAAATAAAAATATCAAGTATTGGGAACCTTGGCTTCATCAAGGTATTCCAGGACTAAGAATGGACTAGTCCCAAAAGATTAAAGAAAATAAATAAAAGGTTTTTTTGACTTGATATGGACAAGTCTAAGACTAGAAAGATTAGTCTTAAGGAAATAGCATGAAATAAATAAATTGCAAAGCATGAAATTAAATAAATAACAAGTGAGCTTATATGCTCTAAAAATTATATATAAATACATAAATATATTTAGTTAGATATGAATAAGGATTTAGCATTATAACAACAATAAAATCAACATAACATAATAAAATAGGAAGTTTATGTACAAGAACAAAACAATGACATATTGTTGCTTTTATTACTCATATGAGTTTCAAAACAACACCATAGTCATGTTAAGTTACATGACATGAGAAAATAAATGGTTGGAAGAAATCTTTACCTAAAGTGTTTATGTGGTTTTAAGATAGTAGTGAATGTATGGTTATGTGGTTTACTGAGAAATGGTAGTTGTAGAGAGAAATTTTGTGAGTATTTGGTGAAAGAGAATTTTGATAGAGGAAAATTTTGTGGAGAGAGTTTGTGTAGTGAATTTGAGAGAGTTTTGGTAGTAGAATAAATTGTGTGAAAGAATGAAGGAGGAAGAGAGTATTTGTAGAATTTTGGATTAAACTTTTGATCTAATAAAATAAATTAAAAAAGAAAATAAATGAGAGGGAGAGAAGGAGAAGTGGTGCCTGTTTTGGGTGTTGTAGAGGGGGAGAAATGATTTATTTTGTTTGTTTTATAATAAAAGAAGTAATGTATAAGGTTTGATGTGAATAAAGTTGTATTGAAAATATAAAAAGTAAGAAAATAGGTATGTAGGTAGTAAGAAATAGGTGTAAGAAAAAGTAGAGATAGAGGAATAGTAATGAATAGTAGAAAAGTACTATGAATAGTAGACTAGACAATTAAAGTACTGGTAGTAATAAAAATAAGCGCAATAATGCGATATCTGTAATTTTTAGCTATCGAAAAAAATCTAAAACTGATATTTTTGGAAACCTTATATTTTTACGAGTCTATTGGTATTAACGGAATATTTTTGCCATACGGTGTATCGGGGCATGATTTTTGAAAACTAATCCCGTTTGGATCCGAAGGACACTAGAAATTTGCGAATCTGATATTTTTAAGCTTCTCTATATTATTACGAACTATTATCAACAATTATTTTCGTTTCGTTGCTTAGGCTTTAAGAGCACGGGATTGCAGAATCTTAAACACTAGGGTTTGTTATAAGCTTTGTTGACTTTTAGGATTTCAGTTTGACTCCCGATTTTGTTGAGTTATTCGTAAGATCATATAATTTTCGAGTTTTGACCGTTTTATATTTTTATCTCGATATCTATGGTTTATCTTATTTTATTTGTGATTATTTAATAGTTTTTAGTTCTCGGGATCGTTTAACCGAGTTTAGGGTTATAAGTTGACTCAGTTTGACTTTTGGTGAAAATTGAAATTTCTAATTCTAAAATTCACCGAAGATTTTAAGATCTTATCATTTTGTTGTTGAGCGTTATTTGAATATATCGTTTGCATTTTAGAAATCGGGTAGATCATTTGATCGATGTACGGATGTTGATTCAATCGATAGTTGGATTTTATATTTTGTTTCAAGGGTTCTCATTTTCTCAAGACTAAGAATTTTCGTGTTTGACTTAATTTAGAATTTGGTTTTAACTTGAGTCAATTTTCAGGATTTCAATTTTTATATTAGACTTCTAGGATTATTTTCTATGAATTATGAAAATTTTTTGGGGTTTACATGTCCTACTTGGCTTTGCTGCATCATAATATGGGGTAGTATGTAAGTTGCAAAAGACATTATATGGCTTAAAACAATCACCAATGGCATGGTTTAGATGGTTTAGCTTGGTTACGAAGAAATATGAGTTCAAACAAAGTAATTCGGATCATACTTTATTCTTAAAGCATCAAGGAAGGTAGGTAACTACACTTTTAATTTATGTCGATGATATGATAATTACAAGAAACGATGAGAAGGAGATTGCAAGCCTGCGAAAACATATAGCAACAGGGTTTGAAATGAAAAATCTTGAAGGCTTAAAATATTTTTTAGGAATTGAGATGGCTCAATCAAGTCAAGGAATATTTCTTTCATAAAGAAGGTATGTGCTTGACCTTTTAGCTAAAATAGACATGCTTGACTGTAAGCTACTATAAGCCAGCAGACACTCCGTTAGTTCAAAACTGCAAACTAGGAGAAGTTTATATCAGATACCCACCAACAAAGAGAGATATCATCAACTTGTAGGGAAGTTAATTTACTTCTCTCACATAAGCCCAAATATTACTTATGCCGTGAGTCTAGTAAGTCAGTTTATGCATAATCCAAGTAAAGAACATATGGAAGCTATAACTCGAATTTGTGGCATCTAAAAGCATCTCCATGAAATGGGCTCATGTTTAAAAAGTTTAATCATTTAAAAATTGGTGGTTATACAAATGCAGATTGGGTAGGAAACAATTCTAATAGAAAGTCCACACGTTGATACTTTACCTTTGTTGGAGGCAACTTAGTCTCATGGAGAAGTAAGAAACAAAAAGTAGTTGCATTATCTAGTGTAGAGGTTGAGTTTCATGGTATGTTAAAGGGACTTTGTGATAAGCTTTAGTTAAAAGAGCTGTTAAAAGAAATTAACTGCTCATCTGAGTCAAGTATGAGACTGTTTTGTGATAACAAAGCTACCATAAAGATTGCACATAACCCAGTTCAACATGATAGGACAAAACATGTTAAAGCAGATCGATATTTTATAAAAAAAAAAAAAAAACTCGAGGCAAAGATAGTTCAATTTCCTTTTGAAAAATCAGAAGACCAACTAGCAGACATTCTCACAAAAGCTGTTTCTAGCAAAGTGTTCCATAGCTCACTAGACAAGTTGGGCATGAAAAATATCAGTGCGCTAACTTGAGGGGGGTGTTGACTTGATTGTCATTAATTTGCTTTTGACTTGACTATTTTTATTTCGCTAAAATTGAGAAATTAGGATCATTTAATGTATTACCATAATTTTAGGCATAACTTATGTAAAATAGTTATTTCTTTCTTTTATTAGCACTTTTGTATAGCCTATAAAAACAAACATGTATTCAACAATGAAATATAGAAAAAGAGAATATCATTTCTACAACTAGAAGAGCATATAGTTAAGAAGGTTTTATATTTTCCAACAATAAGTAACAGGAAGGAACTTTAACAATTTTTAGGACTCTTAAATTATCTAAGGCCACTTATTAAAAACTTAAATAAATTTACAATACCTTTTTTTATAATAAAATAGATGATTTTAAGAGGCTAAACAATGAAGAATTAAATCAAATAGAAAAAAATTAAGGAACTAGTAAAGGAGGTCCTTCAAGGTGAAAGACCACTATGGAAGACTGCCATAACGCGGCACACTCCATTTCTAAGGGCCTCATACCTACTCATAATTTTCATGGCCAACAACATGTCTATCCACGGCTATAACATGGCCAAAACTTTTGCCTGTTCTTTTGGCAAGGCGTATGCCAAAGGCTCCTCTAATAGCTACATGTAAAAGGATCTAGAGTGATCACTCACTAGGATAGTCTTTACAGCTATCGAAACAATGTTTCGAAATAATTCTAAAAATTCCTCCTCCTAGATGTTTAATACTTTGTTTACTTTCTCCCTTTTCACTAAGTTCCTAAAAATATGTAAGGAAATAAAGAGAAAGTGAAAGAAAGAGCAGAAGTTTACCTCAAATTAATACTTGTATTAGTACCTTGAATTTTACAAATAGGGGGATAATTACAAGAGTATGGAAAAAATTACAAAGAAAGTGAATATAAGACTATAGGTGTGGAAAATATTACAAAGGAAGTGAATATAAGACTATAAGACTAAACCTTGCCTAAAGTTTTCTGTCTTCTAATTGCTCATGCCTTCTAGTGCTAAAGGAGTGTTTATATCACTCCTAAGGACTGTGCGTACCCCTACTTAAGATTCTTTTTGAAGGGTAAAGCTGTAAAGAAAATAAGTGTAAAGTAATTACATACACCTGTATAATACTTAAATGCTTCTACCTAACAATAGTGCAATAATTGATTCTTTTGCATAGCATTTTCATGACACTTGTTATGATGAAGTAAATGCTTGTGGTTGAAAAGTAAATCCTTGCGTCCTTTTCCCTTATTCATTATGACACCTCTTTCTTACTTCTCTTTATACTTTATGACACTTGTTTCTGATTTCCTCCTTATATTTTACTTGGCTTGTCCATGTCCTTATTGCTCGTCTTCTTCCACCCTTTCTAGTTCTTCCAAATATTGAGTTTCTATCGGATCCTAGAGTACATTCCCATTTATGGACAAAATATATTGGATGATATTTTTATTTACAAGATGATAGTCTTCTTTTTGTTTGTAATTAGAAGACAATTTCCATATTGTCAATGATTTTATTTGATCATTCTAATTATTTTTGCTCTTGTATCTTTGAGGCCTGCATTCACAAAAAATATTAATTGTTATTAAGTGTATTGCAGGCCTTGCATTCCATTATTTATCAATCCATTTTGGGGGTACACTATCTATTGTCAAATTCAAATCGATCCATTTGGAGGTCGTTAGAAATTGCATAACCTAGTACTTACATTTTGATTAGTACTATTTCGGGGAATGGTCACACTATTGTTGGATGCTCCTAATTACTAGATATGTAAGCAAGTTGTCTTCTTTTCTTCCTTTTTTTTTTTTTTTTCAAATTGGACAGCAAGTTAAAACCTTGATTTATCTACTAGTCTAGTTTACCGCAGAAGACACCATGCAAGCCCTAAGAGACTATCCTTTCTTAAGAGCTTCATGGGAGCCTTTGGGCATTGAAGAAGTGCTTACATTGTAATCTCATATAAACATTTACCAGTGGATTAGAGTCAACGTATGATTCACAGGTACAAATTTTTTAAATGTTACATTTTCGAAGGTTGTGCCTTTTGCCTTTGCCTTTTAGGTATTTGGACTGATAGGAACAATCTGCTTCACAACAGTTCCTTACACCCAATTCCACTCTATGAGAAAATAAGAAGTTTGGCTAGAGAATTTTGTCCCCCCCACCCCCCAATATTTTCCTCCCAAAATTGGCAAGCTTTATATTCACAAACCTGTTTGTCATTGTATTTGGCTTCCTCATGAGTAGGCTTAGGTAAAAATTAATGTCGATGCCTCTATATCCAACGATGGTTTTTCCACTATTAGTTTTATAATAACAGATTCTAGGGATGCCTAGATCTTTGGTTTTACAAGGAAGGTTGGATGGATTTGAGTATTACAAGTGGAATTGTGGGCAATTTATTTAGCGTAGAAATGGCATATCAAATGCCTTTAACTAAAGTAGAGCTTAATATTAATTCTACGGCTACTATTCAATTGCTTCAAAGTTTTGCAAGTCTTAAGGCAAAAATTAAAGATGTGCGTTTGTTAGATGTTCGTAGGTAAAATTGTCAAGCCTTCTGTCATGTTTTCAAAAGATGGGTTTGAATTATAATAAACTTGCCTCTTGTAATGAATTCGACTTTCGAAAAGAAGTGTTTAATCTAACGGCAAGATAGTTAGTTATTAAATTATTTTTTTAAGATGTGGATTTATTACATACTTGCAGGCAAAGTTTTCAAGCCTTTAGTCATTTGCAGTTGCTTTATGCCCTAGGGAGTCAGATTTTGTGGCTAATCAAGTAATTATTGAAAATTTTGTAGGATATTTTACTTTGTTCAAAAGAAAAAAGAAAAAAAAAAAAACGAAGGAATATTTTATTTATAATGGACGACAAACCTTTTGAGAATAGTCATGACATGGAACAATTGTATCATTTGAAAGAATCATGCACTTTCGCAAAATCATACACATTCAATGAACAATTGCACCCATGATTGGCCAACATCAAAATGATGGTCACTTGGAAGATTTTGCATCTACTAACAAACATATTTGATAGATGCCAAGTGATATATATTGAAAAGACCCAAAGCAATTTAAAGAGAAACTATATGAAACAAGCGATTCTATGCCCACCTTTATTTATTTATTTTGGAAAACAGAAACATTTTCCTGACACTGAACAATCAAGATAATTAGTTCGTTAATTGATTATTAGTATCATGTATTTTTCACCTTTTCACCATATCTTAGTTCTAATTTTTTTGTCCTTCTTGGTTTTTAGCAGTAAAACATTAATGTATAGGTTAAGATTATATGAATATTTTAAAACCTGGTGTAAAAAATTGAAAAGAATGACAAATGCATAAAACAGAGTTATAATGGATGATGATGATGATAAGAGAATCTCAATTTATCTATCTGGCTGACCACAACTTATTTACCGAGTGGAATAGCATAGCCCGGTGATATAATTAATACTTGTAATTAATCGATCACTACAAGATGGAGGATATGTATTCTTGTCAATCAATACTTACCACATGTTATGAAGTGATGAAATTCCAAAATAAAGTAAGTAATAATTATCATTTTATCACATATGACTGGTGCTCAATGGTAGGGATAGGAATGAAACATTTTCCTGAGGACAGCAAATCCCCCTCTCTTGAAAAGTGACAACAAAAAGCAACAATACCTTATTGGAGTTTATTCCTCTAACAAAAATATTGAATATGTGATATGTGCCATGGTAGATAATTACTAATTATATTTTGTTATATAAAAAACACAATAGATAGTATCTAAAATAATTATTATATATGTTAAAAATTGATTGTTATTACTTACTCATCCCGTATATACTACACAAGGCATATCTTATTGAAGTCTTTCTGACATTGAGGGCTCAAGTATCCAAGCAGCTAGCGGCATCATATTTATTTCTTTCCTCTCCTAATTAATTTTGCTAAATCTTGCGAAAATCCATGAAGAACCCATTATCTCTATTTTCCAAGTGACTCAGTACAAGTTTAGGAATAGAATTTGTGAATTTCTATAATCCATACAAAATCATCTAACTACTTTTTATTTCTTGTTGTTAAAATGGCTATAAAAGTTAATATGATAAGAATTTTGATAATCAATAGAATCATAGTAAAAACTAGAAAATTTTGCATGTTTTAACATGAACTTTAAAAGATGTTAAAAAAAAATTCCCCTCCAAAATTAAATATGAAAAAGATTATTATTCATTTTTATTTAACTACATCTTTTCCCTTTCATTTTTATCGATCTTTGAAAGAAAAAATCATCAGAAAACCTAACTTCAAAACACATTCCAATTAATTTTCTTTCAACATCAGTTAATTAGGTAGACCCATTTTCGTTATGCCTATACCATACTATGGCAAGGGGACAACAACGTTAAAATAAAACCAATCTGAGTCCTTGGGGTTAGCATGTGATCGTCGATTTGGAATAAATGAACTGTTCCAAAAATTGCTCAAAAATATGATTTAAAATTATACCGCTCGCACGAATCCCAATCAATGATTACTTAAATGTCGCTCGTGTAGCTATAGTGACCACTGCTAGGCATTTGGGACCATAGTTCCATTATTAAACACTGTAGAGGGTACATCAAAATCAAACTGGTCATCAGCTCACTGCACATGTCCTTGTTATTGTAGGGATAAAACGAAAAAGCATACGGAAACATCCTCGTCATATAAGTCCAAGGAAAAGTTCAAGATACTCTTGCAAAAATTGACCCCAACTTTGTCCTTGCAAGTTTTTCAACCACATGATTTTTCTAAGTTCTTTATCATGCGGAAAAAAGGTGGAACAAAGCAGGTTTGAAACCTAAGAAAGTGAGGTCTCGTGTCAAAAATGTAAATCGTGCATGGTTCCGGCTTTTCTTTTGTGTATCAAACTTCTGATAAAGAAAGCTCTTAAAGAAATCATCGACTTATCAAGAAGAAAAATGTATCCAAATTATGTGGACAAAATTTAGAAAGGCTTTCAGGTTCCCTATTCAATTTTAAGATGATATCCTTTCATATTGAATTTTCTTTTTTTTTTTTTTTTCGCCAATGAGTTCAAATAGAAGAAAAGAATTAAATTGGGTGCATGCCAATATAAGATTACTATTCATAGCCCAAATGGTAAATGTTCTGACATCAATGTTATGAACAAATCGAACTTGAATTTTCTAAAGCTGTATATTTCTTCAAAAATCATGACATCGATTTACTAAAGTTTTGAACTTGTAGTTTGTGGAACTGTATATTTCGTAAAACTTCATGATATCAATTTACTGAATAAAAGGAAAATATCACATAATTGTATAAATCTGCACTTTCTCTATCAATTCTCTTCATACTAATGCCTTCCATCACGGACATACATACATACATATATGATCTTAAAAGATTGTACCCCATAAAAGTAGAGGCTAGTTTAAGTTACATATTTAATTTAGATAACAATAACGACCTTACATAAAATCATAGGTCATCATCGTAGTCACCGCATCCATCATTTATACTTCATAATCTCATCAAATAATCATTTCTTCTACTAATTTTTATTTTTGCCAACTATCACCACTTCCACTGATTGTATTGTCAGCTTCATTGTTACAATCGTCCTTCCATTTTTTCTCCCTCTCCATTTGTCTTGCAACTGACTTCCATCTATGATAATGACCAAAAAGCTTTTGAGTCTCCTCCAGGGTGCGACCTCGTGTTTCCGGCATCATAGTATAGAAAAATACCCAAGAAATAAATGCTATGGTTGCAAATAAGAAGAAAGCCCCGCCAATCGTGATTGCTTTATATAGCGAAATAAAAGTCATGCTAATAAGTCCACTGATCAGCCTATTAACAGCCACACCAATACTTGCTCCCTGAGCACGTAGTCTCAAGGGATAGATCTCAGAACTGTAAACCCATGCGATGGGGCCTAGTCCCATTGAAAATGAACCTACGAACGACAACACCATAGCGATACTTATAACTATAGCCCACATGATTTTCCCACTTGAATGGTCAATAAGAGTTAAAGTCGATGCAAGGATCAATAATGAAGAAATCATGCCACCTACGCTTGAGAGAAGCAACACACGTCGTCCGACTCGATCAAGTAAAAATGTTGAGATTAGAATAAAAGATGCTTTGACGAATCCAACAGCAACGGTTGCGAGTAACTTTTGATCAGATGATGTGAGGCCTGCCTTTTCGAATATTCTTGGGGAGTATAAAACGACAGCATCTATGCCTGATGCTTGTTGAAAGAAGTGGATACCGATTCCACAAATCAAATGTGACGAACGACTGGAGTTGGATGGAGGATGAGCTCGCGCCAAACGTCTTGACCTTGTGAATCTCGTTTAGGGACTGAGACAATGTCATCTTGGCAGTCTAGAGGTATATTGGCGGCTTCTTTAATGTCAGCTAAGCGTAAGTCAGCTTCTTCAGGGGAATCTGAGGTTTTTGTAAGGATTTTCTTGGCCTCGCCTAAACGGCCTTGCATAACGAGCCAACGAGGTGACTCGGGCATGGCTAAGACACCAATGGCTAAAATGATTGATGGAATGCCGCTGACACCCAGCATGAAGCGCCAACCTAAGTGGAGTGGAAGCTTAGAGAAGGCAAAGTTTGAGACGTAGCCAAGTAAAACTCCTGTATTTATGAATACCTGTTATGTTAAAGATTTAGAGGGGTAAAAAAAAAAAAAAAGAGGGTTAGCTTTGTGAAAAAAAATCATCAAGAACTACTTTTGATGTTCAATATGTGTTTAAAATAATTATCATAAATGTATTGGAGTTAGTAATTTTTCTTATATGATTATATGGAGAAAAGATCCATTAAGTACAACACATATACATTAGCATGTCATTGTCAATGCATAGGAGGATTTTCAAACCAGGTAAAATAATAATTTAAATATATTACATATTTGTTGAAATATAAGTTAATTTCTTGGTAAACAATCTACATTATGAGCCTATTTACTAAATATTGCATGAATGGGATCTGACTGAACTTTACAAATAATGTTGTTTTCAATGCTACTATATTAATAAAGAAAAAGATCATTCTACATTTAGAAAGTTCTTCATTTTTCCACACGTATCCTCCTTTTTTGTGTTATTTTCAATACAGTCCTATTTATTTTGTCCTGGTAAGTTATTTATTGCGTCAAAATATCTTTTATTTATCAACGGTATCTCTTTCCCTATACGGACGGATTAGGTATATGATGTATATTATTACTTATTTATCCCTTGACCTTTTATCTAGTGACATTTACAAAAAGGGGAAAAAAAAAAAAAAGAAAGGGGGGGAATGCTAAAATAATTTGAATTGCATATTTAATTATTAAAGATTATTTCATGTCTAACTTACATAATTACAACTTGGAGGAAAATAATTATATAATTATCATTGTTATATCATATGTTGATATAAGGTTCTTTTATGTATCACGTGAACAACATGCTATATAGGATTTTTTTTTATAGCAAACATGCGATGTACGTGTAATTACTCAACTTTCGCATATTGGCCAGACATTATAGCTATTTTCCAAAGTTTACTAAGACATAATGCTATATCGCATATAGAGATACAATAAATGTATAAATTCTTATATTGCATCTCCTTTATGATAAAGTGATGATAATTTTAAATTTGTATATTTTAATTTTTTTTGTTAAAAATTATAGACATGTTTTTCACCCTAATTATTGAATAAAACTAAAGAAAGATTTAATCAAATAGTACATTACCAAGAATAAATAAAAATTTACTTTTATTTTTCTTCATGATAATTAATTTGGATAAATTAGTGATTACATATTTATATAACAGACAATTAATATATATAATATATATATCTTATTTTCAATAATCATCTTCCATCATTTATTGTCACCCTGGGTATTAATATAGTAAAATAAATTATTAACTGGTGGCTTATCACTTTTCGATTTTATTCATACACGATCAGTGTACCTAAGCAAGACATGGATATAAACAATAAATTAGGATACAGAAGTTCTATTATAAAATGAGAACCTCAATCATACAAGATAAGGGAGGTCCACTCTACGTGACCTTAAAATAAACCGATACGAAAGAAAAACTGGAAATTAATGCCTTGACTAATGACCACTCCACCAGCCGTCAAAGCACGTGCTTGGCCTGTCGGCCGTATCTTGGCATTTACTGATACGCATTTTAGAAAGTGAAATATTAAGAGGCAATCACAAACGGACGTACCTCCGGGAATGAGGTGAGGAAACCACGCGCCGACGCCGGAGCCACTTCGGCGGTGTAGACAG
Source organism: Combretum micranthum (assembly GCA_024138025.1). Taxonomy (NCBI): domain Eukaryota; kingdom Viridiplantae; phylum Streptophyta; class Magnoliopsida; order Myrtales; family Combretaceae; genus Combretum; species Combretum micranthum. The sequence continues at coordinate 117,999 of JAMXBD010002412.1, forward strand.
GAGCAATCATGAGGGCGTATCCGACGCCTATACCAGCCACGAAACGGCCAACCATGAGGAAGGCGTAATTGGTGGCGAATCCATTAAAACGGCACCAACGAAGAATATAACGCCGGCTATCACGATGGTGTAGCGGCGACCGAGCCAGTCGGAAGTTCTTCCAGCGAGAGGGGAGCCGATGAGGGCGTAGATGTTGATGATTCCAGACATGATTTCAACTTGCACGTCGCTGATGTGGAAGTCCTTTTGGATAAAATTTGCAGCACCACTCATCACTCCAATATCTGCGGAAAACATGCACACGGTTTTATACGTAATCACACGGTTAATTACTCATAATTCCAATGTCTGAAATTATTGATTTTGATTTATCCTAAAGAAATGGGTTACTTTTGCCTTTTCGTTGTTTATAGAGATTCGAATCTAAGTACCTTTTCCTCCAAAATCTAGAAACGATATAACTAAATTATAATACTATTTACAAAAATAAAGCGATTAATATATTAATATTTTTTCCGTATTAAACTCTAAAGTAGACAAAAAAATTATGGACAATAAATTACTCAAACAACCAAAAAATTTACTAAAACTTTCCACCATGTTGTGAATAATTGAAAGTGGAGCCACAACTAATATGAGTAAGAAAGAAACTTGATTTTAGTTACATACCATAACCAAGTAAGATGGAAGTCATGGAAGCAAGGATTGCACAAGCAAGGGCATATTTGTTTCTCTTTGGTCTCTTTGGAGGATCAAAGTCTTCAATTGAATTTCGGTGTTGGATGTTGAGGCTGCCATGAAACTCAGAGCCCTTCTCTTGCTCAGCCATGTTCTTTGTCTAGAGAAAGAATGAGAGGGAAAGAGTCTTTGTTTGTATTTTCAGCCGGTAGTTGAGTGTTTGAGACAAACATGAAATAGAGTAACCAACACCTAGAGCAAGATGTGTGCGACAAGGGGAACTTATATAAGATTTTATCCACCCGTTCACTTGAATAAGAATAGTATCAATCGAAATATTTACTTTATTTAAATCTTAATTATCGAGAATATATGTCTTAATGTTTCTTTTAATTTATTAATTGATTAAAAATACTATTTATGTCTCTATTGTTAATTACAATTTATTAACTATAAAATATAGACGAAATAAAAGTCACTACTTACTACCCATGTATTACTCCTAGTAAACGAGCTATCAGGATGAAAGCACGTGTTTAGTTTTCTATTAAATTACCCCAAATCCTTCTAAATAACGTAAGGATTTTAAGTTTGAAAAATCTAACGTGACTGTATTGTATAATTTGTGTTGCGGCTAATAAAGTCCACATTATTAGTCAAGCTGTCATTTTGGATCTTTAGTAATTTTATCGCTACTACGGCACTGAGCGGCGGTTTGATGGAAAAGTAGTAAGCTAGAGCCAGTGATGCCAATTCTTTTACGGCAGGTATATGTATGATTGTAGTACAGCGACAATTTTCTCTCCTATACAGTTGACTCGGAACAAAAATTAATAAGTTGGAATAGGGATTTCATGTTGCCAAAAAATTACTCTCATTTGATGTAAATTTAAAACCCAGCTAATTTATTTCTATGTTAAAAATAGCATAGCTATAAGAAAGGCACGATATCGTATCTGAACTTTAGTTGATATTTTTAATTAATTACTTGAATTTTAAAAATAAAATATGTAATATCTTATTAAAATTTTAAAGGTCAACAGTATTATTTGTATTAATTTTATACTATGAATTTTGAAATTGCTAATTTTAATATCCGGTTGAATTCTTGAAGGTTTGTAGTTATTAACTTCACATCAAATTGTCTACTTAGTCATGAGTTAAATTTTTTTTATATCCAAAGCCTAATTCTATGAGTTTATTTATTTATTTATTTTTAGGTGCCGTAGGTATTATTTGGTAAGGTTTCCCATTGGGCAATATGATCTTGATTGCATTAAGGATCTAATCAACCGTTTTCTCATTTAATCCATTTAAGCAATTTATGTGGATGGACAAAAATGCAACAACTATAGTCCTATAGTGGTTCTTATAATCTGAATCTCTCTCCTTTATCATCTTGAACAAGAGTATGAATCCGTTGCACCTCCTTAAAAGCCGTATTTAGAGATTGCTTTAATAAATTATTTTGCATTTAACTTTCCATTTGATTATAGGCTCTATGCATTTCATCAAATAGGTTGTTAGTTCCAAGCTGGTCAGATTGCATCAGGGGATGTGACACACTTGAAGGAAGAAGCATGATTTGTTGGCGACTCTTCACGAAAGTACCAATTGGTATGGTCAACATTAATGCCATCACACATCAAGTGGTCATAGCCTACTTCCCGGGAATGTAAGTTGTGATTTAGGCAATTTACACATGGACATGAAAATGACTCCATTAAAGAAGACTAGAAATCACGTATGACGTATCACAATAATTGAATCTTTTTTCATGGTATGATTCGAACCCTTTCTTATTTCTTTGGGTTTGATAAAGCTTAGATGCCATAGAGATGTGTGCTTGATAATTTGTCTTTGAACATCCTGATCGATCTGCAATTATATAAACAAAATAGTTTGCATTCAAATTTAAACTACATAATCAATTAAATATGGATATATATTGACAATAAGAAATGATTAAAATGCAGACATTTAGTTAATAATAAATGTGTTAACTTATAATTATAAGATTTAACGGACTGCGTATATCACTTTCTTAAATTTGATAGACAAGTGGTCAGAGAAATAACTTTTTTATATATAGCCAGTAATAAATATGTTAATTTGAAATATGAAATGTGCTTGCAATAATTTATAGGAGATCACTTCCAATAATCTCAAAGCAAGGCAACTGGTCCTAAGAACTAGTAAACCTATGCTTCTTACATAATTGCAACATTGCTAGGTCCTATGAAATATCAAATAGCATAATCTCAATGCAGAAGCCAGTAGCCCCTAAACGACAACTCTGGGACTAAAATTTAAAGGCCATGTCATAAAGTCCAAATATACTCTCTGATTATCAAAAACTGCTATTATTAATTATCATCTTACAGCCTTTTTATCTAAAGAGCATCTACTGTTTATGATAAAAAATTCTATAGTTTCATCATTAATTTTGATAGGATTGATCTCGTTGGCTATCAATAGTTTATACAATATTCAATCGTAGTCGAACTATTAAAATAGTTAATGTTCTAATTACTATGTTTATTTTAATGGTTAGATGGTTGATTGACGATCTCATCGACAGGACTGTGAAAGCTCCTGTCTATGATATGTTTGTTTTATCTATATATGTTGTTTTGATATCTTATTTTTATCGTTTCAAATAGATATTTATCAAGAAATAAATATAAATAAAAATAAATATTTTTACTCAAAAATAAATAAAATACAGATAAAATATAAATATAGATAAAATATAAATAAAAATCCCACGATCCAAGCGGAATTGTGATAATTTAAAAGAACAGCCACACTTAATACCAATTGGAGCAACTTTTTATAACTGGCATTAAGTATTAGTTCCTCACATACCTAATTTTTATAGTTTAAGTCACTCTAAATTCTATCGACGGGTTCTGTATTGTATATTTTCAGATAGATTCCAATACATTTAGGAAGTATCGCTCTAATTGCTTCCAGCTTTTACCCAAAAAGGATAATGTAATTATATATATATATATATATTATATTATTAAGATTGTAATATCAATACTCAAGAAACTAATATAATCTCATTGGCGGAACCGTTTCAAGTCATTATCTGACTAGTGAAATAATCTATGACCTAATCTAGGGCAATAGTTATATTCAATGTGCGTATTAAGGTCTTTTTACTTTCTTTTTCTTTTTGAACAAAATTTGCATCGTCAGAATTTTGGCATTGATTACATTCTCTTTTCTCTTTATCTGCCCACTAGTAAAAATGTTGCTAAAAGAGGCAAAAATTTTCATTTAGTAGTTCAAAAATTTGCTTCTTTTAGCCTACTAAAGCAAGATGCCCACCTCAACAATTTTGCTTCTAAATCTTTGTAATCCTTAGGCAACAAGAGGCAAAGTTGGCCTTTCAAAAGTCAATACAAGCAAGTATTGCCTCATTCCTCATTTAACTTAATTCATCAAATGAAGAGATGGGTTTTGTCTCTTTATCTGCTTGATCTGCCCTGTCAAGCAGACGAGCAATAAGGCAAGTTTCATCTCAAATAAAGTTTATATTATTATAATTTATAGAATTAAAACTTACATTTATTTTTAAAAATGTAAAATAATTTCAATAAGACAATGTTAAATTATATTAAATGTTAATTTTAAATCACAAAAAATGATAATGTTAAATTATTAATTTTTTATATACAAAATATATAATAAGAATTTTTTTATAAATCGTAAAATTAGAATATAATTTTAAAATTAAACATATAATTTTTTATTTTAAAATTATATTATACATTTATTTTATATATACAATGACATTTTATACCATAATGTTGATTTTCCATATGCATGTATTGGAATCGCAAACTAGTCATATACCTTAAAAAAATTAAAAATTATTAGCCAAAAAGTTAAGAAATATAGGGTTTGTTTGTTTGTTGGCAGATTACAGATATAGACGCTTTTTCATATATTTTTCTAACAAATTGTTTATCAAGAAATAGATATGGATAAAAAATAGTTAGTAGTTCTCATTAAAAGGTCAAATAAATTAAATATAGATAAAATGTAGATACAAATATGACATATTTACACATTGTTTCTATACAGATACAGATGAAAAATAGACTATCTAAATAAACCCATAATTAACCAAAAAAAAAAAAAGATGGTGTAGGAAATGCATCGGCTTCCGATTACACCACATGAGAGAAAAAGAGAGAATTGAGTAGAGGGAGGGAGAGAATTGAGGGTGAAAGTGGAGAAATTGAAATTGGTGGAAGAGGGCACGAGCACGAGCATGGATTCATTAAGTTAAGTAAAGATACAATCCGATGGGTCATTATAGGGTACCCGACCCGGTAAAAACCTTGTAGGGTAATGGGACGGATTTTGAAAAAAATTTTGTGACCTTATAGGGTCACGGGTTGCGCTCTGGTCGTAGTTATAACTCTATAGGGTCAACCAGACCTGCTAAAATTACTTTAAAAAAATACAATTTTAAATTTTAAAATTAAAAAAAAACTTAACAAACATTAATATTTGTCATAATTCGCATATTACCAAGTTATTATAGGTAGGTGAGTTTTTTTAAGTTATATATGATGATAGAGGGGTAAGTAATATTGTTGTTACCAACTTATTATTGGTAGTAACAATTAAATATTAAATAAAATGTCAAACGAATAATTTCATTATTTTTCAATTGACATAATTTATTACTTAATATAATATAAGTGTGTATTTTATTAACTAAAAGTATTTTTAAGCACATATTTTCTATTGTTTTTTTTTATATTTTGACATTAATGTCCTTTTTTTCAACTAGAAAAATTAAAATAAAATACCACCTGCAGCTTGAGAAGATAGAAGGCTAGCTTCATAAATTTTGTATTATAAAGTTTGGAATAAAATTTTTCTTATTTAGAATATTGTTTACATTTGCATTACACTAAATCACATATTTCGATATAGGAATATAAATGCAAAATAATCACATCTTATCCTACACCAAAATTAAATAAAAAAAGTATGCAGAAAAATGAAAAATTGCAAAAGAAAAAACATGCGTCACACATATACAATAGCTTTTGATATTATACTATCTTGTTATTATACTTTTTTGAAGGTATTGATATAGAATATGTAATGTGGAGTTAATATTACATTAACTTATTTATCCACTTTGCAATCTAGTCGATAAGGCAGGTTAGGTAAGCACTATAACCTTATAGGGGTGGGTTTGGGTATTGTATAAAAAATCTTATAGGATCATCGATTGAGTTTGGGGCGATCTTATGGGGAGCATGGTTGGGTTTACATCTTATATGACCCGTTCCAAACCCACGTTGATTACATCCCTAGGCAAGCATGTGCATAAATTATATAGAACGATTTGATCAAATTTAAAATATATTATTTATTGAAATCAAATTATGCAAAACCATTTAGTAAAGAATAAAAATATTATTAATACGGTAACATTGTGAAATAGCCATGACTTCCTTATATTGCATGCTAATATGATATTGGGATGATATATATATATATATATGTGTGTGTGTGTGTGTTGATTAGCTAATGTAATTAGTTAATGTGTTGAATTATAAGTGTTTAGTATTATGTAATTAATATTATTGTTGGATGTTTATAAATGTTTGTATAGTATAATAAATGTGTGAATAGCCTAATGAGTGTGTGTCTTTTTGTAAATCAATATGCATGCATTATGTTTAGAATGTAATTAAATTGCTTTTTAATTTGCATAAAACATGACAGAATTTTTGGCTAAAGTAGACCCACTTTTTAAGCTCAAATTTGACTCAAATGCATTTGAAATTTCTCCAAATTAAACCTAGGACAAATATACCCCTAATGGTGAGATTTGGATGACATTTGACTTCAATTTGGACAAATTAACCCTTCCTTTTGGCAGCCCAAATTCCATACGAATTTCATTTTCTTTTCTTTCTTTCTTTCTTTCTTTTCTCAATCCAAGACCTTAAACCCTAAACCAAGGTTTACTACAAGCTTAAGGAGTTGAATAACATCCTAAGCCAAGATTACTCATGTAAGTTTAAAGCAACTTTTATCTTTCATTTCATGTTTTATAATGTGTTGTTGTAATTGTTAGAATAGATGTGATTTGAGGTGATGTTTGGTATGGGATTGAGTTGGTGCATGAATGGTAGTTTGAATGGGATTATGTGCTTAATGAAGTGGTAGTTTGCATCTCATAGGAATAAGGAAGTGTGGGTATGAGTGTTATAGAAAAATTGAAGAATGAGTAGTTGATATGTGAATTTGAAGTATGATTGGTGATTTGATGATTAGAGGTGGAATTCATGTTGTTAGGATAGTATTTAAATCATATAACAAACTTTAGAAAGTTTGGACTAAGTTTGGAAAAGTTTTGAGACTTGATCAAAATGTATAAAAACAGGGGATTTCAAAAACTATTTTCGTATAGGCTAGATTTTGAACGTACGCCGGCATCTGGGGATTCTACGCCGCCGGCGTAGAGGCGGTGTAGAAAGCCCACAGAACCAATTTTCCTAACGCCGTCTGTTACGCTGCCGGCTTTTATGCTAAGATTTTGCCAGCGTCTGTTCTTCAGAACGTACGCCGGCAATTTAAGCTTCTACGCCGCCGGCGTAGAGGCGGTGTTGAAAGGCCATAAAACCAAATTTCTTAAGGCCGACCGAACGCTGCCGGCTTTCGCTTGACTAGTGAGCCGGCGTTCTTTCATCTATATTGTACGCCGGCTGTTTGAAATCAACGCCGCCGGCGTATGTGTCAAAGCTACCCGCGTACATAAGTAAGCGGCCGGCTTGCACTTCTCTGGATGTTTTTGAAACTTTGGGTTTTGGATTCAACGCCGGCTAAAGGCCGCCGGCGTAGGAAACAAAGGCTGACGGCGTACCCTTGAACACTGCCAGCGTTGGCAGTGTGAATTTTCAGGACATTGAACGCTGGCTCAACGCCGCCGGCGTTGAGTGCCGGCATATCCCCTGAGCTTTTGAATTTTTAAAAACTTTTTCTAAAATTTTCCAAAGTTTGTTATTTGAGTGATTATGTATTTATTAAGTGATCTAGGGTATAATAGGGTGCTTAAATGCTTTATTTTGATTTTGAATAAATTTATTTGGATTTCTTGGATGAATTCATGTTTTGAACTAATCAATTAGAGTTTAAGCTAAGTGTGAATTTATTATTGATTTAAACAGTGTTAGATCCTCGCCCAGTCGACTCCGTTAATTCCCGAGCTATATCAGGTACACAGTGACTTGCTTGACTCTTTGCTAGGGTAGGCATCAAGATTAAACCACCTAAAAATAAGAGAATACTATTGTTATTTATGTGTTGATTGTCGATGTTGCCGTTGAATCTGGTTCGGAGAGCGGCACCCTGCTCAGATTGGGGGCAGGGTTCTTTCTCGTTAACGGTTAGAATGGTTTAGGAGATATGAGTATCGAGCTGCTCATATCAACCCCCTGAGTGTCGTGATGCGTTACTCAGGAACCCTAGTATTACGGGTTACGCCGGAAGGTGGGGCTGCCTAGTCTGTATGAACAGTAGGGACCACTCAGGGAGGCGGACGTAATACTAGAACCTTGTTGTCCGGAGTTTGAATACTCCCGTGTTGTCTTATTAATTAAAGACTTATTAATGAATAAGCGATTGTTGCATAATGCATCTAGCCTAAGAATGTGTGATTCACTTGCATTTGTATTCGTTACTTGTGTACTGGGCCTTTGGCTATATTTTATCTATTTCAGGTGATGATCCCGATGAGTTCTATACGAGTATGGGGTACGGAACTGACTTCGAGGATTTTCTTGATGGGTTGGAGGATTAGAGATGACCATGGACTCTATGGACCCTATAATTGTAATAGATTAGATGAGATTCATTTTTGGTTGATGGTGTAAATGTTGTGTTAGTAGAGTTTTGTTTTGAGAGTTTTGCTTAAGGCTTATAAAAAGCCCTTGGATGTAATATGTATATATGTATGTATGTAGCTATTTAGAAGTAGAGTTAGTTCCGCTGCTAATATCTATGTTGTTGTTGAATATTATCTTATAGAATTAGATAAACAATTATTCAAACTATCTCTTTAGGCAACCTTACATATAATCTTAGGGGTTATATGTGGTTCGGAATCCGTTATCTCCTATATCAAATATAGGGGTAAAAATGGCGGGTCCTTACACATTGATTAATCAAAAGCATAAAATAAGTATCAAACCAACTTATATATATGATTAACTAATATAAGATAGTAAATGTTCACTAATGTAAACATATCTATCTACACACACATATATATGTGAAATAAAATATGACTAACTAAATATACATTTTAACAAATGTTCATAGGACAAATTGAATACACACAAACTAACTTTTAATGATCGATATGAAACTATATATATAATTAATGAAAACTTGAAAAAAAAAACTAAGAAAAAGAAAGACAATAAGATGACCATAAACTTTAGGATTTGTTTCTTTGTCAACTTTAATTCAATACAGTTCTCCTCTTACTCTTTAGGAGGTGTCACTTACTCACAAACCATTATTTCTTTTTCTAGATATCTAGTATCTACCCAAGTACATCTAAAAGAATCCATTTAACATGTTAAAGTAAACAAAACATGTTATAATACTAAACTAAATATCTTAAATTAACTTTTTGAATAGACACTCACCATCTAAAGAGTGACTAAAGTTGAGCAATCTTCCTTCACTATTAACTTGCTTTAGGTATATGTGCCTGGAATGAATAGAACTTTAGTCATTAACTATTGCATATCCCCCTTTTATATATTATAATATATATAGAGAGAGGGAGAGAGAGAGAGTTGAAAATTTTCCTCCAAAAAGTAAAAAATTACTAGTTACTTTGGTGGGAAAAAGATAATAATTAAAACATACATCTTTGTCATATTGACATGCTACATAACTCATAGCAAATAGCCATAAAGTCTAGGACGATATAAAGCTAGTGATGAAACTCATGTCTATCATTATTTGTTAAAAAAAAAAGATATAACATATTAATTATATAAAAATTACTAAAATACCAATATAGTGTTGCCATTATTACACACAAATGTGTCACATGTAATAAATGTGATACTCATGAAAAGTAAGTATCACATATTCTCCAGTTAAGATAAAAAAAAAAATACCAAAGAAAAAACATAAAAAATAACTCTCCTCTTGCCCCTTCCATGTACTTTTTTTTTTCTTTTTTTCTATCTTTTTGTTTCCTTGCATGTGTTTCCCATATAACAAAAATATTACTTTTATTTACACTCTCTCTTCCACATAATAACCATCTACCATCATATCACTTCCTTGTTTTATATTTTTCCTTTTTTTCTATAATAAACTTTGTAAGTATCGGGCTCAAGTTTATTAGGGCCAAATGTTGCAATTGATCTAGCCTTATCTCTAACATCATTTCCCCCACTTGAATTAACATTGTCCCCAAGGTTAAATGTAGGATATTGTACCCTAAAACTCTTCCTTGTTCACCTAAGTAGCATTTTCGACTAGTGTGTGCTATTAGATGACTAAGTATTAAGGTACCTCCACTCTATCAAATACACATACCATCTTTGCCACCACTTCTTTAGGCTGCAACACCTCTCCTCCATCATCAACTACGTCCGTGTGGTAGGTTTGAAGTTACCTCTTCTCTTCCCACAACTACACATACCCTCTTTATCACCACTTCTTTAGGTTACAACACCTCTCTTCCATCATCAACTAAGTTGGATGGTAGGTTTGACGTTACCTCTTCTCTTCCCACAGCTTTCTTGAGTTGGAAGACATGAAATAACTGGATGTACTCAACTTCTTTATGGTAACTTAATGAGATATGTAACTACTCCAACCCGCTTTTCTACCTCAAATGGCCTATAAAAGCAAGCATCTAGCTTTGAGCAAACATGCTAAACAATAATCTCTTGTTAATGAGGTCACAAATGCACAAATACCCAATCACCTATCTAAAAAATTAACATCATGTCTTTTCTTGTTTGCTTGGCAGGTCACATATGCTTGTGTGCATTGCAAATGATATTGTAATTGGCATAAAATTTCATCTCAGACCCTTAACTCCTCATCCATAGCCTCTATAATTGTTTCCCTTACTATGTAGTGTGTTAGCTTAGGTAATAGCCATACACTACTTCAAAAGGGGTTGTTTGAGTCAAGCTATAATAGGTTGTATTATACCAATACTCTACCCAATGGATCCAATTTGTGCACTCCTTCGATTCTTTAGAAGAAAAACTTCTTAAGTAGATCTCTATACTATGATTCACCACTTTGGTTTGCCTATTGGTTTCTGGATGATATGCTAAGCTCATCACGAGTTGAGTCCCTTGCAAGTGGAATATTTCTTGCCAAAAGATACTTATAAACAATGGGTCCTGATCCTTTGGTTTTAGGAACTCCATAAAGTCTAACCACTTCTTGTACAACTAGCTTTAGCACTTTCTTAGCTGAATATGGGTGGTGTAATGGCAAGGAATGTTCGTACTTAGATAACCGATCAACCATCGCAAAAATCACCTCGAACCCCTTTGATCATGGCAAACCAACGATGAAGTCTATTGATATATCTTCCTATATGGTTGACGGTAATGGAGTGGTTGTAATAGCCCTACAGGTATTTTGCTAAAAAAAAAAAAATTCAATAACAAAACGATACACATCCCGCTTCATGTCAATCCAATAAAGGTTTTTAACTAACCTTCTACAAGTTTTATAACCTTGGAGTGACCACCCATCAGTGAAGCATGAAATACTTTCAATAGGGTTAGTACGTATTTAAAAGAGGAAGGGAGAACCAACTTGTGATTGTACCATACCCAACCTTGGTGCAAGTCAAACCCATGTACTCTAGCTAGTTTATCTTTTAATCTCACTAGAAGTGACTTCATTTGTGCATATTTATTGATTTCCTCTTCAATTTAGGGAAAATCAAGCCATTTCGACCATGTAACAACCTCCAACTCAACACCTTTCACCCTTTCTTAACAAGGCATTAGCAGCCCCATTATATTTTTCAGGTTTGTACCTTACCTCAAAGTCATATCCCAACAATATTTCAAGCTAATTTTGTTTATCAAAGGTTGTAATTCTTTGCTGAAGTATGTGTTTCAAGCTTCGATTGTCAAGGACTTTGAACCGCTTCCCTCACAAATATGGTCTCCAGTGTTGAATTGCTAAGACAAATGCCATGAGTTCTTTCCCATAAGTTGATTTGGCTAAAGTGACTTTTGTTAAGGCCTTGTTAAAGTATGCAATAGACTGCCCTACCTCAAAATAGCACATACTCCACATCCAAATGCATCACATTCTACCATGAACTCCTTAGAGAAATTAGGCATGGCAAGCACAGAAGCTGTTGTGATTTATGTTCGTAATGCCTTAAAAGCCTCTTCAGCCACTTCTCCTCATACAAATCCATCCTTTTTTTAGCATATCTATTAGTGGCAATTTTCCCATAATCTTGAATGAACCTTTGATAATACACAGTTAAACCTAAAAAACCATGCACTCTCGACACATTATGGGATCTTGGTCAATTTAATATGATCTTCATCTTCTTTGGGCCCATCTCTACCCTCTTCATAGAAATTGCATGCCTTAAGTACTATATTGATGGCTGATTGAAGTAGCATTTTTTCTTGTTGGCACATAAGTCATGTTGATGCAACAACTCCAACACCTTATGTACATGGATTGAATGGGTTTCCAAGGTTTTACTTAACACTAAAATGTCATAAAAAATACTAAAATAAACCTCCACAAGTAAGGTTGAAACACATCATTCATGGTGGCTTGGAATGTCACTGGAGTGTTCTTCAATCCAAATGGCATAACAATGAATTCATAGTTCCCTTAGTGGCTTTAGAATGTCATCTTCGGTACATCCTCAATGTTTACTCGAATTTGATGATAATGAGCCTGTAGATCAATCTTAGAGAAGATAAAAACTCCATGGAGTTCATCTAACAGCTCTTTAATGAATGGAATGGGATATTTGTAAGGTATAGTGGCATGATTCAAAGCCTAATAATCTACATCAAATCACCAAGAGTCATCCTTCTTGACCAAAATCACCAAACTTGAAAATGGGCTTGAACTTTGTTGTATAATCTCAGCCACTAGCACTTCCTTTACTAATTTTTCAATTTCATCCTTTTAGGCATGTGCATATCGGTAAGGGTACATGTTAATTGCACCAAGTCCCCCTTTGATAGGGATTTTGTGGTTAATGGATCTATGAGGTGGTAAGTGAGGTTAATGGATCTATGAGGTGGTAAGTGAGGTTAAGAGTCAAGCACATCAACGAACTCATCAAGCAATTTTTGCAATTTAGGGAGTTCTCCATTTTTTCCATCCTCACTACCATTTATCTACCATAGCAATCCATAATACTCAATTTCTACCAATTTGTGGATGGAATGCAGTGTAAATGTGGCTCATGAAAATGATGGATCCCTTTGCATTTAGACTTCTCTCCCATTTAACCCAAATGTCATGTACATTTTAGCCTAATCAACCTTGATTTCCTCTAAGGTTTAAAGCTAAGATACTCCTAATATGATATCTACTCCACCTAAGTTAAAAAAAAAAAAAAAAAAAAATCTACAACAATGTTTCAAATATGTAGGCATATCATGACACACCCCCTTTGATTTCATTCCATACCCATCACCAAGCCAAACTCCAAACTCAGGTGTTTCTTCAACAACCAATCCTAACTTTGCTGCCTTCCCTTCAGCAGTAAAGTTATGACTTGCCCCACTATCAAATCATGACCAACAACTGATGTTCCTTATAACCAAAAGAGAAAGCTCCATATATAGTACTTAGGTCACATGCCCTCTATTTTGCCCCCTTCAACTTGTTCCCCATTCTCTTCCTCCTCCTCTTCTCCACCATAGGAAACATTTCAAAGATGGTTACTCTTATGGTCTTATTGGGACATTGATGTAAAGGATAATAGAGTCGCTTACACTATACACACAGTCCCTTTTCCTTCTTGATCATAAACTCAACTCAATTATAAGGGCGGTTCCTTTTGAATTTCTCCTACCATGTGATGCTCCCTTCCCTTAACTCAGAGAAGTAAGTTGAGAATTACTCCTTAAACCATGGCCACTGATATCAATGCTCTTAACGATGTTAGATGAGCTTAGACTTTGGCTCTTTTGTACTGTCAATTTGGTTCTGTGTAGCCTAGTTTGGTTTAGGGTTATCAGCTCCCTTTTTAGACTCAAATCAAGCAAGTGGTGTTTCGTTGTGCCTAAAGCGTTGGTTTACTACTTTTCTTCACTAAGTTCATCTTCTACATCTATAAAGACTCGGTATGCTTAATTCTCAAATTAAGCATACTAAGTTCCCAACCACGTATAACTCTCACGAATTATACATAAGGTTGTCTTTAAAGAAGTTGTTTATGTTGAACATTGCTAAACCAATTTTAATTAAAGAAATCGTTTAATTAGATTTTCAAATAACTAGATTTGGCAGTGGAAAATCAAATTTTATAAAACGACTTATAAACTTCTACTCTCTACAATGCAAATCAGTTTTCTAAGAAACTAACTTTATAAAAACACTTTATGATTTACTCTTAGAGGTAGGTAATTATTTAATAATATTTGGGAATTAACAAGCCCTTAAAAGAAAATACAACATATAAATAAATCCAGTCTCTATAAAACAAAACAAAGAAGAAACAAAATACAAATATATCTCAGTCTTATTACATTTCACTCATCTCCCAAATCTTCAAATTTGCCCGATGCCCGAGACAAACATCATCACATCAACAACAACAACAATAATAATAAGAACAACAACACCAACAACCGCCACATCATCATCTTCATCATCATCTCATTACTCCTCTTCATCATCAACAATAACAACTTCATCGACAACCTGTAAAAAGATAAACATAAACAGGAATGAGCCGGAGCTCAGTACACAGTAACACAATCACACACAAAGTGGTATGCGAGCTTAACTAAATGCAATGCATCAATCCACAAGTTATTATCTTTCCATTAAAGTAAACAAATCAACAATGGAGCACTCACACTCCGGAGCAAGCCAATGGGAATCTGGAGGTCCTGAGTAACAGCAGCTACTCAGGGGGTTGATATAGATAGACCGGGTATCTATATCTCCTATATTTAATCGATAAAGAATATTAATAGTGTCATCTAGGGTTCATACTCCTTTATACACTCTACTTATCTCAGTTTATAACATCAATTAGTTCAATGGTCCTATACCCGTGAACTAAAACATATTATTTCATCTCAAGCCTAAGTAGAGAATATACCGACATAGTTAACCCTATTAGCTACCCACTTAGCCCTTAAGATAAACCACCATTGCATCATGGATTTGAGTCATGGCATCATGATAAAATATTGGGCTAAGTGCCTAACTACCGTGCATTGCATCATGACAAGGTTGTCGCTCCCCAGATCCAAATTCAACGACTTAAAGCACAACCAACACTCATCAATTATTAAGCCGTCTTTAAGTTCTTAATCCATTTAGGATGTATATCCTATCAATCATTACGCAAGTTACTGCGTACCTTGAATGTGAAATACAAACAAAGGTAGAAGCTATCTCGGAAGATAGATCAGAAATCGCCTAAGAAGATATGTTAGATATCCACTTTTTATTAAGGAAAGAACTTGCATAAGAAACTAAACTAAACTAATCATCCACTTTCTCAAACTTTTATTAACCCTATTTGATTAGACACTAATGTGAAACCCCACTATGGCTGCGAATATCTTCCCACCAAAATATGGGCAGTGTTCCTTTGTTTGTCAAAGTAATTCTTTTCACTTTAATTATAGTTTCTTATCACAAAACGTAACATATATAAAGAACTCATACATAAAAGCATTCATATTCAAAACAAATAAACATTTGAAACAACTTATTGCTCATGTTATTCAAAGATCATCCTAACACATTCATCTAAGCCAATTATATATTATACTCATTTTAACTTAATCTAAGCCAAATTGATTAAAATTAATTATTTAATCTAAAACTAGTTCAAGTTGATTAAACCTAAGTAATCTAATTCCTTTTAGGTAATTCAAGCTTATTTAGTCAAGTTGAACTTAGATTTATTAACTAAGTTCATTTTATATCTAACTTCTATATTTAATCTAATTATTTGTTAAATTTGTAAATCTATCTAAATCATGCTTAATTATTTTAATCAATCATTATAACACATCAATTATTATATATCTATCTTATTTTAGTCAAAAAAGATCCATTTGCTAAGGCAAACAAACATAAAACAAATCAAAACAAGTTTTTAACTTTGCTTGGAAAATGTATCAGTTGGAAAGAAGTGACATTTAAGTATACATACTTTTAGAATTTGCAAAAACTCAAAACATGAAAGTTGTATATCTCTTTTTATTCTTTCCAACGCAACTTGAATCACCTCAATCTGATATCGTATGAAAAAGTTATGATCAAATTATAAAAACATGTCAAGCTGTAGGGGAAGGATCACGCCCAAGCGGTCGCCCGTGATTAAAAAAAAAAAAAAAATCACGACCAGAGCATATCACACCCCTTTGGTCGCCCTTGATATTTGAGAAACACACAATCAGTTCATTTCACTCCCTTTTACTCGCCTGTTATTGATCCCCTGATACATGTTACGAATTTATTCTGTTTTTAAAATCCATTTTTACACTTTTTCATCAACTTATACATCTCCTACATCAATTCTAACATCAAATAAACTCTAATAACAACTCCAAATACTTCTTTCTTCCTCCAACAACTTCAAACAATAATCAAACCATCGCAAACTACTATTCATCATCTTCTTCCTCAAACTCAACTCCCAACAATATTAATCCAACAAACACATATATAAACAACAATCCCAACTCATTTTAACATCAATTCATCAATTAGATAAGCAAACAACAAATAAAACAATATGAATTGAACTAGAAAACTTAGCTTTTAAAGTAAAAAAAATGCAATTTGGTCTTCTTCTTCTTCTTCTAACTTGATTTCTCTTCTCCTATCTTCATCTTCTACTTGATTTCTCTCTTATCCCCTTTGAAATTGAGAATTAGGTAGATGAATTGGAGAGATTGAAGAGAGAAAAGAGAGAAAGAAAAGAGAAAGAAAGGAGGGAGAGAAAAACTCTAATCCCCTTAATTTTACGTAACCTAATTTTAACAAATACTAAAAATGTAATATAGAATTATATAGAATATTTGGAACAAATAGTAAAAATCACTCCAAACTTTTCTCGATTTAAAAATGTTAAAGTGTGAATGAAATTGATTATAATTAGAAAGATTAAAATCGTTACCAATAAAAATTTCAAATATACAAACTGTAACTTATATGATCTTAAATAATTTATAAACAACGATGAACCAATCGTTAATATAAATTCTTGAATCATTTTTCCTTAAGCTCAATACTTAGAAAATAAATCCTACACTTGTTAAATAATGAAATAATAGTGTTCAAACTCTTTTCGATCTATTAACAATATTAAGTAGCATTAAACAAAAATATGTTGTTATTAACAAATTAGTATAAATAGCTTATATACAATAAACATAATATTTGCTAAAATAAATCAATATCTAAGAATCTAGATCTTAAATAAATATTTAACTTAAATTAAAATTCTAATTAAAAAATTTCGAGATTTTAGAAATTAAAATCTGGAATTGCCAATGTAACCTTTAATAATTTTCATAACTAGAAAATGAACAAATTAGGAAATGTAAAACTAATACCAAATATATGATTCAACAAAAATCTTAGAATAGACCTATGAGTTATAATAAGCTTATTCATAGTTTAAAAATCCAAATAAAAATTTTCTTGACCTTAGTAAATATCAAAAAACGAGCATTCATATCTTGAACTAATAATTCAAGATATAAATAAAAGTAGCCCTAAATTTCGAACCCGAGAAGATACAGTCTATTAATAGAGCTTATTGGTACAAAACAATAATTTAAAGATGAATTACTAAGATTATAAATACATAATAGATACTAATATCGATCAATAATTACAAGTCTAGATCTAAAATAAAAATTTTCAAACCCACTGTTATACATGTTAAGAATCCTGAATTCATTAAGGCTTAGTTCCTAATTTGATTTATTGAACTTAAAAAAATTAATTGTGTAATTTAAAATACTAAAAATACTTAATTGTGTAAACTTGGAACAAAAAATTTGTATGTATAAACAACTTAGAGTTTTGTAGTAACTTAAGCAAATTCTATTTCGATAAAACTCTTATTTAACCAGTATAAACATATGTTATAAACTAATATTTGTTAAAATATTATAAACTAGTATTTGATAAAACATTTTAGTAAAAAAAAAAAGAAAACTGGAACAGAATTTGAATTTCATGCTGGAATTGCAAATCGAGTTGAAAAGGAGAAGTTAGCTATAGAATTTCACGTGAACATAGCCGTTGGAAGCAAATTAGAGAAAATGTCTTCACGTTGGAATTGAAATCTTCATGGAATAGGGACGAGCAGCAATTAAATACTTTCAGCTGCAATATTAATTAAGTCCAGCCATTGCCCAATTCATGTCTAGCAAATCATCAACTCTCAGCTGGAATGGAGGAGCCTTCACGTTTGAACAGAGGAAGAATTTCTCTACATACAGCAGCAGCAATTGGAAATTCTAGCTGTAGAGTTCACACAAACATTCAACTTTGATCCATTTTGAGCTTCAAAGTTCAAATTGAAAATAACATGAAATCCAACCAAAACAATCCACATGTAATCAACATTTAATGCTATGAATTTCAGCTAAAAAATGCAACCAAAAACAGCTCCATATGGTAGTGAAATACCCGATTAAAACAAGCTGCAGTAGGAGGATTCAAACAAAAACTGCAGCATCCTTCACACCATTTGAGCTCTGTTTCGGAAAAATTATATACTTAGTTAACTTGTTTTTT
This sequence comes from Combretum micranthum, assembly GCA_024138025.1. Lineage (NCBI taxonomy): Eukaryota > Viridiplantae > Streptophyta > Magnoliopsida > Myrtales > Combretaceae > Combretum > Combretum micranthum. The sequence goes on from JAMXBD010002412.1 coordinate 136,716, forward strand.
TTTTTTTTTTACCAAAAGAGAACCAATAAACCTTCAAATGTCCACTTCAAACACCAATTATTGGCTAGAAAACAACAAGAGAAATCTGATGAAAAATCCATGCAAACCAGGTAGAAAACAACAAACAAAAACTGCAGCAAAACACTTGGATTCTTGCCTCTGTTTTCACACGAATTTTAATCCGATTTTCTTGCAACTTGAGCCTCCAAATTACACTCATAAAATGACCTTAATTAACTACCAAACAAATACAATTAATGCCCCTTGGAATCAGCCACAAATTTCATATAAATTCATCCAAAAATCGTCCTCAAATTGGCACTAAAATTCCAGCCGAAATAACAACAAAAATTTGTATTTTTCAAGTCTAAAACACCCTCTCATGTACCTAAACCTTAGCTTAACATTAGTATACATATATAGGCTTAAGTTGGCTACAAAACCAACTCAAAATCTCCTCAAACACAATCCAAAAATTTGCCCCAGACAACCACCACGAATTTCATATATCCATCATTCTTGTTCACTTGTTCAAACTTATTTAAACAATTCAAAAATAAAGTGTATCCCTTGTTTTTATCCTATAGCATTATCTAAACATCAATCCTCATCAACCACAATCAAAACCCCACTTTAACTAACCTAAACAACATTAAAGACCAAGCTAAATAGTCTTGGTTTACCATAGATTCAAGTTGGAACCTAAGCTCAACAAGGTAAGAAAATAAAATAGATATATATGTTAAATTAGCTAGATTAATTTTCCTTAGTTACTCATCTTCTTACTATCCTATTTAGATCATTATGTTACGCCCCGAATGGTACCCTAAACGTGGTAGTCCGCCACATATAATATCAAGACTTAAGAATGACTATCTTATTCAATCGAAAGCCTTAGTATTACATGCAAGGTGTCTAGCACGGTAATAGGAGACGCTTTTGGGAAGCATAGTTTAAGCAAGTAAAGATGAACATACAAGAATCCAGAAATAAAATATATTATATCATTAATAACCAAAGATCTATTACATGATTTCTTAGGGGCATACCCCTGCTAATCCCAAAGATCGTGATAGTGTTTACAACATCCAAATACTATATTAAAGATTTCAAAGGAATTCTAATCTAAGTCTTCATGTAGATTTCCTCCAAAAGCTTCAATAGAAAACTTACACGGATATGGGGAGGCTCCGGGCACAAAAATAGGTGTTCCTGAGAATATAAATACCTATAAGGGTGTAAGCTTATGGGCTTAGTGAGTAAATCCCAAAATTCATACTCAAAGTAAATTATCAACCAAGTTTATTATTCAAACATATGAAATGCAACAACCACGTGAGCATACAAGACATATGACTTTCCGGGAATCATATGTTGAATGAATTACGCCCTTCATTTGGGGTTGGGTATTCAGGCCAATTACAGCCACAACTTTTAAAACACTTTTATAGATCTTACCGGCTCCCATACGCCATCAAAAACTTGTAGTTATTACAGGCTCCTATTAGCCACCAATTTACGTAGTTCTTACTGGCTCCTACTCGCCACTTACATGATATATCGGTTATGTCTACCACCACTATTATACACTTGTCCCACCAATTGTATAGTAGTGAATGAAATGTGACTCAACAAATGAAGTGCATGCATAATTTCTTGATTAAAGTCTAGTAGTTCTATTTATCTTCTTTCAAGTGAGTAACCAATTTCAAACACTTCAAGATAGGAAGGTACAAACAACTTTATTACAAACAAATCAAGTTTCGATATACTTAATATTCTTTCAACATGCTATCATACAACTTCCATTTGATTTTGCCTAAATTCTAGTGCAACTAATTTTACAAGCACAATCATAAGTATGAAAAATAACGGCAAATAAACTCACTCAGCCATGATGACACATTTCTTGAAATGGATGAGTCGTTCGGGATTTCCACTAATCGTAGTAATCTTCGGGATACGAACAATCCTCCTCGAGATTATCTAATCAAGAAGAATACCCAAAATGAGTATTTCATGAAGTTTCTCTTCTTGAAGATTCTAAACTTTTCTTAAAATCGCGGTAAAATCATATAAAAGGAAATTCCAACTTAAAATGGCCGTAACTTGCTCATTTTAACTTGGAATTTCACATATAATATACCGTTTTCTATCTAATCGAAAAGATCTACACATTTCTAAACTTATTTCCATAAAACTAAGTTGTTTTGGGTCTTGAAAAGGCAGCGACCAGATTTACCACAAATTTGTAAAAACTTGATTTCTTCCTTTTATCAAAAGCTCACTTGAAGAAATAGATTTTTCAAATATTTTTGTAAGCTTTTTGAAAGGTATAAACATATATGTGTTGACTCATAACAATGTATGAAGTAAATGAAGTTGTCTCAATTTATGAAAAAGTAAAGTCTTGAATGATTTTGAACTTGAGAATTTTTGAAATATTCATTTTACTTTGAAAAGATTTTGAGTTACTTGAAATGAGTATTTCTTTTTCTAATTTAATTTCTTGTAATTTTTCTAAATTTCTAAAGAATGATTTTTATTTTTCTAAGCTTAGATTCCAACAAATTTTAAAAGTAATAACAATTTCATAAAAGAATATTTTTGTTTCTTGTGATTATTCTAAAAGAATTTCTAATACTTGATGAAAAATAAGTTTTTATAAAACCTTTTGTTTATTTAAGAAAAATCATTTCTAGGCATGTTTATGAGTTTTTAAGAAACTTAATCTCTACATTTATTTCTTAGAAAAGAATATTTAGTTTAAGAAAACACTTCCTCCTTTATTTTAGTTGAGACAAAAATCATTATGTTCATGCATGAATATGAATCATAAAATTATGGAAATGTAAAGAAACATAATAACTTGAAAGAATAAGCAATTAAAGGAATAAATCAAGTATTGAGACCTTAGCTTCATCAAGGTACCCTGGGACTAAGAAATGACTAGTCCCAAAAGAAAAAGAAAATGTTTTGACTTGATGAGGACAAGTCTAAGACTAGAAAGACTAATCTTAAAAACAACTTGAAATTAAATAAATTGCAAGGAAAGTAAATAAATTGCAAGACAATGAGCTTATATGCTCTAAATAATATATATAGCTATATATATATATTATATAGTTATAAAACATAAAGCAACATAAAAGAATTTAGATTATGAACAAAAACAAAGTATGAACCTATTGTTGCTTTCTTAACCTTCATGGTTTTAGAAAACACACACTAAGTTCATCTAAGTAGATGAACATATGAAAATCTTGAAGGCATATTACCTACAAGAAAGAAGAAGAAGAGAACTTCTTGTAAGAGACTTCTTGGAGAAATTTTGAGAGAGATTTTTAGTATAGTAACTTTAATGTAGAAGTGGTGTGAAGTGGAAGTATGAGGGAGTATTTATAAGAAAATGTGGGAGATAATATGTGTTAATTAAATAATTAAAAATTAAAACAATTTGAGAGGAACAAGGGGGTGCGGCACAAATTTGGTGAAATGGGGAAGAGAAAAATTATTATTTTTTTTTTTTTTGTCTTTTGGTTAATTAAAGTAAGAAATGAAAGATGTGAAATTATATTGGAAATGAAAATGTGTAAGAAATAGGTGTATGGGTTGTAAGAGTAGGTTGTAAGAAAAAGTAGAGATAGATGAATAGTGTAGAATAGTAGTAAATAGTGTAATGTAAAGTAGATATGACAATTTAAATACCGGTAGTAAGAAAATACGTGTATAAACGATATCTGATATTTTTAGCTACTGAAAAATTATGAAATTGATATTTTTGAAAATCTTATATTTTTATGAGTCTAACGATATATTCGGAATATTTTTACTATTCCGAGGCCCGGGACACGTTTTTCAAGAACTGTGTCTGATCGGGTTCAAAGAACACTTGAATTTCGAAATTCTAATATTTTTATATAACCTATAGCTATTACGAACTACTATTGCTAATTATTATAACTTCGTTTTCTAGGGCTAAAAAAAACAGGAATGCCGGATCTAGAATCTAGGGTTTGTACTAGCCTTTTGTTGACCTTTAGGGTTTCAGTTGATTTTTAATTCTAAGATCAAACTTAAAATTAACCGAAAATTTTAGGGGTTTACAACCTACCCCCCTTAAAGAAAGTTTTGTCCTCAAAACTTGAAATTGTAACTTGAAATTCGTACCTGATCTTCAAAGAGATTTGGATATTTCTTTCGGATCTCATCCTCGGCTTCCCAAGTAGCCTCTTCTTCGCGAATGATTCCTCCATAACACCTTGACATATCGGATTTCCTTGTTTCTCAGCTTTTGAACCTTTTGATCCAGAATTTGAACTGGGTGCTCCTCATAAGTCAAGTTCTCTTTCAGCCTGACTGGTTCAAGCTACAATCCGATCAGGGTCGGGATATGCTTTCTTAGACTGAGACATGGAAGACATTATGTACTCCCGACAGGTTTGGTGGTAATGCCAAGCGATAAGCCAAATCTCCTACTCGTTCGAGGATTTCGAAAGGTCCGATATACCTTGGGCTTAGCTTTCCTCGAGCCCGTACACGATGAATACTCTTTATCGGATTCACTTTAGTACACATGATCACCAACGTTAAACTCAAGGATTCGCCGTTTTTTATCTGCCCAACTTTTCTGTCTATCTTGGGCCTCTTTCATCCTTTGCTGAATAATCCTGACTTTATCTGAGGCGTCTTGGATGAGATCTGGTCCAATTGTTAACTTTTCCACATCATCCCAAAATAGAGGCGATCTACACCTTCTTCCATACAAAGCTTCGTACGGTGGCATCTTAATTGTTGAATGATAGCTGTTGTTGTAAGCAAACTCTACCAAAGGTAGGTGTACTTCCCAGCTTCCTTTGAATTCCATAACACAAGCTTAACATGTCTTCCAAGTCTGGATAGTTCGCTCTGATTGTCCATCAGTTTGTGGATGATAAGCTGTACTGAAATGTAACTTGGTTCCCATACACTTCTGAAGGCTCATCCAGAATTTTGACACGAATCGAGGATCTCGATCCGATACAATCCTGCTGGAACTCCATGCAGTCTCACAATCTCCCTTACATATAGCCGGGCCAACTTTTCCATGAGTAGGTCATGTTGATGGGGATGAAGTGTGCTGACTTGGTAAGTCGATCCACAATTACCCATAGCATCATATCCGGCTGATGTTCGGGGCAATCCACATACGAAATCCATGGTAATTTGGTCCCATTTCCATTCTGGTATGGCCAATGGTTTCAAAAGTCCTCCTGGCCTTTGGTGTTCAATCTTTACTTGTTGACATATGGGACACTTCATTACGAATTCAGCTACGTCCTTTTTCATACCATTCCACCAAAAGCGACTTTAAGGTCTTGGTACATCTTGGTACCACCGGGGTGCATGGTATATCCGAGTTATGTGCCTCATCATATTTCCTTTTTCATCTCCTCATCATTGGTACACATAATCTTCCCTTCATTCTTACTACATCCTCCTCATCTATCTCAAAATCACCTTCCTCCTTGTATCTCACTTTTCAACTTTTGTATGACTTCATCATATCGTTGAGATTCTTTGATTCTTCTATCAGAGTTGGCTCCATTACCAAATGGGAAATTTCTATTTCCGCACTTTGCCCACAAATTCGATGCTCAATCTCTCGAATTCCTTTATAAGTTCTTTTTGAGTTGTGAGCATGGCTGCAACTTCTCCATGGTTCTTCCGACTCAAAGCGTCTGCTACCGCATTCACTCTTCCAGGGCAATAATTTATTCCAAGATCATAGTCTTTGATCAACTCCAACCATCTCCTTTGCCTCATATTCAATTCCTTTTGTGTAAATAAATACTTGAGGCTCTTATGGTCCGTATAAATCTCGCATCTCTGTCCATATAGGTAGTGCCTCCAAAGCTTGAGAGCGAAGACAACTGCGGCTAACTCAAGATCATGCGTCGGGTAATTTTGTTCATGCGGCCTCAACTGCCGTGAAGCATAAGCAATTACCTTCCCTTCTTGCATAAGCACACATCCTAAGCCATTTCTTGACGCATCACTATGGACGGTATATGGCTTTTCCGGATCAGGTAAGGTTAAAATTGGAGCAGATACCAGCCGTTGCTTTAACTCTTGGAAACTTTGTTCTCTCTTCTCATTCCAAATGAATCTTTCATTTTTCTGGGTCAACTGAGTTAGTGGCTTAGCTATTTTTGAGAAATCTTGCACAAACTTCCTGTAATAGCCAGCTAATCCAAGAAAACTTCTAATCTCAGTCACCGTCCTTGGTTGTTTCCATTCCATTACAGCCTTAATCTTTTCAGGATCTACTGATATTCCTTTCCCTGAGATAACATGTCCTAGAAAAGATATTTGGTCCAACCAAAAGTCACACTTGGATAATTTGGCATATAACTTGTGCTCCCTTAAGGTTTGTAATGCCATTCTCAGATGTTCTTTGTGTTGCTCCCGTGTTTTAGAATAGACCAAAATATCATCAATGAAGACAATCACGCATTTATCCAAGAGCGGCTTATACACCCGATTCATCAAGTCCATGAAAGCAGCTGGTGCATTAGTCAATCCAAATGGCATGACCATGAACTCATAGTGTCCATACCGAGTTCTAAAAGCGGTCTTTGACACATCCTCTGGTTTTATCCTCAGCTGGTGGTATCCAGATCTCAAATCAATGCGTGAGAATACACTTGCTCCTTGTAGTTGGTCAAAGAGATCGTCAATCCTTGGCAATGGATACTTATTCTTTATAGTGACCTTATTGAGTTCTCGATATCAATACACAACCTCATCGATCCATCTTCTTCTTTACGAATAATACCGGAGCTCCCCAAGGCGAGACACTTGGTCTAACAAATCCTTGGTCAAGCAATTCTTGTAATTGCTTCTTAAGTTCCTTGAGCTCAACAGGTGCCATTCGGTATGGTGCCTTGGATATAGGTTCTGTTTTTGGCATCAAATCGATCTCAAAATCGATTTCTCGTTTTGGGGGTAACCCAGGCAATTCTTCTGGAAAAACATCAGAGAATTCATTAACGATGGGGATGTCGTCAATGTTGGGTCTTTCCTTATCCTCCTCCGTACTTCCCACATAACTTTCAACTCCTTCCTCAACTTCTTCAATTAGCTCGAACGAACTTAACTCCAAACTTTTAGAAGTTGCGGATTCTCCCAAAAACGTAGCTTTCTTCCGTCTTGTCCCATGAATTCCACCTTTTTATTTCTACAATCTACCTTTGCTTCCACCATGGACAACCAACTCATTCCGAGAATCACTTCGTACTTGCTGATTTCTATTACTATAAGATCGGTAGTTGCTTCATGGCCTTGTATCTTCATGGGGCAATTCCTTATTACTTCTTTGGTAGTCACCACACTACCGGTGGGGGTTTTTATACGAAAACTTGTTGGTTGTGGTGATAGGTAAACCGGTCTTCAAGGCTATACTAGCGGCAATAAAGGAATGTGTTGCACCGGTATCGAAGAGGGTATAAGCGGTTAGGTCCCCTATTTGTATGGTTCCTGCGTTCAAGACGCGTGTGTTACTATTCTTATTGTCCTTATAAGGTTCCTAGACATCTATTATTTCCAACATACATCATAACTTTATACTCAACAGATATCAAAACAGACATATATTTTAAAGGTTGAGGCTAACCTGTAACCAAGCTATAGTCATACTCCTCTCCATGGTCCAGGGCAGCCAACTCTACTCCTTCTTCGGCATCCTCCTCGCAACCCATTGCCCTTCAAGGTTGTAAATTCTCAGCCCATGCATAGATGATGCCGAGCGACTTCCGCTTCCATTCCCACTCCTTGTGGGCAAGTCCTCCTGAAGATCCAACAGGTCGATTTTTGTGAGATTTCTTTGGGGACACTCGTTGGCAAAATGTCCCTTTGCTTGCATACGAAACAAGTCGTAGAAGCTTTCTTTGGGCAATCCGGAATCTTATGGCTCGGGTCACCACAGAAATAACATTTGTTCTGGAGAAGGGGGCATCTCTTCGGTAGCCCCTTTGCATTTCCAACAACTTACTGCTGCCTTGGAATTATCCTTTGTCCACTGAAATTTCCCTTAAAGTGCTAATTGGTTTAAACCTCTTAGAAGGGAAATTGGAGCTTGTTCCTGGTTGAAATTTCCTTCCAAACACATGCACTTTCTTCTCAGAAGTCCCAGCTTTCCTTTTCTTGGCCCCTTCAACAATTCTTGCTCTTTCAACCAATTCTCTGAAGGTGCGATGTCAAACTCTTCTAACCGCATCCTTAAGTCCTCATCTAACCCATTCAGGAACACTTGTCGTTTCAGCTCCTCACTATACTTATAAGAATCGGAGCATACTGCAGGAGTCGGCTGAATTCCGTCTCATATTGTTCTATGGATTTTCCTTTCTGGGATATGTGCAAGAAATCCGCACTATACCTTACTCTTAAACTTCCAGGGAAATAATTTTCCAGAAACTCATTCCGAAACATACCCAGGTGATAGGTGGCGGCAATTCCCTACTCTTGGACTCCCACCAGATGCGGGCATTAAACCTCAACATATAGTACCATAGCTTATTCGAAGATGATGAGGAACTTCATAGGCGGCAAAAGATCGTTCTATCTGCGCGAGCCAATCTTCAGCTTCATCTGGTTTCCCAAAAGCTCCGTCAAAGTAACGGTTACTTTTGATAAAATCTGGGAGTGAAGTTCTGTATGGTCGAGGTGGTGGCGGAGGGGAAGGGTATGTGATTGAGCATCAGGTGCTGCTGGTCCATGTACAGATGCTTGGGTGCTGCTGGGGTGGTGCTTGAGCTGGTGCCTGGGTGGCATATTCCTTGTTGTTGAACTAACACATTAAGAAGCTGTGTTAATTGACCCAGAGTGGCTTGGAGATTGCCTTGGGTCGGCAGGAGCCACAGGGGGACTTCTGGTTGGTTAACTTCTTCAGGCGGTTATTCGATGCCTGCCTTCCTCGGTCGTCCTCTTCTAGGTCGGTGTTTTAATTGTTTACGTAAATACTAGATTATTAAGTCTTTTACATACTAAGTTACGGAAATTGCGGAGCTTTTAAATAAACTATAAAGGGAAATATCATAAAGAAGTTTAAGCAACTAAATCAAGAGATGAAATTTGTTTAAACCAAAATTACTTCATTTAATTAAAAAGGATAGAAGGGGATGAAATCCCATACATAAAGAAATCAAGGCTTGCAAAAGAAATTTAAATATTGGACACTTTTTCAAAAATATAAATTAACTACTAATCAATCCTATCTCCTAAATCGATCTGATTACAAAATTCTTGATGGACACATGGGATTGCTTAGGTGGATCCTTCCTTCCTTCTTCGATCTTTCTTTGTGGTGAGGGGATTATATTATGGTGGTTGGGACTAGGACTCGTCCTTGGCCTCTTAGTTACGAACAACTTCAAGTAGCTTCGGACCATCATTCTTTTTCCTTTGCGGGAGGGTTGATTCCTAGATGTGCTTGGCTCCTGTTGATCAAACTCCGTCTGTGATGCATGCTCTTCATCGGATACTTCCATCACTTCATTCTCAGTCAGGTCTCTTATTAGGGGAATGTGAGATCGGCTTCTTATTTGGGATGTTCTCATTTAGGGTTGGTTCAACAGTCCATCCGAAATCTTGACTAGCTTCCTGATGGCTGGAATCATCCTCGTCTCATCCATGAATCTGCTAGCTCATAGTGGGTATAGATATATAACCGGCCTATGGAATTCCAAGTTTGAAAATCGGGAAAACTGGATGTCTATCGTTTCAAAAAATGAATGTAGCTTCTTGGAGCATAGGGATGTGGTTGTAATGGCACGTGAGCCGTTCCATACCGTAAGAAACTTCTAAGTCAGTCTAATAGGGCAAACTCCTTACATAGGCTTCCTACTTTTAACTGGTAGTCTACAAGGGTTTCATCATTTCTTAAGTTCAACATTGGGCCCTCACTCTAACTTCTCCAAGAGTAAGCTATAAAACACAAGGGAGGTCATTAATTTTCCTTTTTGAGAATTTCTAGACCTATCTAATCTTATCTAAGTCCTTTCTCCATAAACATATCTATCTTTCTCTATTCTAGATTTATTCCTATTACCTTTATTCCTATAAACTTGTTGCTCTGATACCAACTTAAACTGTCAAGCCCCGAAGGGTACCCTAAACGTGGCAGTCCGCCACATATAATATCAAGACTTAAGAATGACTACCTTAGTCATGCGAAAGCCTAAGTATTACATGTAAGGCATCTAACACGGTAATAGGAGACGCTTTTGGGAAGCATAGTTTAAGCAAGTAAAGATGAACATACAAGAATCCAGAAATAAAATATATTATATCATTAATAACCAAAGATCTACTACATGATTTCTTAGGGGCATACCCGTGCTAATCCCAAAGATCGTGATAGTGCTTACAACATCCAAATACTATATTAAAGATTTCAAAGGAATTCTAATCTAAGTCTTCATGTAGATTTCCTCCAAAAGCTTCAATGGAAAACTTACACGGATATGGGGAGGCTCCGGGCACAAAAATAGGTGTTCCTGAGAATACAAATACCTATAAGGGTGTAAGCTTATGGGCTTAGTGAGTAAATCCCAAAATTCATACTCAAAGTAAATTATCAACCAAGTTTATCATTCAAACATATGGAATGCAACAACCACGTGAGCATACAAGACATATGACTTTCCGGGAATCATATGTTGAATGAATTACGCCCTTTATTTGGGGTTGGATATTCAGGCCAATTACAGCCACAACTTTTAAAACACTTTTATAGATCTTACCGGCTCCCATACGCCATCAAAAACTTGTAGTTATTACAGGCTCCTACTAGCCACCAATTTACGTAGTTCTTACTGGCTCCTACTCGCCACTTACATGATATATCGGTTATGTCTACCACCACTATTATACACTTGTCCCACCAATTGTATAGTAGTGAATGAAATGTGACTCAACAAATGAAGTGCATGCATAATTTCTTGATTAAAGTCTAGTAGTTCTATTTATCTTCTTTCAAGTGAGTAACCAATTTCAAACACTTCAAGATAGGAAGGTACAAACAACTTTATTACAAACAAATCAGTTTCGATATACTTAATATTCTTTCAACATGTTATCATACAACTTCCATTTGATTTTGCCTAAATTCTAGTGCAACTAATTTTACAAGCACAATCATAAGTATGAAAAATAACGGCGAATAAACTCACTCAGTCATGATGACACCTTTCTTGAAATGGATGAGTCGTTCGGGATTTCCACTAATCGTAGTAATCTTCGGGATACGAACAATCCTCCTCGAGATTATCTAATCAAGAAGAATACCCAAAATGAGTATTTCATGAAGTTTCTCTTCTTGAAGATTCTAAACTTTTCTTAAAATCGCGGTAAAATCGTATAAAAGGAAATTCCAACTTAAAATGGCCGTAACTTGCTCATTTTAACTTGGAATTTCACATATAATATACCGTTTTCTATATAATCGAAAAGATCTACACATTTCTAAACTTATTTCCATAAAACTAAGTCGTTTGGGTCTCGAAAAAGCAGCGACCAGATTTACTATGAATTTGTAAAAACTTGATTTCTTCCTTTTATCAAAAGCTCACTTGAAGAGATAGATTTTCTAAATATTTTTGTAAGCTTTTTGAAAGGTATAAACGTATATGTATTGACTCATAACAATGTATGAAGTAAATGAAGTTGTCTCAATTTATGAAAAAGTAAAGTCTTGAATGATTTTGAACTTGAGACTTTTTGAAATATTCATTTTACTTTGAAAAGATTTTGAGTTACTTGAAATGAGTATTTCTTTTTCTAATTTAATTTCTTGTAATTTTTCTAAATTTCTAAAGAATGATTTTTATTTTTCTAAGCTTAGATTCCAACAACTTTTAAAAGTAATAACAATTTCATAAAAGAATATTTTTGTTTCTTGTGATTATTCTAAAAGAATTTCTAATACTTGATGAAAAATAAGTTTTTATAAAACCTTTTGTTTATTTAAGAAAAATCATGTCTAGGCATGTTTATGAGTTTTTAAGAAACTTAATCTCTACATTTATTTCTTAGAAAAGAATCTTTAGTTTAAGAAAACACTTCCTCCTTTATTTTAGTTGAGACAAAAATCATTATGTTCATGCATGAATATGAATCATAAAATTATGGAAATGTAAAGAAACATAATAACTTGAAAGAATAAGCAATTAAAGGAACAAATCAAGTATTGAGACCTTAGCTTCATCAAGGTACCCTGGGACTAAGCAATGACTAGTCCCAAAAGAAAAAGAAAATGTTTTGACTTGATGAGGACAAGTCTAAGACTAGAAAGACTAGTCTTAAAAACAACTTGAAATTAAATAAATTGCAAGGAAAGTAAATAAATTGCAAGACAATGAGCTTATATGCTCTAAATAATATATATAGCTATATAGATATTTTAGATAGTTATAAAACATAAAGCAACATAAAGGAATTTAGATTATGAACAAAAACAAAGTATGAACCTATTGTTGCTTTCTTAACCTTCATGGTTTTAGAAAACACACACTAAGTTCATACTAAGTAGATGAACATATGAAAATCTTGAAGGCATATTACCTACAAGAAAGAAGAAGAAGAGAACTTCTTGTAAGAGACTTCTTGGAGAAATTTTGAGAGAGATTTGAGTATAGTAACTTTAGTGTAGAAGTGGTGTGAAAGAAGTGGAAGTATGAGGGGGTATTTATAGGAAAATGTGGGAGATAATTTGCGTTAATTAAATAATTAAAAATTAAAACAATTTGAGAGGAACAAGGGGGTGGCCGAAGCAAATTTGGTGAAATGGGGAAGAGTAAAATTATTTTTTTTTGTCTTTTGGTTAATTAAAAGTAAGAAATGAAAGATGCGAAATTGTATTGAAAATGAAAATGAGTAAGAAATAGGTGTATGGGTTGTAAGAGTAGGTTGCAAGAAAAAGTAGAGATAGATGAATAGTGTAGAATAGTAGTAAATAGTGTAATGTAAAGTAAATATGACAATTTAAATACCGGTAGTAAGAAAATACGTGTATAAATGCGATATCTGATATTTTTGGCTACCGAAAAATTATGAAATTGATATTTTTGAAAATCTTATATTTTTACAAGTCTAACGGTATATTCGGAATATTTTTACTATTCCGAGCCCTGGGACATGTTTTTCAAGAACTGTGTCCGATCGGGTTCAAAGGACACTTGAATTTCGAAATTCTGATATTTTTATATATCCTATAGCTATTACGAACTATTATCGCTAATTATTCCAACTTCGTTTTCTTGGGCTAAATAAAATAGGAATGCCGAATCTAGAATCTAGGGTTTGTACTAGCCTTTTGTTGACCTTTAGGGTTTCGGTTGACTTTTAATTCTAAGATCAAACTTAAAACTAACCGAAAATTTTAGGGGTTTACACATTATTTTCATCAAGAAGAAGGAGCTAGACCCCATCTATTATCAATCAAGGTAAGGATCATATTAAGTTCAAATATTCATTATGTTGATCTATAGGAATTTGTCTTAAAAATTTATCAAAATTGATCTAATAGTATATTGATGATATTTAGACTATTTAGTATATAAATACATCAATTTGAAGATTTTTATGTGTAGAAATTGAAATCCTAGAAAGGAAAAACCAAAACCATACCTAAACTACAACAAGCTAAATTGAACTTTAAATAACTCATGTAAATCCTTGGAAAGATTGAATAAATTGTATTGATATGTTTGTTATAAGCCAAAAACGACCCCACCAATGGAAAGAACACAAAAAATCCTATGAAATCGACTATTTATTTGTTAAAAACGAATTAGATATCATAAAAACAAAATTTGATAAAAATAACACCACTAATGGATTGTACTCTAAAAATACTATGAAAACGACTATTTATTCGTAAAAAAAAAAAAGGACTAGAAATGAGTTAGATATCATCAAAACAAGTTTTGACTATAGTTATTGTGATTCACTTAAAACCTATGCATGTGTTTCATAAATATAAAAATTGTACAAGTCTCTTTTCTTGAAAATAATTCCACTAATAGAAAGTACTCGAAGAGTACTATCAAATCGACTATTTATACAGTGAAATCGGATCTAAAACAAATAAGAAATCGCAAATAGAAATTCACTAGTTTTCACTCTTAATAAACCAAAATTATTATTGTTATTCCTATAAATATGATTAAGATTATTACTATTATTATTACTACTGAGTATAGTATTATTGATATTTTCATCACAATTATTAATACTATTATTTTTTTTTACGTTAAGGTCACTATATTTATATTATCATCAATATTATTATTTTTGTCGCTAATATTATTATTTACTAATAGTATGAAACTTGTTGTTATTATTATACTTGTATTTATTATTAATATTGATATTAACATTTCAAAATTAATATTATTGATAATATCATATTATTAAACTTAACTTGTTTTGCAATAAAAATAAAATTGAAGTATAAGAAAAATTTGATATATCTAAACTCCATAAACATACGATTTTATAATTTTTGAAAGATATAGATACTAGAACATACCCTTAAATAAATAAAAATACCAATTTGAGACACAGATAAAGTTGGCAGGCAAGGATGTAATAAATAAAAATCTTCTATTAAAAATAATAGGATCTAAGAAAAAGACAAACCTCTAAAATAGAAATATAGATTGCAACTAAAATCAAGAAAAGCAAAATGAAAACAAATAACAGGTAAATATTATTCACTATAGAGGTTAAAACCTTAAAAGCTTTATACAAATAATAAAAACCATATCACATACCGATACAGAATAGTTAGACACCTATAAAGATTCAATTAAATTATCGAACGACGTAGTAATTAATATAACGGGCTTAGTCTAATATCCGGTGAATGAGATCAGCGCCTTTAATTCTAGGAAGACTTCTCTTACAGAAATAGTCCAATAATGAATCTCTGTTATTTCCTTTCATAGGAAAATAGATCAAGTGACAAACTTCCAATAGCTTATACAACAATTTAGCAAGGACCACAAGTGAGTTACTTGACTTTATCACATTGTTTGTGCTTATAGTATAGTTGCATTTGGCATAATACATATTCAATTGATATGCATGCAGGATTGGGAATAATGCATGATGCGTGGTGTATGATTGAATGACAAATTACTATAATATAAGTGATAAGTCTATTGTAAGATAAATGTTGTATGAAAAATGTTGATGATTGTATGTAAATCGTATGATCACCTTAAACTGGATTAATAACTATTGGTACTATAAATGAAATGGACATGCATCACATGATTTGCATAAACTGCATTTAAAGATGTGGTAGCCTACTGCGTGTTAGTATTTCGGTTCTCTGGTAATGCTTGGTTTTTCTAGGCAAGAGGCTATTAGTTCTACGGAAGATTACCTTTGTTCCATCGATTCCATAGGAACTAACTGGTAATGAAGGACGTCGCCCATGGTATTGCTATAAAATGACTAACACTTAGTGGAGTTTCTAAGGCTTAAAACAGGAATTGAGTACCGAAAGTATAAAGAGATAACGACAATGAGGATTGTGGCTTTCTTGTATGCTTAGTCTCTCCTGAGTAGGTGGGCCATAGTATCGAGTTCCTTCAACCCCGATGAGAGGGTGTAAATCTCCATCCTACTTTGGATTTTAGATCATCCAAGCTTGTAATGTGCATATGATTGATTGTTGCATTACATATGATTGATAATTACACTTGTTTGTTATTGGTTGATGTGTGGTTTGGTCAGGTTATCTCACTGAGCCCGTGGTTCACTCACCTCCCAATAGTTTTTGTGCAGGATTGATACTAGCTGGGATTAGGCTAGGAATATGTGAAGAGAGCTTCTCCATCGAACTCTACTGAAGATAGAGATATAGGATATAGTAAACTTAGAATGTAAATTAGATAAATTTTATAATAATTGAAATTTGTAAGTTATAGTTTGAAACCCATTTTCACCATTTGGTAGGGGATACTGATTCTTTGCGATCTTGGTAGAAATTAGAAAATCGGATTCCATAGTTGAAATGTAGTAATATAATATATCATTTGTATGATAAATATGAATAAATAAATAGAGTCTTATACAGTCTGACTTACAAGACGGCTCTCATGTTACAGGTGCACACGTGATATGATAGTTTTAGATTAATCCTACTAGGCCCCTATTTGAGTCTTGAAAAAAACGAATTTGGAAAGGAGAAACAAAATAAAGAGGCAGGGAAGAATAATGAATAAAATAAAGGAAAAAGATAAATATAAAGATATTTTCAAAATCGGGTATTAGATTTAGAACTATCATATCAATATCTATAATTCTAAAAATATTTAAAAGATGATTTCTGAATCGATATGTTATAAATTAAGATCTTAAAATAAGAACTTAATTTAGGAATTTATTTTAGATAAAAAAAGATATTTAATTGGTGTTCGGGTTTAAAAATGATATTTTTATACAAACAAATGAACTCAAATTTTGCAGGGATTTAAGAATTGGAGTTTAGACTAAACATTGAGGGTTTAGGAATCCTCTAAACATTTTAATGACTTGTTTAGAAAATTTAGATTTCAAATCTCAAATTCGACTTAGTTAATTATTAATCTAGTTATGTACTTATCTAATTATTTCCTATACTTCATTTAATTCATTTAATCTATCTAAACTCAATTTCTAATATATTTAAAGGTTTGGGGTATTTCAATATCTACCATTAAATCCATTGCCTTGGCAACTGTAGTGGAGTCATGATTATGTCTATCTTTAAACCATTAAAAAATTACCCTAATAATTGTTCTTTGGAGAGTTCAAGCAATTAAGTTATAATTCCTTCAAACTCATCAATGATATTGTTGACACTAGTTTCCTATTGCAAGGCAGCCATGTGTTCATAAGGATTTATGGTTTTGCAACCACTGTATTTGTCACGCCCCGAGGTATCATAGACGGGACAATTCCGCCATACACAATACCCGGCTTAAGATTAATCACAAGTCTCTTAAAGCCAGAAATATTGTGCAGAAGCGTATCTGACTAGATAACCAATGGGCTTGATAGTATCAGATTAGCCACATAATGTACAACTAATAGCCTCAAAACTAACTAATAACAACTGCAGAAGTATGACAGTAAAAGAAAATAGTTTAGGAATGTATATAAGAAAGCAGTTGGATTACTGATCCTACAAATATTACAATCTGTTTCCAAAAACTTTTTAGAAACCCCTCCCAGGAAAAAGAAGAAGGAACTCTCTTCAACCCTCGTATCCTTCCCTCAAAACCCTGAATCCGTAGAGGAGCTAACCTGAGGGTAGCCTCGTCCTGACTGGTACCAAATATAATCTGTGACAATAAACTGTAAGAGAGTGAGCGATCCATAGGCTCAGCGAGTTATACTCCTCACTCTATACTATTCAAGCAAGTTATTAATTCAAACATTGTAATGCAAACAATCAAGTGGACAAATATATATAGCCGACCGGTAACCATATACATATTCGGATTTGCGCCCTCCGAATCGGGGTTGGGGTACATCCACTCATCAGCACCCAGATTAATATACTTGGGAATCAAATTTCTCAAGAAAACTTCTTATATATCAAATAATAATTACATATAACAACATCCCATTGAAGTAATAAATCCAAAACAATGACCCGGCGCGATTCTAAGAGAAGGGCGTCTCCCCTGGACGATTAGTTCCCTATCTCTTAAAACAAGGCCCATGGTACACACTAGGTATATACCACTTCGATCCTCCATGTTTACCATCCTCAAGGGACAGTGTGGCCCATCCGGGTCAAGGTGTAGTGGTGATGGCCTTCTACGTGCATAAATGCTATGCATGAATGTATTCAATTATTATGCCGTATTGTTTTATATTCATTTATTTGGCGTGCAAACAATTTCATACACTTTCATTTCTTTCTATAACAACCAATGGGTTAGAATATAATTACAATATTTTATCAACCAATTTCAAGTAATAACAACCACAATTTATTTCCCAACCCTGAATATTTTATTACTTGATTAATTCTATTCTACAACCACAATCAAGTATAGAGATCATAGGAATATACTCACCTGTCCATATTTCTTGTCATTCGTAATAGTCAACAGGCAGGTCAAGCTCAGAGTCAGAATCACCTGAATATAATTAAAGATAGAAAGATACTATAAGAATTGACTAAAAACATCTAATATATATATTTCTATGCTACAGACTTTCTATATTTCTGAAATCTAGCACTAAAATCTTATGTGACTAACTTAATTCGATTTAACTCAGATTTTTACGTACAAAGGTGGTTTAATACTATTTTAGAGTTGTTTCAAAATATAAGTAAAATAATAATAAAAGAAAATTTATTATTATTAATGATAAAGAAAATTTTAATTAAATAACATAAATAACTAAAAATATATATATAAGTACGTATTGAAAAGTTGAAGGAATTAATTTTATAGACATGAATAATAATAATAATATAATAATAATATAATATATATATGCCATATTTACGTCTATGTATGTATAAGCATATTATAGAATAAATAAACTAATATATTTATATTATATTAAACAAATTAACTCTTTATATATATATTATGAAGTATAAGCATATAAGGTAAGAAATATAATATTATCATATAGTATATATATGTATAATATATATAAATATATAACATATAAGTGTCCATACATATTATATTTACATATACCAACTATATATATAACATATACATATATATATATCCAATGCATAAGGAGAACAGATCAGCCGCTGCGGAGGATGAGCAGCGCTGTTGCTCCAGAGCGCTCGCCTTGAGCGCTTGCTGTGCGCTCCTCCAGCGCTTGCTCGAGCGCTCGATGTGCGCTCCTTGAGCTCTCGCTAGCGCTCCTTGAGCGCGAGGCTAGGCGCTCGTTGAGCGCTGCTCCGAATGCCCATCAGGCCTCCCAGCGCGCGTGTGGTGAGGTGCGGTGTGCGTAGGTGCTCGGTGGAAGCAGAGCACCTTGCTCTGTTCGTGAGCGATGGTGTGTGTGTGGCGAGGTGCGATGTGTGCTGTGGTGTGCGGTGTGGAGCGACGCTGTGGTGTGTGGTGGTGCTGGTGGTGGTGCTGTGTGGTGGAGCGTGCGCTGTGGGTGGTGGTGCTGTGGTGAAACGAAGAAGAAGAAGAAGAAGAAGAACAGCAAAGGAAATAAAGAAAGAAAAAGGAAGGAAAACAACTTACTGCTTAAGACCGTTGCTGCCAGATGAACCGAGGAAGAAGAAAGAAAAAGAAAAGAAAAAAAAACGAAACAAACAAAGAAAGGAAAAGAACAAACTGATTAAAAACGGAAAGGAAGAAGAAGAGGACGCAGCCTTATATGTATATATATATAGCTCCCAAACAAACAGAGGCTTAAAGTCAAAGAAGAAAAAACGTCAGATATCCTTACCCAAAAGAAAATTAATCTTATATATATATATATATATAATAATAAGTTGATCACAACATGGATCTTGCTAAATTGTTTGTTGACGAATTTGTCTCGAAATAATTTAATCAAAAATAAGAAATATCGAAATTAAACAAAATAGCGCGGTTCAAAATTATAATAGTAATTCAAATAATATTTTTATCTTATAAGATCAATTATTCAAACAACTTTGAAACGAAGAATTTATAAATAAAATCTTTAATTACTACTGTTTAGAATATATTCATAGTTTAATAAAGAAAAATCAATTTATTAAGAAATTTGTAATCAATTTGATAAATAAAATAAAATAATCAAAATAATAATTAAAATTATCAAGACAATTTAGTGAATCGAAAATCAGAAATATTTTCGAAGCTCACAGTATTACTTAAGCATTTCCTTCTTCAATCTACCCCTTGATAGTTGTGGGTTTCTCCATTTTACCACTTGAAACCATGGAACTGCTCTCCCTTCCATACTGATGAAGGCTATTTCGACTTTCAACTCTTCCAAAGTGCCATAAACTTCAGGGTATTACTCTACCCTAGCGAACCAACATTTAGGATCATCTCCATCAAAGTCAAGTAACTCTACCTTTTGTGCCAACATGCATAGCTCTTTATTCCCTTTCTCTCTTTCATCGCCATTGTTAAACACTTCTACTATATGTCTTTCCATCACCCACTACCTTCGGCCCTTTTCCTTTAACACGAGTGCTCAAGTTATCATGCATGTTAAATCCTTGTCGATAACTCCTGGTTCACTTTCTCATGCATTTGAATAATCTTTTCCATCACTACTCTTGGGTCATCAAGGACCGTCATTTTTTTATGCAACTCCATCGTTTGAGACTTACTATGCTCATCATCTAGCTTGACCGACTTCAACTCATCATGTACTTCCTTCATAACCTATTCTAATGTTTCAACCCTTGATTTTATCCTTGTGGTCATCATTGGTCACTTTATTTATTGTCTTCTTAATATGCACAATTGTTCTTTTCTCGAATTCAGTAAGTCGGACCAATTTGTTACGAACAATATGCAATAAACTATGCAGCAGCTAAAATGAGAAACTAAAATGAGGATTTAAATGTAGAGCTCAACCAAAAGTAGTAGATTGAAATTCCCTTAGAGCTAAAGCTCCTTAAAAAATAAAGTATATTCTCCAATTAAGATTTAAAAAAAAAAAACACATGAAAAGTACCTCTCCTTTTTCTTCTTTCCCTATACTCTTTTTCTTTTTTCTTCTATCTTTTTGTTTACATGCATGTATCCCCTCATGTTCCCTTTTTATATAATAGAAATATTACTTTTATTTACACTCTTAACAACATAATAACGATCTATTGTCATACGACTTCCTTATGCTATATTCCTCTTTTTCTTTCTATAATAAACCTTATAAGCATTGCACTCAAGTCTATTAAGCCCAAATATTACATTTTGTCTAGCCTTATCTCTAACAATGCACATGTAATAATTGCTATATTGCAGTGGTATTTATGCACTTTTGTATGAAATTAATAATAATGTAATTTTTTTTCTAGAGTATTAGTAAACATGACATTATCTTGATATAAAACACTCCAAGATGCAAGATTGAAGTGTTAGGGGTGGTCATTCTTTATTAACACTTTGTCATCTACATTAGCAATTGGCCTTAGTTTAGTTATTTAGTATGGAGATGGATGTAACACCCTGAATTATACGTCTATTTAATTTTTGGTAATTGTTAAATAGATAGTAATGTCTGGCGGAAATTTTAGAAAATGTCCGAAAAATCATCTCCGCTTTTCGTGAATTTAAATATAGGTAATTACCAATATGGACAATAAAAGACTTAATTAAAATAAAAATATAAGCATAAACTATACCTATATCAAAGAAAAATTTTCCGTAAGATATAACAATAATAATATGATTATAAAAAAACTAAAACCAATAAAGATAAGTAAAATAATAAATTAGATCCCAAAAATAATTCAAAAGATACAAACAAAAGATAAACACTATAGATTTATAATAGTAGAATACAAATAAAGTCAAATTAAAGACAATTTAATTATTAAAGGTCATAAAAATACCAAAACATTAATAATTTAAATCCTTAAAGGATAAATTATAATTTACGATAATATATATTAAAGTTGAAAAATAAAAGTCTTAAATTAAAAATTTTAAGTATATCATAGTGTTCAGAATATTTAATGTAGTAGGTACGTAAATTTTCATCTAAAAATAATAACGAATAAATATTTATTATACGTATTAATTAGAACCCGAAAAATTAAAATTTCCCCCCAAATCCAGCTTGCTGCCCACGCAATTTCCATTATAAATTCTTACATTCTCTCTCACTCTCGTCTCATCTCTCAATTCTCTCTCTCTCTCCTATATTCTCTCTTTTTTTCTCTCAGTCTCTCTCTCTATCTTCAAATGAAGACAAAAAAAAAAAAAAAAAAGAAACTTCTCCGAAACTGAGAAGGAAAAAAAAGAAAAAAGAAAAAAAAATCAAACCTTCTCGGCAATGAGAAGGAAAAGAAAAAAAAGAGAAGAAAAAGAAAAAGAAAAAGAAAAATAATAAAATAATAGAAAAGGAATCTAGAAGCTCCTCCGATCTTCAAAAGCTCATATCTTTCACATACGACAACCGATTCTAATTCCGGAAGTGGTGTTGTGATCGTGGCAATACGCTCTTCAATTCAAGACTACACAAGGTTAGGTTTCGATCACTCTAAAATTTTACTATTATGATCAGATACGTAGAAGTTTTTGTAATATTAAGAGTTTTAATATTAGTTTTTATTATAAATATATATATTTACATGCATATAATGATATATATAGAATTATGTCATGCTAGTATGTGTATTTAGACTAGTTGATATTATATTTCGCTTATCAATTTGATAATAAATTGATAAATAAAAACGCTAGATGATAGAAAATTGATTATAATTTTAGATAATTAATATTTAGAGTCTATTTGTTAGTAAATAGAAATTTAGAGATAAATCGCTAGAGTTGAAATATACCCGATAGGATCAATAATGATCAAAATCTTCTAATCTAAGCCCAAATTAAAATTCTAATTTCACAAACATGAAAGTTATATATTTCAATCCTATATAGACTAAAACCCTAGTTTGTTCTATAAGATCTGGAAATTCTAATATTGTAGGTGAAAAACCTAAATCTATCCGATTCCGTAGATTTTAGAATTTAGTTTTCAACTTGAAAATAATGTAAGAAAAATATAAAACCTTGACTATAGAGATATATGTAGTATAATATTGAAAAATTCTCAAAACACTAAAGTTAAGCGTGCTCATGACCTAGGATGGGTGACCTCTTGGGAAATGAATAGTAATTTTCCAAAACGAGTAATATCTCGATAATATAATTCAAAGACAATAACTAGTGGTTTATAATTGAATTATTAGATCCTTAAAGTATATCAGTTAGCAAAAGATAATTTAAAGATAAATCGCTATGATTGAGATATACTCGTTAAAACTATATATTAGGTCTAATTTACATAAATAAAACTTAAATTAAGATTTTAATATCAAGTACACTAATATATATATATATATATATTCTTAACTTATATAAACACTCGTTATGTTTTATGAAGTAAAACTTAATTAAATAAACAATTAGAATTAAGTAAAGCAAATCTATAGCGTAATTCTGATATTTAAAAAGAGTAAAATGTGCTATGGCAGGTTTAAATAATTTAAAGTATACACAACATATATTCATGAGTAGAAATGGAATTAAGGAGGAAAATAAGAACTTAGAAAACCCTAGAACCTTATAATAAAAGTTTCATTCCTATAAGAAAACTTAAGAAAAATTTTACTTAAATTTGATAAATGAAACATATTTGATTATCCGATCAATAAGAAGATTGGATATGTAATTAAACTTCAATATGTGACCTTATATACAAATATAAGATTAAGATCATACGCAGAAATATGATATTAATAGATAAACTTGATATGATTTAAGTATTATATAGATAAAAGGTATTTAGCTTTAAATCTATTAGATATACTCAATAACAAACCTTTATAGACATATGAAGATTTCAACACAATAAAAGAATAAGATTCCTAGAATAAAATTTAAGTAATTCAATTGCAAATTAGAAAAATCAAGATAAAATAAATTGTAATTGAAAGATTAAACTTAACCAAGAATTCCGTAACTCTAAGTATAAAATTAAACGTTTATAAGACTATAAGGATATAAAGTATAGATTAATGGAAATCATAAATATTAGCTAATATAATCAAATTAATTAAGGTTACATTACTTCTTAAAATAAGATCAAGATAAGAAAAATGAAAATAAATATAAATGTATACGCTTTAACTAAAAAGTAGAGTAATGAACTTAAATTAAGTTTAGTCACTAATACTTGATGAAATAAACATGAAACAAGGAATCGAACTTGAAATAATAATTAAGAATATAAAACAAGAAACCTAGGTATCATTACGAGACCTTTCAAGCCCCTAAAGTAATATAGGAAAAATATACAAAATGATTAGTTTTACCTAATAATTAAAAACTATATTCGATAAGTTTTTCAATGACTACTCATATAAAATCTAAGTTAAAACAAGTATAATATGCCCAATTTAAGATTTCGTGATTTAACTCGATATTTGAAAACATTTAAAAATACTTCTCTCAAGAAAACTAAGATTATACGAACTTTATAGTTTAAATTATGAAGCGTAGCCTTTACAAGCTTCAAAATGACTAATTATGTGTTAAGGTTATATTAAGAATGTTAAAACTCGAAGTTTAAGACACAAAGACACAATAGGTTTCTTTGTATGGATAATAGTATAGTAATAAGTATTCGTTATCTAAATTCTCAGGGGAGACAGATCCGTCTTCAAGTTTTCTTGTAAACTTCTACTACTATTAAGCAAGGATAAACAGGTGAGTATATTCCGATGACCTTTATATCTGCTTGTGCTTGTAGGTTTAGAGTATGATATTTTGTTAATATAAATTAAATGATTCAAGTATGGGGTTGGGAAATTTACACTTGTGGTTGCTCGTGTTTGTTATCTATGTTGAAAATACTATACATTATTCTGAACGTTAAGTATTGAGTGTTGTTTAATCATTTTGATCTTTGCGAGTGTCTGATAATTGTCTGGTCGCCAAATAAATGGACTTAATGACTATTGGCGTGATAATCATAATATTGATCATGCATTTCACGATTGCATGTAGAAGGCCATCACCTACACTTTGACTCGGATGGGCCACACTGTCCCGTGAGGACGGTGAACATGGAGGACCGAAGTGGTATATACCTAGTGTGTACCATGGGCCTTGTTCTAGGGGAATGGGAACTAAGTTGTCCTGGGGAGACGGCCCACCTCCTAGGATCGCGCCGGGTCATCGTTAAGGATATCTTGCTTCAATGGGATGTTGTTATATGTATATTATTTTCTATATATGAAAAACTCCTTGAATAAATTTGATTCCCGAAGTAGTAGCGGTCCGGGTGCTGATGTGTGGATGTACCCCAACCCCGGATTCGGAGGGCGTAAATCCGAATATATATATGGTTACCGGTTGGCCATATATATTTGTTCATTTGATTGTCTGCATTGCATATGCTTGTTTAATAACTTGTTTGCTTTTGCTTGAACGGTATGGAGCGAGGGTATACTTCACTCAGCTAGTTGTAGCTGACTCCCCAACAGTTTGTTTTTGCAGGTAAGTTGAATATATGGATGGGATAGGATCCGAGTGCGGAGTGTGACAAAGATCAAGTTGTACAAGACTGATAGAAGATTAAGAATTTGATAGGTTAAACCTAGTTGAGAGAATAAACATGAAAATGTAGTCTTTTTCTTAACTTAAACCTAGTTTATATTTTGTATTAAACCTAGGTTTATCTTATCTTGTCATTTGGTAGGATATCTAATTCTCTGCGGTCTTGTGATCTGTGGAAGTTTCGATATCCAATAAATTATTTTCATAATAAACTTATATGTGTATAATACAATGAGAGGATAATTAATTAGAGTCTTGTCAACTCTGACTTGCAAGGCGATCTTCATGTTGCGGGTGCACACGTGATATGACGATTTAGGGCAATCCTACTAGGCCCCACATAGTGTCGCGACAATGGAAGTGTTAGGGGTGGTCCTTATTTATTAACTTGTTGCCTTCTAAATGAAAACCTACCCTTATTTAGTTATTTTGTCTTTGTTGCAAGTGCAATCCCTTAGTTTAATATTCATGGTAATAGTTTCAATTCTATTTTTATGTTATCAAGCAATTCAATATGAGTATTACATTGGTGATGACATGAAAATCTTTTCTTAAGACACCATTTTAATTTAACAAAACCAAACTTTGACAAAAAAGAAAAAGAAACTAATGAAAAACAAAGGACAATATGTTTTATTTCTAATATGAAATATGGTACATAGTAAGCCCTATTTATACATATCTATATTCAACTTCAACACTGCTCCTTGTAACCTTACACTATTTTTGCTTTTCCAAGTAACTAAATATACCCAAACCTTTCTGCAATAACCCTTCATCAATGTACTAACCACTCTATCACTTCCCTAGTCTAAGTCTACAAAAGCTATTATGCTCCTTTCTATAGTTTTCTTTATGAATAGCCCTTTCCTAGGAGTACTCTTGAGATATTGTGATATATGATTAACAGCATCTAAGTGTCGTTTCCTTAGAGAATGCATATCTTGGCTTACAACAATTATTGCAAAAGCTAAATTTGGTTGAGACAAAGAGAGAAAAATTAGACACCCTACCAATCTCTAGTACATTTCCTAATCTATCAACTAATTTCTAGCATCATCACTTGCTTTGTCAACCCTCTTTCTCTAATTTTTGGAGGTAACGAACTAGCTATTGGGTGACAATTAAGTTTTCATATCTCATGAAGTAACACTACTAGAAAAATAGCCTTTAGAGATAGAAAATTTGGGATGAAAAATTTCTGCCTCTAAAAAAATGAATTAGAGATAGATTTGCGACGGATTTGTGATGAGATAAATTATAAATAGTCTTCTAATTTTTATAAGCTTTTGCGACAGAATATGCGATGAATTATACAATGATTTGCGATGGAAATTTTTCCCTTGCAAATGCGTCTCTGATTTTAGAGGGAAATAAATAATTTTAGCACCAATTTCTATTTTTTTTTTAAATTATGTTGCAAATCTTTCTCTAAAGTAAATTATTATATATATATAAATAATTATGTTTAAAATTTAGTTTTAATTTATATATATCTAATATAATATATATAAATGTGCATTATATAATAAGGACATATATTATATTTGTAAATTAATTTTATATATAATAACTATAACATGTATAATCATATGTTATTTTCAACTAATTATATATTTTTTATTTATAATACATTTATTATTATATTACATATTTATATATTAAAAAGTATAAATAAAAAATAGTACTTAAAATATAAATATTATATTTACATCTTATTATTATTCTTTTACATAATAACTCATATAAAAAAATTAAATTATACAACTTGATAAAATAGTATAACAGTAATATAATATGTTATATATAAGTAATATCATAAAATACTACTTGAAAATAAAGTATATTTCAATAATAAAATACATAAAATAAAATAATTACTATAAAACGTAAACTTAATATATTTAAACATATATAAATATATAAACATATAAATAATATATTATATTTTTATTAAATATAATAAGAAATATATTCATATTATTATAATTTTTTATTATACATTTATTATAATTATTCATAAGTTATTGAATATAAAAAATTTTATTATATATATCTTACCTAATTTATATTTACGTACTATATTTTATTTAAAATATAAAATATCATATTAGGGGAAAAATTAATATAATACTTAAAAATATAGTATATTTAAATAATAAAATATAATATAAAATAATTAGTTAAAAATATTTAAATTGATATTATATATTGTTTTATTAATATATTAATGAAAAATATATTTTTATATTGTTTATACTATATTATAATTTATTAATTGTAATAAAAATGATTATAAAAAAAACAACATATTACTTTAAAATACATAATTTATTAAGTTGATATAAGATATTAAATAAGTGATGTGAAAAGTTTAATTATAGATATATAATTAAATATATATAAATGTATATGTATAATATTATTTATATTTACATAATATATAATATTTTTTAATAATAATATCATATTTGGAAAAAAATTAAGATATACTACTAAAAATATTATATATTTATAATAAATATATAATTTAAAATAATTATTATAAAATATAAACGTAGTATATAAATATTATATATTATTTAAATAAAATATTATTGAAAAATCCTTAATAAATAGGCAAAGTGAAATTATAAAATAAAAATAAATTATAAAAGATATGTAAAATGTTTATAGTTAAAATATTGTAAATTATGATATTTGTTAAATAAACAGTAGTGGAGCTTTACTCATGAAGATATGAATTGGTGTATTAGTTTAGTGCTTGTGAAAACTTCAACATTGAGTGTGCTTAGTGTCACGCCCTAAAATAATCCAAGGCGTGTCTAGTCCGCCACGCATAACGTTTAGGCGTTATACGCTAAGGCTAACCTAGTCTATAGTTTATCTTGATCATTACTAAACAAATTTTAGATTCTAAAATCATTGAATTAGTTTATGAAAACAATTGAAAATTTTTGCAGTAGAAAATAAATTTTTCAAAACACTTTCCGATTAAGTTACTTCAAAGAGTAGATCAATGTGTACATAAGATCCATATCATCAAATATTTCAAATAGAGAGTATTAAGTAACTCAAGTACAAACCATGGGGTCGTAGATAGGTCCTCATCAAAACATAAGTTTGATAGTGAAATTTACAAAATAGAAATAAGATAATAATCCAGCGGGTCCTAATCACTCAATTCATTCAGAAACTCCTCGAAATCCGTACCGTACTCGATATAATCGTAGGCAAACATGCTTATTCTAAATGCAATGCAACAACCAATAGTTTATATCTTTAAATTAAAGTGCAACAAACAACAATGGAGCACTTACACTCTAACAACACGCTGGGAACCTGGAGGTCCTGAGTAGCAGCAACTACTTAGGGGGTTGATATAAGCAGCTCGAATACCTATATCTCCTACCTCTATAAGTAATAGCCTCGTCTAGGGGTCATAGCTGTTACGCATCTCTACCCATCACGGTCCATAATATAGTGTAGCTCAACCAGTCCCATAAACGTGAACCACACTACATTACTTCTCTCCGATCTAAGTAGACGTTATCCCGCTACCGTTCCTCCCATCAGCTACCCACCAAGCCACCCATGATGGCCTAAGCGCCTAACTACCGTGCTAGCACCGCCTAGCAAGGTTGCCACCCCTCGGGCCCAGTCTCAAAAACGGCTACGCACAAGTAGCAAGCAATTATTAAAGTCGTCTTTAAGTATTAGTTCATTTAAAATGCCTACCCTTGCACGCAACACACAAGGCACTGTGTACTTGGTATAAAATCGGTGCTCTGAACAATCAGAAGATAGTCCAAAAGATAAAGCAGAATGCATACTCTTAACAAATATCTGCTTCAAAGATTAATTCATATAAGCATTTGAATCAATTATCAACTTATATCAAACTCGTATTAATTGCTTAGTTTTCTAGCAAATATACATTTGAAATAGCATACTCCTCTTATTATTCATTGTCTATCATATTATAATTATCTTTAAGCCATTTACCAGTTATTCTAATCATATAATAGTTTACTAGTTAGATTAACAGATAAGTATAAATTGTTGCTTTTTGTAGAATTTTCAAAGCAATACTACTTAATAAATCTATATTAGCTTAATTTATCCAAGTCAAAATAGAATTAATCATTTAAATTCATTCTAACTTAGTATACTAAACCCATTTTATGGTAATTAGGTTCCTAAAATGGTAATTTCAATAACAATCCTATATCAATCTAATAAAATTTTTATTAAGTAAAATAACTCATTTAAAATATAATTATTTTATTTATATCATTTATAATATATTTTTACATCTAAATAGGTTATGGAATTTAAACTAGTTTACTATTATGTTTATATTATGTTAAAAGATCATATTTATTCCTATTTTATTAAATAAATTCCTAAAATCAAATAATTAATTATTTATCTTAGAATAATATATTAATATGATAATATATTATTTACATTTATTTTATTAGAATCAATTTTCCCAAAGTTTCAATATTTTCATTTCCTATAGGGAACTAGTGTGCATCCAAACTGTAATAAATCGATTCGCTATCTTAAACTCGGGTTCTTGAGCTAAAATTTTTATGTGAACTTCCCAACACATATATTTACATGTTTATAAGTTCATTTGGCCTAAAAATTATTTAATTATGGTTTTAATTTTAATTGGTTCAAAACTGTCAGGAACAGAGCATAGGCAGCGATGACCGATCGGTTCGATCAAATTTGACCATCAACCTGACCGATTCTTGTCCGGTTCTTTGCACCATATTAAAGTATACTTCTTGAGATTTCAAAACGTTGTAGTTTCACCCAAAAAGGAGGAGAAAAAAGTCACCGGTTTTGCCATATGAATTCATGCCACTATGCTGGCCAAAACACTATTTTGCTATTTTGAGATTTAATTTTAAAAAATGGTAAAGATATTTCAAAAATCATGAAAGTTTACATTTTTTTTGTATAGGCATGTTAAACTATCACTTTTATAAATTTTATCCAAAAATAAATTCATTTAGTATTTTATTTAAATTTGATTATCCAAGCTGTCCACATTTAATATATATGCATATAAATTGATCTTTAAGCATATTGAATTCATCTAAAACGTGTTTATTCTATGTTATTTCATCGAGTTAACACATAGATTTATATTTTACAATCAGAATTACAAATCACATCTCAAATCATCACAATCAACACCACATACCCAATTCTAACATATATCAAGACACCCATACATGCTCATCTTGGTTTTTTAAGCATACATATAGTAATCTATACTTGAATCTAAGTTATCATTTAGTAATTTACATAAATATATGTGTCATCAACATAATGAAATATACTAATTACAATTTCTTACTTGGATTAGAAAATTAACCAAATAGTTGCCTCCACAACCACTTCTATCACTCAAGGATTGATGGAACTTCTTCAAGCTTATTTTTCCTAACTTCAACCTTGTTTCTAGTCTTTAATTTCACCTAAGAAATTGATTGGAACAAATCTTAGATTAATGGAACAAAAGAGATGTTAAAAGGCATAAACTTGAGTAATACTTTACCTTATGGTTGTTGATGTTGAAGAGGACTTTGTTATGTATTTTTGGAGTGTTTTCTAGGGAGTTTTAATAGTGAATTGGGGAGATAATTGCTGCAAAATTCGTGTAAAATGGGTAGGGTTACTTCCTAAGGTGGGTTTTTATAATATTTGTAGATTTGTGTAGAATTTCTAGGGTTTAGGGGCATATAGGTACTTTAGCTTAATTAATTGAGGGTGTTTTGGTCTTTTTCCTAAGTGTAGAAACTTCAAGAGTTGGTTAAGGTCATTTTGGTCATTTTAACATTTGGATATTTCTAGACATTAGGGTTTTATTGGATGTGTGTGTGTTATTTCATGTTCTCATGGCTTAATAGGCTTGATTTCTTAAGCTTATGGGCTTGGTTTTATTGCTAATGGGTTCAGGGTTTTAGATGAGAATTAGGGTTTTAGGTCCTGGGCTTTTAGATATGTAGAATGGAAATTGGGAAAGAAGAAAGATAATTAGCAAATTGGATTTAGAAATTAGGTTTAGGAATTTTAATTGAAGAAAACTTGACATCATATTTGAATTTAGAATTTTAGGGCTTTAGGAATTTGATATTTAAAATGAATTATTTAGTTTTAAATTTCTAAGATTTATGATGTTAGAATTTTGGCTCAAATAGCTAAACTGACGATTTAGGGTTTACGTGATTGGATTTGACAAATAGAATTTAATTTAATAATTAGAAGGTATTAAATAAGTTCGAATTTGTTGAAATAGGTGATTGAAGTAGTTTAATGGATTAAATCGAGTATTTAAGGTATTGAAATCTCTATTTTTCAATTAGATTCATTTTCTAATTTAATTAGGTTAAACTCTCTAATAATATCCTACAGTTTACAAAACTCCACTAACTAAATCAATTAAAATCAATTTATAAACTAAATTTAAGTTAAGGTTCAAAATCACTTGTATTTTTATAGTAATCGTCTAATAATATCTTATTGACTCAAATAAGATTTTAGGGTATTTCACTTAGTATGGAGCATTCTATGATGGGTGACCTCCTGGGAAGGATAAATAGGAGGCAAATGTGTGTGTGTGTGTATTTTTTTTTTCAATAATCTATCTTAGAATCAGAGATAGATTTGCGACGGAATAATTTTATTTAATATTTACTAATGGGATATCTAAAAATAACTAATTATAAAACAATGACAGATTTGCAATGGAAATTCCGTAGAAAATTTGCGACGAAAAAGTAAATCTGTCTCTAAAAGAATTAACGACTATTTTTGAGACAGAAATTTGCGACAAAAAATCTATTTCTGAAAGTCTTTAGGGACAGATTATTCACTTTCAGAGATATAATTTTTTGTCTCTAAAGGCAAAATTTCTTGTAATGTAAATCTAAAATATATTTTCTTGAATTAATAAAAAAATCTTATCTACTCTTTGCACCTCCATGCTTAAGAAATATTTGAATTCTCCAAGCTCCTTTGTCTCATATTTTCCTCGTATGTATTGCTTTAACTACTAAATCTCTTGGTGATGCTCCCTTGTGATGATTATGTCATCTACATATACTATAAGTATTGACCTTAAGTTATTACTCCCAACTTTAACAAACAATGTGTGTTTACATTGACATTACTTGTAGCCATAATTAAATAAAGTTAGACTAAACTTTGCAAACCATACATGACAGGATTGCTTTTCTAATCCAAAAAAGGACTTAAGAAGCTTACATACCTTCCCATGATTCTTATCATCTTCGAAGCTAGGAGGGATCTTCATATATATGTCTCTTCCTTTAGTTTCCCATTAAAAAAAAAAATCACTCTTCACATCTAACTGACAAAAAGGCCAATCTAAATTCACTATAAGAGATAAAAGGACTCGTATTGAATTTAACTTTGTAATAAGTGCAAAAGTTTCCTCATAATCCAACTTGTATATTGAGTATAACCTTGGGTGGCTAATCTTGCCTTATCTTTCCACACTTCCATCGGCATTATACTTGATGGTGAAAAGCCACTTACTTGCAACTGCTCTCTTACCCTCTGTAAACTACATATCTTCCATGTTTTGTTACGGATAAGAGCATTCAATTCCTCATAAATTGCCTTTTGCCATTGATCATGATTCATAGCCTCTTGAATGTTCTTTGGTATTCACTCCTTGTCTACAATTGTTAGAAATGCTTTAAAATTGTTAGAAATATATGTATAGCTTATGTAATTCAAAATAGGATACCTACGTTATATTTTCCTTTTTCTCAATGCTATAGGAGCATCAATATAATTCTCTACTACCACAGTACTATTAGTTTTGTCCCCTGAACTTGTTCCTTCATCTTTTGAAATATCTTGAGCTCTAAACTATTCTTTAGTTGTGTCTTTAAACCTCTCCTCAGAGATAGAAGATTAATAGTGCTAAGAAAGTTTGTTTCTCTTAGTATATACTTTTACCTTAGCATGTGGTCTTTGACTGAATGTGTTATTATGTTAGAAGCACAATCATGTGAGCCAATTACTTTTACACAAGTTTCTAGTTCTAGTGTTTCACATGGATCAGTTTTTGTGTTTGATTTTTGTTCTACAACACTAGAGTGTATAGCGTCAAAACTAAGAGGAAAACATACTGTTTTAAGATTAGATAAGTTTCTCTTTGTTTTAGTAGCCAAATTGGACTTGTAATATGGCTTACCCCTCACAAAATTGAACTTTTAATGTCACTATCATTCTTTCATCAGGGGGATAATAGCACTTGTAGACTTTTTGATAAGAAGAGTAACAAAGAAAAATGCATTTTAGTGCCTTTCCTTCTAATTTTTGTTTGGTAGGATAATTATCTAAGACATATGCTATGCATCCAAACACTTTATGAAATGATCTAAATTTAATTTCTATTTAACTTCCATGTATATATTTTATTTGTCTTAATTATTAAACTAAATGAGCATGTTGATTTATGAGAGTTATGTTTGGTAAAATTAATATTTGAGTAGATGAGTTGGTAATAGTGTTAGGTTCTCTTTATTTTATTTTGATGATAACTAAAGAAGAATAAAATATAATAAGATTTATTAAGTGTGCAGTGTGCAGATTATCAGACAGTAAGTCAGACAATATGGTTCTGATCTTTTAAACCTCAAGCCTTAAGAAAATTCAAGGGTGAAATATTAATATATCAGACGAAGGTCAATGGTGAAATATTAATATATCAGACGAAAGTCAAGGGTGAAATATTAATATATCAGACGAAGGATAGATTTTCTAGTTCTTCATCAGACAGTATAAAGATCTTTTACGTTCAGATCAGGTTTTCTAAATCGGATTTATTGATTGATTGATTTCTCGCACAAGGAATTAATTGAAGGCCTAACTCTTTTATTAAATATTAGAAAATTTATCTAATATGTTTCACAAGGAAGATTTAAGTCTCATGAGGATTTTGGATTTTCAAGATGTTTAATTTTTTACTGTTCATCTTCTTCAAGTAGCTTGCTGTTTCAGATGTACATTGATCTCTTCTATCTTCTTCATATCACGAGAAGTGTATCAAGCTGAAGATAGTTGTTAAAAATTCTCTGGATAAGGTACATATCTAATTCTCGGATTTTGTGGAAAGGTTTGAATTAATTTCAAATCTGTTCTAAATCGGTAAGGATATGGATCTTTTCGTACTATGTGATATTCTTTTAGTTACAGCAAACAACTCATCTTGTTGTTCGAGATTTTATTCCACAATATCAGGAAAATATTCCAGCAAAGCATCTTATGCGGATTTCTCTCTAGATTTGGTTTTCAAAATATGAGATAATCTCTATTCTATCTATATCTCTCCTCGTAATCTTCTTTCCAACCAGAAGCTATGTTTTTGAGGATATTACGGGATATCAATATAATCAGTTTTTTAAATTATTTTGAATTTGAAAATCAACTCCAACGGCAAATTGTGTTTTGTTTTATATATATATGTATAATGTTTCAAGAAAAAGAGAACAGAAGATTCGAGATTGAAAAAATCCAGAATTACACGAGCTGAAATTTTACTGTCAATTTTATACTTCTACTTCATCAGACGTTCTGTCGGACACTAGTAAAATACTAGTCATACATTTTGTGCAAAACTCCAAAACTTATTTTCTTCTGTGTTCTTATGCTCAAATAATTAGAGTGTCTATTGTAACTCTTGATTGAAGATTCTCTACTCTTGTATTGAGTGTGTTGAGAGTTGTTGAGAGGATTACAAATAATCTTGTAGTCTGTGTTTAGCCAATAGATATAGGCTTGTAGATTCGATTGGTGTTTGTAATCTCTTTTTGATTAGTTGGATTAGTGGATCGACCGATTGGAAACCGGATCCCCAGCAGTGGAGCTGGAAGAGAGGAAGTACTCGCAAGGAGGAACCTCTATAAATTTCTGGGCTCATTTAATTTTCTGCACTTTATTACTCTGCAATTTTTATTGGTTATAATTGTTTATATTGTTGTTCAAATCTTTTTCTTATTAAGTTCTACAAAGCAACAATATTTATCTAAGTTATAATCTGATTCTCTAAATTATTTGTTAAAAGAAGTTTCAAAAGATTTTAATTTGTTAAGTGTTTTCAAAATTTTTAAAAGCAAACAATTCACCCCTCCCCTCTTGTTTGCATATCTGGGACCAACAAATAGTTTAAATGTGTCTAAGTTAGTATAATTTGAACATTTCATTTGTGTTATTTTACATATGTAATGAAATTAATGCCATTGTTTTATACATATTAATGTGTGTATAGTATAATTAATATTTGTGTCTTTTATACATTAATATTTATGTTATGTTTAAATTTATAAAATCAACTTTTGATTTGCTTAAGGAATAGTTGACAGGAAATTTACTTAATTAAGTCCAATTTTCATGCCTAAATTGCACTCAAATGAGCGCCAAATTCACCCAAATCCAACCCAAAATTTATTATGCCTTAAAACTCAAACTTAAGATAATAATAAGTCCAAAATTTTCTTAATTAAGCCCTCTTTTGGCAGCCCTCTCATTCCATACCAATTTCCATTTTCTTTCTTTCCTTTTCTCTTTTTCTTTCACTCCAAGTTCCAAGCCCCAATCCAAAGAATAACACCAAGCTTATTGAATCAAAACTCTCTCCAAGACAAGGCTTATTTATGTAAGTTAATATAAGTATAGCTTTTGTTTTATTTTCCTTTCTTATAGTATCTATGTAAGATCTTGGATAGAATGAGTTTAATGTCATATAAGTTGTTTTGTTCATGCATTGAAATTAGGTTGGATTGTGTTTTGTTATTGTGTGAATTTGTTTATGTGTTGTGGTAGTTATATGGAGTGTTGGGAAGGAATATTGTTAATTTGAGTAGTTGAAGTTGAGGATGAGTGGAAATGGGATTTAAAGTGATTTAGTGTGTTGCTTTAATGTTCTAAATTGCTAGGATTGATTAGTGTAGATAAGAGATAGTATATAAAGCTAAAAATGAAATTAAAGAAGGATTAAAAGTGTTATAGGTTAGAAATTTGCAATGTGAAAAACAGGGGAAATGAGTTCTTTTCGAATAGGTCTGTTTTGAACGTACGCCGGTATCTGGCATTTCAACGCTGCCGGCATAGAGGCGGTGTTAGAAGTGAACAGAATTGATTTTTTTTAAAGCCGCTTTGAATGCCGTCGGCTTTTGCAAGAAAAATTTTGCCAGCGTTTATTTTTCAAAATGTACGCTGACCATTAGGGCTTCAAAGCCTCTGGCATATAGGCGGTGTTGGATTGGAACAGAATCAAAATATTTAACACCGGGTGAAACGCCGCCGACGTATATTTCCCATGCTTCCGGCGTTCATTCAAATTTTTCCAGTGTAGGAAGGCTGCGTATCCCTTGAGTTTTTCAAATTCAAACTTTTTCAATCTTCAATCTTTACTTCATATATGATCTCCTAATAAATATATAAGCTAGATAAACATGTTTTATGCACGAATTAGATATTAAAACTATATGCAAAGCTTATTAAATCCCCTTGTATAATTAATCTAGGTTGTGATTTATATATATATGAATGTGAAATCTATATTCAATTATTAATTGTTCTGATATTCCTATTTCAGTTAAAGGTTCTTCGGTTAGTTCCTTACCGAGTGACTATAGTCATATACTATCGGGTTCAGGTACGCAATAGCTTGTTTGATTCTTGTTAGGACTAGGCATTCTTAATTTGATTTAATTTGATTTGGCTTAATGCTTTGATGAACTAGATGTCTATTACGCTATTTAATCTGGTCCGAGGAACAGCAAACCTGTCATGATGCAATGATATGTTAGTTAGGCGCTTAACCAAGTCATGATGTAATGACTTTACCATGATGCAATGGTACGCTATGATGCAATAGCAATTCTTTTTGGTTAAATGGGTAACCGATAGGGGGAATAGTATCTGAGTAACGTTTACTTAAACTTAAGAGGAAATACCATTGTTTAGTTCAAAGTTTATGGGAACTTGATAACTAGGCTCATGTTGTGGACTGAGTTTAAGTAGAGTCGAGCAATAATTTTTGAACCCTAAATGAAGCTATTTTCTTTATGAAATAGATATAGGAGATATAAGTATTCGGACTGCTTATATCAACCCCCTGGGCAGCTGCTGTTACTCAGGATCCCTAAATTCTCAGAGCGTGATCCCGGGGTTTGAATACCCTCCTGCTATTTTGAAAAAGAAAACTTAATAAGATAATCACTTGTCCATTGATGCATTCCATTTGATTTAAGTTTGGTTTGATAACTTGTTCTTGTATTATGTTATTGTGTATTGGGCCTTAGGCTCACTTTTGCTGCTTTGCAGGTAATGGAGACGAGTTTTATGATAATTTGGGATACGGGTCAGACTTTGAGAAATTCATGGATGAGTGGGACGAATGGACTCGAATACCCTGGATGTTTGGAGGAGCTTTTGTTAAAGGAAAAGTTTTGTATAGAAGGCTTGATAGATAAGCCTAATATGTAAAGACCTTAAGCTCTCCTAGGGTTCTTTTTTGCTTTAAGAAAACTTGTAATTTTTTCAGTGTCTTGTATTGACACTAAACATTGTACAGATGATGTAAATATATATATATATATATATATTGCTTTTATTAGCAATCTTGTTTTGTTAAAAATTCTTTATAAAGTTTTAGTAGATTTGATCAAACAATTTTCATAAACTGTTAGTTTTAGGACAACCTTACATATAATGTGAAAACATTATATGTGGCTGGGGACTCGGTACTGTAAATCTCGAGATTTAGAGAGTCGGGTCTTTACACTTTAAAAGACAAGGAAGTAACAAAATGAACTTGAGGATAATAATCAGATAGAATACTCATAAGAATTTTGAATCCCAAAGGTTTAAAAGGAAGTCGATTAATAAGATATGCTAAAGGCAGTATTGCTTCTCCCTAAAAATAATTAGGCATATTCTTTAACAGCAGTGTTCGAGCAGTTTCAACTAGGTATCGATTCTTACATTCTAATACTCCATTTTGTCAAAGAGTATAAGAACAAGAGCTTTGATGAGTTATACCATGCTCGATAAGATAGTTATCAAATTCCCTTGAGAAGTATTGGCGACCATTATCTGTTCTCAAGATTTGAATATGAGATGAGAAGATATTTAAGATAAGCTTATGGAAATTTTTTAATATAATAAAAACTTCTGATATTTTTTTTAAGTGTAATACCTAACACACTCGAAAGTGGTCATCATTAAATGTAATGAACCACTTATATCCAAAAAGTGTAGGGACTTTTGATGGTCCCCAGTATCACTATGAGCAAATTGAAAAAAGTTTAGAAGGAACATATGGTTGGGAATTATAGGAATTCTTTTTGAGTTAAGAAATAACATATTGTTCACATTTAAAACTTCCAATATCTTTATTTATGAACAAATTTGGATACAAATGATTCATGTAAGCAAAACTGGAATGTCCTAAAAACTAATGCAACAACATAATATCTATATCCTAACTTTTATTATTGAAAAAACACTCAAACTTGTACAAACTTCTCAAATTGTAAAGACCATAGCTTTCATTAGCACTACCAATTGTTTTCTCCAAGGTTTGGTCCTTAAACAAACAACAAACAGTGGTAAAAGTTACTTTACATTTGAATCTTTTGTCAACTTGGTGATAGATATGAGATTGTATTGTAGTTGAGGCACAAATAAAGTGTCATTTAATATCGGGTCTCTTATTTTTACTTCACCCCTTCCTTTTGAAACAATATGTTCTCCATTGGCTGCCCATATAAGACATTCACATGAAGTAAATGTAAAGAATTGTAACAAAGAGTTACATGTGATCTGTTGCTCCATTATCTATAATCCATTTGTTACTTTTATAAGGTTTGAATCTACCAAAAAATTACTTGTACAAGAAGTAGCTACGCGAGGAGACACTCCATCAGCTTTATCACTTTCACTTTTAATCTACATCTTTCCTAAGAGCTGCTGCAATATATCAATTTACTTTAAGGTCAGAGATAAGTTTTGAGAAGAATTACCTATTGTATTGCTTTCAACCAAACGCATACTTCCAGAAGGCATCCTTGATCTTTTCAGCTTTAGATGTTTTGGCTTTCCATATAATGTCCAACATGTGTCGTGAGTATGATTTGGTTTCTTGCACACATCACACCATGCTCCCTTTTCATGGCCTTCTTGCGTCAAATGATGTGCTTGTTCCTTTCTTCCATAAGCCCTAAACCCAAAACCCTTAAAGCTTTATACATCTGCAAAGGCATCCTTCAAACTTAAAAAAGGCTTCCTTCCTAACAACTTTCCTTGAACTTCATCCAAGTCTTGATTAAGCCCT
This sequence comes from Combretum micranthum, assembly GCA_024138025.1. Taxonomy (NCBI): domain Eukaryota; kingdom Viridiplantae; phylum Streptophyta; class Magnoliopsida; order Myrtales; family Combretaceae; genus Combretum; species Combretum micranthum. Next base: position 176,427 of record JAMXBD010002412.1, read on the forward strand.
TATAGAAAATGAAAGACATGATCCTTTTTCTTGCATCTTTAAGAATTTAATAGCATCATCAACGCAAGACCTACCAATGTCATAGAACACATCCATCTCTTGCCATAATTCAACTAACATGTTATAATAGTCTGTAAATGTTAGGTTACCCTAAGATGTTGAATGCAATTCAATCTAATCTCGAATCAATGGGATGTGTTTCAACATTAGGATATATGTCTTGAAATTGTCTACCAAATTTTGAAAGTTGAATTGCAGAACGGGTAGTTCCTTCCAATCTTGGGCTCCATCAAACTAATTAACCAATTCATGATTAATGCATTTTCTGACTCCTAGATTTTACATTATGGAGTATCCTGATCAGGAGTAGTACATGAGTTGATTAAATATTCATACTTAGCCTTTCCCTATATCACCAATTTTACAGATTGAAACCATTCATGAAAATTACTTCCATTCAACTTATGTTGAATAGTTTGAAGTGTTTTGATCTGTTGTTGACATATTTAAAGAAGTTGGGGTAGGTTTTGAAGTGTTGGATTGATTCATTTTCCTAAACTTAATTTTGTAATCAGACATATCTAGGGTTTCATTGAAAGAGGTCATGTGTTTTTTTTTCCCTTAACCCTAGATCTTGAGCTCTAGAACCACAATGAAAAACAAAGAAGAAGATATTTTATTTCTAATATGATAGATGGTACATAGTAATTCTTATTTATACGTAATTTTAACATGGTTGGTGTTAATACTATTGATACACGAACTTTTCCTATCACCATTGACTTTACCCAAAATAAATTATATTTCCTATAGAAAAAAAAAAGTTATATGTGTTTTAAGAATAGTCTGAAAGAAATAGGTGGGAGAGAATATTGGAATAGGATAGTTTTTATGGAAAAGTTTACATATCTACCCTGCCTTCTAAATAAAAAACTACTGTGAAGAAGTTACATGATTATAGTAATTAGTTTACCATAAGAACTCATAATGTGATAGCATATTGCAAGTTAAATAATATAGGCAATAAATAATAGATCAATGAGTAAAAAAAAAAAAATAAAGAATATTTGTAATTTAGAGTGTGTCAACCAAAAGGAAGAATTTGTTCTATAATAATAGATATCTACATATACATGTATTGATAATAAATATACAATTAAGGCATTTAAAAATACACTTTTCTTTTGTAGAATTATATTGACCTAACAATTTATATTCCAAGTTTCATTTGTGTTAGGCTGAAAAGAAGTGCCTCTCAAGCATACACCCATATCCAAGTATTGTGAATGAAAGGGTGTGCAAAACAACAAATCTCGGATTCTTGTTTTTGAATACCTTCCACATACACTTAGTAATATCGATAAAGGTAACAAATTTGATTGGTCTCTTATAGTTAATTTTGATATCTCTTATGTTATTTTGCTGTGGTATTTCTTGCTTTTATTCTATAAGAGTATGAATGTTTTGTCAAGAACCCATCAAAACACTTGAAACACCCTCAAAAGTGATACAAGTAAACAAGAGTGAGAAATGTGGAAACACATTTCTACAATAAGTAATTGCTAACGAATTACATTTTATGATATTGCAGAGCTTGATTAGAAAACTATACTGAAGGTATTGACAAGTATACCCTTAGGGTTAAATCAGTACACGTAGATGGTTACACTATCGTAGACTTGAAATTCGAAAATATTATGTTAGACAATGTAAATATTGCATAGAGATTAATATATTTTAAATAAACCATGCTTGATATTGAAAGAATATATGCATTGCAGGATAATAATGCCAAGATATGTGATTTTGGATATGCCATCAAAGGCAAAGGGCTAACACAAGGGATACACCAAATTACGAAGCGTCAGAAACTATTAATCATGGTAATATATTTGTATAATTCAATACTTTATGTAATTGATCATAAATTATTCCATCTATTTAACATTTCAAACCTTCTTCACTATTCCTTCCTTAATTTTTTTCCATTCTCTTATAGGACGAGTTTCAACAAAATCCATGTTTTCAATTTTAGAGTGGTTGCACATGTAATGGTTGTGAAAGATGTTAGAAAAAGGGGAAACAAATGATGTAGGAAAAAGTTCAAGACGAAAACAATACAAAGATGAGGTCCACATAATTGAAAAGGCAAAACAGAAAAGAGATAGTGTCATCAATCCAGCATTAAAAGGGCATAACAGATGTAGTGAAAAAATTGGATTGCATCAAAGATAATAAGAGTGAAAGACCCGAAATATCCAAAATTTTTGAAAAGATGAAGGAACTATCCTAAGATTGATCTTAAGGTTGAGTAACACCAGGTATAGTTGCATTGGAAGATGTTCCTAAAACAGCCTTTAGAACTCATTACGGACATTATCTTACATATGATAACTCAAGCTCACGCTATGAAGCTATTGTGTTTAAGTGTGTATGCACTCAAGAATAGGAGTAGCTCTTAAAAGGCTTATTATTATATTTGATATGTGTTATGTTAGTAATTATTGTATTTTATTATATTTAGTTGTATTATGATTATTCAGTGTTTAATTGTTATGTGTTGAATAGTTTGTTGCATGTGTTTAAATGAATTGGTTGATGTGTCTGGATTGTAAGGGAAATATTGACAAGTGACAAACTATAAGAAAATTAGGCTTTAGCTACGTTTAATAAACGTCATCGCATATAAAATAAATGCTGCTAAATATATTCTACTATGTTAGTAGAATATATTTAGCAGCATTTATTGTATATGCAATGATGTTTAATAAACGCCATCACATATATAATAAATGCTGCTAAATATATTCTATTATGTTAGTAGAATATATTTAGCAGCATTTATTATATATGCGATGACGTTTATTAAATATGGCTAAAGCCTTAGTGTCTGTTAAGTAACTATAAGTAGATGAGGATTAGAATGTTAGGTTATGGTTAGCATTATGGAACTGTATAACTACAATTGTAATGCAGATCAAGAAAATAATATGGAAGAATTTTATTTTATTAGAATAGATACGGTTTAGTTATCAAATTTATTTTAATTAGATTTGATTTTTTTTTATCTTAGATTTCATTTTCAATTTGTAAATATATGTATTTCTCTTCTATAATTAATTTGTTAATCTTAGTATACATATAATTAAATTAAACAATTTTTTTTGCAACTATAAGTATTAAAAATTAGAAGTGAAAATTAGAAAAATAAATCAATTAAGAGAAATAAATATAATGGACGTAATATATTACATAATATAATATTATAATTTCAAAAAAAAAAAGAATTTACTGTTCATCGTCTTCAACCTCCAGCCGCCCGATGGGTCATTTTCGAACTCGTTTTCGGCCCATTTTTGGACCAGTTTTTTACAAACCAAATACACATTTTAAAACTAGGCATAGAGTAGTTTGTTTTGATATATAATTTAGGCATTTTGATCAACAATAAGGATTCCAAATCCGAACTTAAAATTTGAAAAAAACTCACTTTTTTTAGTTTTAAAAAAAAAACTCAAAATCCGAAAATTTCGCTAAAAACGTATGTTGTCTGTTAATATTAGAACGTTAATAACAGCTATAAGCATCTAATTGAAGATTATAACCGTTGTAGCCTGATTTTTTCGGATTTGAATAAAAAACATCTTGAAACCCTAGCTCTATAAATAGAAAGAAAAAAGGACACAAAAGAGAACTCAAACAGAATACGAAAATGAAAGAAAAGAAAAATTGATAAAATCAAATAGCAGAGGATCTTTAGAGGGTTGAGCAGATCAAAAGCTTTGAAACCCCCATCCCATTGCCACCGTCAGGAGTCTTCGCAATTCCTCACTCATGCCGTCTAGCCAATTCGCAAGAACCACCGTGACTCGACTGCCATGGCGCTAGCAATCATCCAACCCCACTCGTCGATCGTCCATCGCTTGCCAGAGCCACCGCTGGTCATCGTATCACGCACGCGAAATTGATTTTCGCCCAGGTAAGTTTTTGTTCCTCTTTTCTTTATAATAATAATAATAATATTGAAAAATAGGAAAATAGAAATAGGAAAAATAAAAAATTAGTATATAATTATAATATCAAAATCTGTTATGAATGTGTTGTGTTATTTTAAAAATTCAAAAATATGTAAAATTAGTAATAGCTTTAATCATGATAGTATAGTCATTATAATTTTTTTTTCTTGTCAATGAATGATTGTCTTATAAACTTGTTCTAAAAATATTGAGTTGAAATTTAGGATCTAATTTGTCATGATATAGTTTTTGAATGTTCTATCATTTTGCATTAATATGGTGATGATCTTATTTTGTGATAAAATTAAATTTTGTGATATGTATCATGTTAGGTATTTGTTCATAGAATTACATTAAGATCTTGTCATTGATAATATAACCATAATCATGTCATGATATAAGGAATACATAAGATTTCTAGAGTTTTATGTTCATAATATATGAAATTATGTGATGATGTGTGATGATAGTCATTAAGAATCCCTTTATGCCATGATTTTTTCCTTATTATAATATAGTAATGACCTTGATTATAACAACATTGAATTTTATGATTTCATCATACCATATTGAGATCTTGCCCTTCAAAATGTAACTTTAATGATATATAAATCTTGACCGTGTCATGATATTGTTTTGATTAGCTTGTTAAATATTGATATTCCTTGTAATAATTTCATAACATGTAAGGTGAATTGATATGCATGATATGTGATTATGATTTCTTGTTCTAAAATTTTTATCACTTAGAAAAAAATCGTTTTCATGAAAAAGCAAAAAAAAAAAAAAAAAAGTCACACCCCAACAGGTACCCTAAACGTGACAGCTCGCTGTACGCAATATTAAAGCTCAAGGATGACTACCTCAGTCACTCGAAAGCTTCCATATCGGTACAAGGCGTACATTCACAACAAAGGGAGACCGTTGAAGTAATGCATTTTAAGATATTGGCAGCAGAACATACAAAACAACACTTAATATATTTCATAGAAACATAAAGTCTTACAACTTCTAAGGGGCATTTCCCCGATAAATATATAACAACATGGTCCTACTAAATATAACATAACTAAAGCTAGAAGATTTTAGAAGAAATCTACTCTATAATTCAAATAGAATTCCTCCAAAAGCTTCTCAAAATAAGGATTATACCCGGGAAATCATGGTGGTATCGGGTGCAAAAGGTAATACTGCAATGTCAAAAGTCTACAAGAGTATAAGAATGACTAGCTTAGTGAGATATTCCTTACGCAATAGTATTCAGATCAAGCAATCAATCAAGTTTATTAAACAAGCATATGAATGCAACAATCATATGATCAAACAGTACATACGACTATCCGATTTCGTATTTGATGGATTTACCCCTCCATCGGTGGTTAGGGAATGCTTTCAACTGGGCCCCGAACGACCTCCTTAATGTTTGCGCACGTCTTGGGGTTCCAACGAACCGTACTACTAGTCCTCGGGCTTTCCATACCTAAAGCGATCGATCCGGCTCGGCTACACCTTAAGGCCGTATTCCCCGAACTTCCGAACCCTCAAAATGTAGCTAGGCAGCTTACCTTTCCGGTCCCACGCTGAGGAGTAGTAGCAAAACTTCGAAATGATATTCTAAGTGATATGCATGGGCAATTTATTATATGGGAATTTCAATATAACATTAAATCATTTTAAAGCGATCAAACAATATTTGCACACATAACAATTCATACATAGAAACATTTATATCAATCACAATTTGGATTCCGATATACTTATTGTTCATTGATCACACATAACAGTTCACATTCATAATTCTCATAATATCCCACATGCATATCAATTTTTATCTTTTCCTAACATCTAGTGCTCTATTCTACAAACACATACGCGAATACGTAAACGTAAAGGAAACTCACTCGTCCATAGCGATCTAGGAGTCGAACTAATCCTCTGGGAAGGGAAGATCTTCGTTCTCGATACCTATACCAAAAGAAATACCCGCCATGAGTATTTCATCTAAGATCTATTCAAATTCTATAATTCTATCTTGTTGAATTCGTCAAAAATCGTATGGATGGAAATTCCAATTTAAAATGGCCATAACTTGCTCATTTTAACTCGAAATTTCGCATATTATATATCGATTTCTACCTACTCGAAAAAATCTATCTATTTATAAGATTATTTTTTATCAATAGAAGTTATTTAGGTCTCGGAATAGTAACGGACAGAATTGATACGAAATTTTAAAACTAGAGTTTTCAAACTTTCTTCATTCAAAACTTTTGTACAAAATATAGGTATATTTGTATGATTGAAAAACCCTTTTGAATACATATGTATAGACTCAAACCATATGCATGAATTTAGTGGTGTTGTCTCAACAATGATTTTGTAAAACAATGTGTCATTTGAAAGTGAAATAAGCTTAAGACTTGTAAGGAAATAAATTTTGTTTTTGGAAAATTTCCTAAATTATCATAAGTGAGTATTTTTAACTCCATTTCTTAGTTAAATTTTCAAAAAGAAATCTTTAATCTTCTAGGATTCTCATAACTTTATTTCTAATGTTTTGGAAAACATAGTTTTTCTAAATATTTTATGGTTATATGCTCCAAAACCTTTCTATAGTTTGATCCACTTTAAAAGAATAATCATTAATGATTTTATATGTCATTCAATATTTTTATTCCTAAGTAAGGCTTATCCTTAGAAAGGTTATTTTTGATAATTTTGTAAAACTTATCTAAACTTTAATACATTGATGAAAACTTTACATATGAGTTTAAGGAAACCTTTGTTTAAGCTTAAGGAATTTTCCTTTATCTCATTGGTTTAAAAGAGAGTTTGATAACTTTGTTTTCATTAATAAAATACCATGTAGTATTATTACTAAAACTTGAGCTAATCTTATCTAACTTTAGAAAATATTTGTTAGGATAAAACTTCAACTCTTTAAGGAAAATAATTTCTTATATGTGAAAAATTTATTATTTTTAAAGAGAGTTCTTATTCTTATTTTTATTTCTTAGGAAAACTCATTTCTATTAGGGTTGAGACAATAACAACATATTCATGTATGAATGAGAATACATAACTATGAGAAACATAAAAACAACATAAATAAAATAAGAGCATAAAAAAAAAAATAAAGGGAAGTATTGGGAACCTTAGCTTCATCAAGGTATCGCGGGACTAAGAATAGACTAGTCCTTAAAAGAAAAAGAAAAGCAAAGAAATGAAAATTGTTTTGACTTAATATGGACAAGTCTAAGACTAGAGAGACTAGTCTTAAGAACAACTTGAAAATAAATTGCAATGAAGTAAATAAATTGCAAGACATTGAGCTTATATGCTCTAAATATTATATATAGCTATATAGATATTTAGATAGTTATGAACTTAGAGGAACATAAAGAAACATAAAGGAACATAAAGGAATTGATATTATGAACAAAAACAAAGTATGAACCTATTGTTGCTTTCTTAACCTTCATGGTTTTGGAAAACACACATTAAGTTCATACTAAGTAGATGAACATAGAAATTTCTTGAAGAATTTTTACCTAAAGGAGATGAACTAAAGAGAGCTTCTTGGAAGAACTTTCTTGGAGAGTTTTGGAGAGAAATTTGAGTATAGTAACTTTAGTAAAGAAGTGGTGTGAAAGAAGTGAAGGTATGAGGGGTATTTATAGATTTTTGGAGTGGAAATTAGATGTAATAAAATAAATTGAAAAGAAAACAAATGGATGCATTGGAGAGGGGGAGGCGCCGGTTTTGCATAGAATAGGGGGAAGAATTGATTTGTTTTGTTTAAAGAAGTAATGTGTAAGGTGTGATGTGATTAAAGTTGTATGGGGAAGGTAAATTGTAAGGTATAGGTATGGTAGAGTGTAAGAATAGAGTGTAAGAAAAAGTAGAGATAGGTGAATAGTAGAAAAGTACTATGAATAGTAGACTAGACAATTAAAATACCGGTAGTAAAGAAAATACGCGTAAAAGGCCTATATCTGTTATTTTTAGATACCGAAAAATTCTAAAACTGATATTTTTGAAAACCTTATATTTTTACGAATCTATTGGTGTTGTCGGAATATTTTTGCTATCCGGTGCTCCGGGGCACGGTTTTCGAAAACTGATCCCGATCGGATCCGAAGGACACTAGAAAAATTCGAATCTGATATTTTTAGGCTTCCCTATTATTACGAACCATTTCCACAATTATTTCAATTTCGTTTTCTAGGGTTTAAGAACACGGGATTGCCGGATCTAGATTCACTAGACTAATCATATAACTAGGTTAATTTTAGGGTTTCGTTTCAACTTCCGGTTCTTAGGGTTTGCTAATATTATCGAAAAATCTAGGGGCTTACAACCTACCCTCCTTAAAGAAAGTTTTGTCCTCAAAACTTGCTATCGTACCTGATTCCTCGAAAAGATTCGGATATTTGCGTCGGATCTCATCCTCGGCTTCCCAAGTTGCCTCCTCATGGGTGTGATTCCTCCAGAGGACTTTGACATATTTGATCTCTTTGTTCCGAAGCTTTTGGACTTTTCTATCCAAAATCTGTACCGGGTGTTCCTCATAAGTGAGGTTCTCCTTTAGCAACACTGGCTCCAACTCTACTACTCGTTCTGGATCGCTACATGCTTGCGTAAGACCGATACATGAAACACGTTGTGCACACCTGACAGGTTTGGCGGCAAGGCTAGGCGATAGGCTAGATCTCCCACTCGTTCAAGCACTTCAAAAGGTCCAATGTACCGTGGGCTCAACTTTCCTTGTGAGCGTACCGATGTATACTCTTGATTGGATTTATCTTTAAGTATACATGGTCTCCCACTTGAAATTCGAGAACTCGCCTTTTCATCTGCCCAGCTTTTCTGTCTATCTTGGGCCTCTTTCATTCGCTGTCGGATTATTCTCACTTTGTCTGCTGCATCTTGTACCAAATCGGTCCAATAGCGAGCTTTTCCACATCATCCCAAAACAGAGGCGACCTACAGCGTCGTCCGTACAAAGCTTCATATGGCGGCATTTGTATGGTCGAGTGATAGCTGTTGTTGTAGGCAAACTCTATGAGCGGCAAATGAGCATCCCAGCTTCCTTTAAATTCCATAACACAGGCACGCAACATGTCTTCCAAGGTTTGGATCGTCCGTTCCGATTGTCCATCGGTTTGGGGGTGATAAGCTGTGCTAAAGTGCAACTTTGTCCCCATACACTTTTGTAAACTTGTCCAAAACTTAGACACGAATCTGGGATCTCGGTCTGACACAATCCCGGCAGGTACTCCATGTAAACGTACTATTTCCCTTATGTAAAGCTTGGCTAGCTTGTCCATTGAGTACGTCATGTTGATTGGTATGAAATGAGCTGATTTGGTCAACGATCTACTACGACCCATATGGCATCATATCCTGCCGATGTCCTTGGTAGTCCACACACGAAATCCATCGAGATTTGATCCCACTTCCATTCAGGTATCGGCAAAGGCTTTAGCAATCCTCCTGGCCTTTGATGTTCCACCTTTACTTGTTGACAAGTTGGGCACTTCATCACATAATCAGCTACATCCCGTTTCATCCATTCCACCAAAAGTGGCTCTTAAGATCTTGATACATCTTAGTTCCTCCCGGATGTACTGTGTATCCTGAGTTATGAGCTTCACTCATGATTTCCTTTCTCATATCCTCATCATCGGCACACATAACCTTCCCTTCATCCTCACTACATCCTCGTCATCTAGGTGAAATCAGTATACTTCTCGCTTGTACTTCCCGTTTGATCCTTTGTATGACTTCATCATATCGTTGAGCTTCTTTAATCGTTCCACAAGGGTTGGTTCCATACCAAGCTAGATATTTCCACCTCCACATCTTTCCAATGAATTCGATACAGCCTTTCGAATTCTCTTACCAACTCCTTTTGGTCGGTCAACAAAGCGGCAACTTCCTCATGATTCTTCCGACTTAAGGCATCCGCGACGGCATTAACTTTTCCTGGACAATAGTTGATTCCAAGATCATAGTCCTTTATAAGCTCTAACCATCTCCGTTGTCTCATATTCAACTCCTTCTGAGTGAATAGATACTTGAGGCTTTTGTGATCCGTATATATTTCGCATCTTTGTCCATACAAGTGATGCCTCCATATCTTGAGTGCGAAAACAACGGCAGCTAGCTCCAAGTCATGCGTCGGATAATTTGCTCGTGTGGTCTCAACTGTCGCGAAGCATAAGCAATCACTTTTCCTTCTTGCATTAGCACACATCCAAGACCATTTCTTGATGCGTCGCTATGCACCGTGTAAGGCTTCTCAGGGTTTGGCAAAACGAGTATCGGTGCGGATACAAGCTTTTGCTTGAGCTCTTGGAAACTCCTTTCTCTTTTATCGGTCCAATGAACTTCTCATTCTTTTGAGTAAGTTGTGTTAATGGCTTGGCTATAGTCGAGAAATTCTTTACAAACTTTCGATAATAGCCAGCTAGTCCAAGAAAGCTTCTTACTTCGTTACCGTCTTGGTTGCTTCCACTCCATCACTGCTTTAATCTTTTCGGGATCAACCGATATGCCACTTCCTGAAACAACATGTCCTAAAAAGGAATCTTATCCAACCAAAAGTCACACTTTGACAATTTGGCATACAACTTATGTTCTCTTAACGTCGAAGCGCCATACGGAGGTGTTCTCTCTCTCGTGTGGTTGAGTAGACCAAAATGTCGTCGATGAAAACTATAACGCACTTATCCAACAAGGGCTTATAGATTCGATTCATCAAGTCCATGAAAGCAGCAGGTGCATTTGTCAATCCAAAAGACATCACTAAGAACTCATAATGTCCATATCGAGTTCGAAAAGCGGTCTTTGGTACATCCTCCGGCCTTACTCTTAACTGATGGTATCCAGATCTCAAGTCGATGCGTGAAAACACGCTTGCTCCTTGCAACTGATCAAAGAGATCATCAATCCGGGGTAATGGATACTTATTCTTGATTGTAACCTTATTCAACTCCCGGTAATCGACACATAACCTCATGGATCCATCCTTTTCTTAAAACAAAACTGGTGCTCCCCATGGTGATACACTTGGGCGTATAAATCCTTGATCCAGAAGCTCTTGTAATTGCTTCTTGAGTTCCTTTCAACTCTACCGGTGCCATGCGGTATGGAGCTTTTGATATCGGCTCGGTATTTGGCATCAAGCTAATCTCAAAATCGATCTCCCTCTTTGGTGGCAATCCAGGTAATTCCTTAGGAAAAACGTCAGGAAACTCATTGACTATGGGTATATCCTCCACCTTTGGTCCTTCCTTCTTCTTCTATAGCATTGATTTGTTGGTCAATCTCCTCCTCATCCGTCACCAACTCAAGCGAACTTAATCCTTGCCTCCTTACGACCGTGGATTCTCCTTTAAACTCAATATCCTTCCCATTTACATCCTTAAAATTCACCTTCTTCTCTCGACAATCTACCGTGGCTTTAACATGGGTCAACCAACTCATTCCAAGAATTACTTCATACTTATTCATCTCCAACACGATCAAATCACTTGTCGTATGGTGACCTTGGATCTCTAAAGGGCATTCCTTCAACATCTCTTGGGTGGTTACGACGCTACCCGTGGGTGTCTTTATCTTGAAGCTGGTAGCGGTGGTGACTATAGGTAATCCACTCTTCTTAGCAAGGTTGGGGGTGATAAACGAATGGGTGGCTCCGGTATCAAACAAGGCATAAGCGGTCTCGTTAGCTACTCGTATACTTCCTGCGTTTAACACGCACTAGTTACTAACCATACTATACTTATCTAACTTTTCTAAAGCTTTAGGCTAAAGAGGTATAGGGATTCTATTACAGATTGATAGCGTAAAAAGATACTATAAACAAAACGAAAGCTTAAGGTTAAGGCTAACCTGCAACGAGTCCATGATCATAGCCTTCGTCTCCTCCAAGGCAGCAAACTCACATCCTTCCTCCTCATCATCTGCTTCCTCGCACATCCACTGGCCCTCCAGGTTGTAGACTCTCATTCCATGCATCGAGGTGCCAGAGCGGTTCCCATTTCCATTGCCATTGTTGGTTCTGACAAGGGCAGATCCTCCCGAGGTGTTGGATGACCTCACAAAGCATTTTTCCTCTTTGGGCATTCATTTGCAAAGTGCCCTGGCTGCTTGCACACATAGCAGACACTGGTGTTCTTCTTGGGACACTCCAAGATTTTATGATCCGGGCTGCCACAAAAGAAGCACTTGTTTTGCAATTGTGGGCAGGACTTTGGATAATGCTTCCCTCGGCATTTCCAGCATGTGACATCTACCTTGGTCACCTCCTCTGATTGCTTCCACTTCCTTTGAAACTTCCAAAGGTCTTAAACCTCTTATTTTTGAACCCAGAACTTGGTCCTTCATAGGCTTCCTTCCAAACACAAACACTTTCTTCTCCGGAGCTTTTGTTTTCATCTTTTTGGCTCTTCAATAATTCTAGCCTTTTCCACTAGCCCCTTAAAACTTCTAACATCAAATTCCACCAAGCGAATCTTTAGGTCTTCATCTAACCCATTCAAGAAAACTTGTCTCTTTAACTCCTCGCTGTGCTTATAGGAGTCAGGAGCATACTGCAACAAGCGACTGAATTCGGTTTCGTACTGCTCGATGGTTCTCCCTTTCTGAGTAATATTAAAGAACTCAGCACTGTACCGAACTCTGAGACTCCCTGGAAAGTAGTTCTCCAAGAACTCTTCTCGAAACATATCCCACGTAACTGGAGCAGGCAATTCTCGCTTCTTCGATTCCCACCATATGCGAGCATTGAACTTCAACATGAATGTCCCAAAACTGACTCTTAGTGGTGGGGTACTTCATAACCATCAAACGATCTCTCAATCTGGGCCAACCAATCTTCGGCCTCAGCTGGTTTTCCGAAGGTTCCATCAAAGTAGGTGTTACTTTTGATGAAATTGGCGAGCAAGTTTTGATGTGATCTCGGCGGTGGGTGGTGGAAATGGTGCAGCATGTGACTGTTCGCCGGGTGCTTCTACCGTAGCTTCAGGAGCATTCTGAGGTGGAGCAGGAGCTGGGTTATTTTGATTTTGTTGCTGAATCAAAATAGCAATAACTGGTTCATCTGTCCAATGGCAGCTGCAAAGTCATTTTGCTGGTTGGGAGGAGCAGGGTTATTCTCCGGTTGGTTACGCGGGGTACTCGTTCAGCTGGTACGTTGTTGGAATCTCTTTGTTCTCTATTCCTACGTCTTCTTGGACGGCTGTTTAATCGTTTAGATTTTAGTTTCTACGTTATACTAACGTTTACGGAAATCACGGAAATCTCAAATATAAAGACTAAAATTTAAATCAAGGTACAAAACTTAAGGAAATAAATTGAAAAATAGGGAATAGTAAGAAATTATGAAATTCAAATACAATTCAAAGAAATTACAAGTAAGAAATCAAAATCATGCATGTTAATCACAAAAAGAAATAATATAATAATAAAACTAAAACAAAGGAATCTCATTATCAAGAAATCATTAGGTACTTTTATTTTTAAACACTTAACTACATCTTTTAATTAGTTGTGATTTAATACTAAGGCGTTGCGTCTTGCGACGCTTTCTTCTCATCGTGGCTCCTTACTTCTCTTCTTGATCCTTCCGTTGAAATTTGGGGAGTCCAGGGATGGTTTCCTCCTTCTCCCTTCGATCCGTTGATGACGTCTACGAGACTTGTCTCCAACGTTACCTAAGGTTGGTTGTATAGTCTTTTACGTAAACAAAATTTTCTTTTAGTTCCATTTCAAAAAGCAAGTTAACTCTATTTTCTTTGACTGTAACTTACGAGGGTTGTGTTCCTTAAGGCTTAAAACGTTTGGAAATCTACCTATTTTCTTAAGGGTATCAATTAATTCTAGGGCCATCTACATATCTTAGGTATGGTCATAGAACATGTGTTTCCCATAAATCCCCACTTCCTATAATTCTAGGATTCTTCCTAAAACTCTTATGGCTTAATCTTAAACTTATCCTATTCTTAAGACTTCTATTTCTAACTTACTGTTTCTTTCCCTAATCTTGATGCTCTGATACCAACTTAAACTGTCACGCCCCAGGGTACCCTAAACGTGACAGCCCGCCGTACGCAATATTAAACTAAGAATGACTACCTCAGTCACTCGAAAGCTTCCATATCGGTACAAGGCGTACATTCACAACAAAGGGAGACCGTTGGAGTAATGCATTTTAAGACATTGGCAGCGGAACAACAAAAAATCATTAATATATTTCATTGAAATAAAAGTCTTACACTTCTAAGGGGCATTCCCCCGATAATATATACAACATGGTTCTAAATATAACATAACTAAAGCTAGAAGATTTTAGAAGAAATCTACTCTATAACTTCAAAATAATTCCTCCAAAAGCTTCTCAAAATAAGGATTCTACCCGGGAAATCAAGGTGGTCTCGGGTGCAAAAGATAATCCTGCAATATCAAAAGTCTATAGGAGTATAAGCATGACTAGCTTAGTGAGATATTCCTTACGCAATAGTACTCATAACAACAATCAAACAAGTTTATTAATCAAGCATATGAATGCAACAATCATATGATCAAACATTACATACGACTATCCGGTTTCGTATGTTTGATGGATTTACCCCTCCATCGGTGGTTAGGGAATGCTTTGAACTGGGTCCCGAACGACCTCCTTAAGTTTGCGCGCGTCTTGGGGTTCCAACGAACCGTACTACTAGTCCCGGGCTTTCCATACCCAAAGCGATCGATCCGGCTCGGCTACACCTTGAGGCCGTATTCCCCGAACGTCCTAACCCTCAAGATGTAGCTAGGCAGCTTACCTTTCCGGTCCCACGCTGAGGAGTAGTAGCAAAACTTCGAAATGATATTCTAAGTGATATGCATGAGCAATTTATTATATGGGATTTCAATATAACATTAAATCATTTAAAGCGATCAAACAATATTTGCACACATAACAATATACATGGAAACATTTATATCAATCACAAATCGGGTTCCGATATACTTATTGTTCATTGATCGCACACAATAATCACATACATAATTCCCATAATATCCCACATGCATATCAATTTTATCTTTTCCTAACATCTAGTGCTCTATTCTACAAGCACATGCGCGAATACAAAGCGTAAAGGAAACTCACTCGTCCATAGCGATCTAGGAGTCGAAGTAATCCTCTGGGAACAAGATCTTGATCCTCGACACCTAACAAAAGAAATACCCCATGAGTATTTCATCCAAGATCTATTCAATTCTATAATTCTATCTTTTGAATTCGTAAAATCGTATGGAATGGAAATTCCAATTTAAAATGGCCATAACTTGCTCATTTTAACTCGGAATTTCGCATATTATATACGATTTCTACCTACTCGAAAAGATCTATCTATTTTAAGGTTATTTTTATCAAAAGAAGTTATTTAGGTCTCGGAATAGTAAGGACAGATTTGATACGAAATTTTAAAACTAGAGTTTTCAAACTTTCTTCATTCAAACTTTTGTACAAAATATAGATATTTGTATGATTGAAAAACCCTTTTGAATACATATGTATAGACTCAAACCATATGCATGAATTTAGTGGTGTTGTCTCAACAATAATTTGTAAAACAATGTGTTATTTGAAAGTGAATAAGCTTAAGACTTGTAAGGAAATAAATTTTGTTTTTGGAAAATTTCCTAAATTATCATAAGTGGGTATTTTTAACTCCATTTCTTAGTTAAATTTTCAAAAAGAAATCTTTAATCTTCTAGGATTCCCATAACTTTATTTCTAGTGTTTTGGAAAACATAGTTTTTCTAAATATTTTATGGTTATATGCTCTAAACCTTTCTATAGTTTGATCCACTTTAAAAGAATAATCATTAATGATTTTATATGTCATTTAATATTTTTATTCCTAAGTAAGGCTTATCCTTAGAAAGGTTATTTTTTATAATTTTGTAAAACTTATCTAAACTTTAATACATTGATGAAAACTTTACATATGAGTTTAAGGAAACCTTTGTTTAAGCTTAAGGAATTTTCCTTTATCTCATTGGTTTAAAAGAGAGTTTGATAACTTTGTTTTCATTGATAAAATACCATGTAGTATTATTACTAAAACTTGAGCTAATATTATCTAACTTTAGAAAATATTTGTTAAGATAAAACTTCAAGTCTTTAAGGAAAATAATTTCTTATATGTGAAAAATTTATTTTTTTAAAGAGAGTTCTTATTCTTATTTTTATTTCTTGGGAAAACTCATTTCTATTGGGGTTGAGACAATAACAACATATTCATGTATGAATGAGAATACATAACTATGAGAAACATAAAAACAACATAAATAAATAAGAGCATAAAAAAAAAAATAAAGGCAAGTATTGGGAACCTTAGCTTCATCAAGGTATCCTGGGACTAAGAATAGAATAGTCCTTGAAAGAAAAAGAAAAGCAAAGAAATAAAAATTATTTTGACTTGATATGGACAAGTCTAAGACTAGAGAGACTAGTCTTAAGAACAACTTGAAAATAAATTGCAATAAAGTAAATAAATTGCAAGACATTGAGCTTATATGCTCTAAATATTATATATAGCTATATAGATATTTAGATAGTTATGAACTTAGAGGAACATAAAGAAACATAAAGGAACATAAAGGAATTGATATTATGAACAAAAACAAAGTATGAATCTATTGTTGCTTTCTTAACCTTCATGGTTTTGGAAAACACACATTAAGTTCATACTAAGTAGATGAACATAGGAATTTCTCGAAGAATTTTTACCTAAAGGAGATGAACTAAAGAGAGCTTCTTGGAAGAACTTTTTTGGAGAGTTTTGGAGAGAAATTTGAGTATAGTAACTTTAGTAAAGAAGTGGTGTGAAAAAAGTGAAGGCATGAGGGGGTATTTATAGATTTTTGGAGTGGAAATTAGATGTAATAAAATAAATTGAAAAAGAAAACAAAATTGATGCATTGGAGAGGGGGAGGCACCGGTTTTGCATAGAATAGGGGGAAGAATTGATTTGTTTTGTTTGTTTTGTATTAAAAGAAGTAATGCGTAAGGTGTAATGTGATTAAAGTTGTATGGGGAAGGTAAATTGTAAGGTATAGGTATGGTAGTGTGTAAGAGTAGAGTGTAAGAAAAAGTAGAGATTGGTGAATAGTAATGAATAGTAGAAAAGTATTATAAATAGTAGACTAGACAATTAAAATACAAGTAGTAAAGAGAATACGTGTAAAAGGCCTATATCTGTTATTTTTAGTTATCGAAAAATTCTAAAACTGATATTTTTGAAAACCTTATATTTTTACGGATCTATTGGTGTTGTCGGAATATTTTTGCTATCCGGTGCACTAGGGCACAGTTTTCGAAAACTGATCCTGATCGGATCCGAAGGGCACTAGAAAAATTTGAATATGATATTTTTAGGCTTTCCTATATAATTACGAACCATATTTCACAATTATTTCAATTTCATTTTCTAGGGTTTAAGAACACGGGATTGCCGGATCTAGATTCACTAGACTAATCATATAACTAGGTTAACTTTAGGGTTTCGTTTTGACTTCCGGTTCTCAGGGTTTGCTAATATTATCGAAAAATCTAGGGGCTTACAAAAAAAACCTAAAATTGATCGATTTAGGATCCATATCGAAAACAATTAATTTTGATAAAATTAATAAAATCTAATAAACTTAAAGCGAAAAGATTTTGAAAAATTCTAAAATTAACCAACGAGTTAAATTTTTCTAAAAGAACTACGTGTAGTCTGATCCCGATTAGCGGGTACGTAGGCATCTAAATGGACGACTTAAAATATGTAAAAATTTATTTTTGTGAATTTGTTTGATTTGTTAGTTTAATTTAGAATATATGAATATTGATAGAATTTGATAAGATTTGATTAATTTGAATATTCCAAGTTCTTAAATTATATATGACCATCGATGGAATTTGATTAGATTAGTATTTTTGTGCATATTAACCATAGGTTTAGTTAGTTAAATCTTTCTAAATAGGTTAAAATTTGAAGTTAGGGCTTAAAAGGAAGTAATTTAAATATGGAAATTTAAAGTGGTAACTATTTAGGTTTTAATGAGTTAGCCCCCGAATTCAAGTTAATTTCTGGTTCTCGTTTTCAAAACGATTTTTTTTGTCAGATCAGTGCCAAAACCAAAATCAACCTACCCATTGGTTTTGGTTTATTTTTTTCTCGACTTTAGTCAAGTGGCTACTTCAAAATATTTTAAAAAATTCAAAAATTTCCTTTAATTCTTAGTCGAGGATTCATATTGAATGGGTTAGAGTTTAGTACGAATCGGATTAAAGGAAATTGAACCGAAAATCGAAAACCAGGCTCGACAGCTTGGCGACTCCACTGGGAAATTTTTAGAGGGCTAGCCACTTTATGCTTTTCATATATAAATTACTTTCTTTTTTTAAATATCTTGTATATTTGTAGATATTTATGCTAATCGGGTGCTTTTGTGCAGATATTATATATATATATATATATATATCTATATAGAGTTATTGGAGGGCATATTTATTTTTGAAAAAATAAAATGTGTGCTAGATGTGGTCAAACCCAGGCCACCTTAGGTAACTTAGGACGGGAGGCATCGGTAGGTCTTGGGTGTTGTGGTTACCCACCATTCGAGACACTAATTAGCCTCCCACTCCGGTTAATGTGGCCCATGGCCCATTAATTGGGGGACCTTTAGATCCCACCCTTCTTGCATTCACTACATGAAGGAGATGATGATCAAGCTTTATAGCTAATCAAAATGTTTTTCAAAATTTCTTTACAAAACAAAAGCTGATTTTATAGGAGTTAACTTTCCCTTGTAATCTGTTATGTAAATGTGTCTTGTAAATCCTTGTAACCTCATTTCTATCTTTATATTCAGTTTAGTGTACCATGTAAATGTATATACCGTGTTGTAACACATCTCTTTGTAATAGGTAGAATAAAGAAATGGCAGATAGTATGTGTAATGGCAACATATGGGCCCGTCTTACTCCTGAGATCCATGTTCATGAGCCTACTAGTCTGATGCCCATTTTAAACAAGTGGTTACAAACTTTCAAGCCAGAACAAAGAGGATTCATTGAAGACCGTTTGGGACCTATTCTTTCTCTACCAAGGGTCCAAGTCCCCATTCATCTTTTTAGGGCCTTGGTTTACTTATAGAATATTGATGAGGCCGCTTTTTGCCTTGGTGAGCACACTTTGAGTCTCACTATTGAGGAATACACAACGCTTCTTCAAGCTCCACCAACTCATGTGGGAATATATGCTCCTCAACTTAGTAAAGGGCTGATCAACTTGTCCAACTCCTTTTTAGGGACTAAGAAGACTGATATGTCTAAAGCTCTCAAGAATTATAATTTGGTCTCCATTTGGCTTTCTAATTTATTCAAGTGGTTTGGATCTCCAAATAGTTATAAGGACAATAAGCCTATCTTCTATAGAGGTGTAGTAGCATGGGAGCAAAATCACATCAACGCCTTTATAGCCACCGTATTCGGTACTATCCTCTTCCGAATGGGGATCTTTTCATCCACTATCAGATAGTGGAATTAGTGGACCAGTTTTTGGAGGGAAAGTCTTATATCCCGACCTTGCTCGCTAAACAAAATAGATATCTCAACCATTTGAAGAAAAGAGGCCATGGGAAGTTCAAGTCTAGTGTGGCACTCTTGATATATGGTTTGCAAGCCACACTAGAGATTATGGGAGCAATTTGAGTACGGCTTGCCACATTAGAGACAATTATGATCTTATTTTGAGCTTTAGTCAAAGAGTCCGCATTCAAGATCTTCCAAGGACCGATGAATGGGTGCATTTACTCCAAGATCTAGAAGCTCATACTTTCCTTTGGGTTGCTAAGTTGTTCCATTCTCATACGGCAATAACCGAATGTAGGGAGTATGTGGCAATTCCTTTGATTGGTTTGACCGGGTCTACGGGATATTATCTGGCTCGCGTGATAAGACAATATGGAGCACTTCAAGATATAGCTAGCAAGCCATCATTAAAGGAGTTTACTATAGAATATGATGACCCGGGTATTCCTTTGGCACAAAGAGAGAGAAGGCTAGGGTTGATACAAGCCAAATGAGAGACAAGAGAAATCAAGACGATCGACATGATAGACCCCATTAATACTGAGACAAAAAAATATCGAGCTACTAAAGAATACATCCTCAACCAAAAGGCAAAAGTGAACGAGTTAGAATTTCAAGCTCCTAAGATGAAGAAGAATGAGCGAGAGATGGAAAAGGAAGTTCAAAGTTCTCAAGGCAAGGTTCAAGCACTTCAAGCTCAACCATGGATGGCGAAGAGGACTATTGAGAAGCTGAAGGACCGTTCAAAGTGTCCTAGCAAGATTAGGCGTTTGGTTTAGGATAAAAATTTCTTTGTTTAGCTTTTTGGTTTTGTCATGTTTAGGTCATGTATTTGACTCCTTGAGTAAATTCAGCCTTAATGAAATAAAATGTTTTTTTGCTACAAAGCTTCTTCATCATCTCAATTTACATGCGCATGCATTTTTCTTTTTCATATATATGTATTCTTGTCTCTACATGTTCTTGTATATTCTTTGCTACCCATTTATTTGTTTTTGTGTATATATTAACCGCTAACCGTTTGCTCATTTTGTTGAGAATCATATAATAATATATATAATAATAATAATAATAATAATAATATACATTTTCTTCTCTAAACTATGGAAATTTTGTTTTTGAACATACTAGTTTATAAAAGATAGCTCCTAAACGGTCAGACCTGATTGAAAGTCCAATCATCACTAGGTCCAAATCCAGAATGGCTGGCAACAATGACAATAATTCTGGTAATTCCAATGCGATTTCTGAGTAAAGGCTCACTACTTTAGAACAAATGGTATTTCTAATAGCCAAGCAAATGAATCCTCATGCAAAACCTTAAGGCCCCTCAAGATACTACCGCAGGACATTCCGGGTAAACAAAGGGACTGATGGTCAAGCTATTGAGGAACAAGTAATTAATCATGAACCACTAGCCATTGTCGAAATTGATTCTTCTGAGTTTAAAAAGGAAATTGAGGCTCAAAACAAAGAAGTGGAGAAAAGGCTTCTTTCTCAATTCAATGAGAAACTCAAAGCTTTTGAGAAAATGGAAGGATTTGATCAAACTGGAATCACAAGCTTTCCTACAATCGAAGCGGGAGCTTTCCCCGAGAAGTTCAAGATTCCCGACTCTGAAAAGTATGATGGTACTGGTTGTCCAAAGTTGCATATTAGGCTCTATGTGAGGAAGATGAGCCGGTACACTCAATATGAGCAATTTATGGTCCAAACTTTTCAGGATAGCCTTACTGGTCCGGCTTTAGCATGGTATGCTCATTTGGATCTTGATGAGATTAATACTTGGGACAAACTGGCTAGGGCTTTCTACAATCAATATAAGTTCAATATTGAAGTGGCCCCTTCTATGTGGGATTTAAGTAATATGAGGAAGAAGAAAGATGAGTCCTTTAAGGAATATGCTCAAAGATGGAGATCAATGGCATCTATTGTATCTACCACTATCCCAGAGAAGGATTTGACATTCACTTTCATCAATACTTTAGAAGAACCATTCTTTACTCATCTCATTAGACACACTACTGCTAATTTCTTGAGATAGTATTGGCTGGGTGCAGAATTGAAAGTGCCATTATTACCGGGAGGATCTACGTGGAGAAAAAGGCTACAAATTTCAAGTACTCCAACAATAACAAAGAGAAGGATACCACTGTCAGTGTAGTCAGCTCAACCCCATACACTAAACCTACTCAATCCTATACCTACCAACAAACCCCAAGCACTAATCAACCCTTCACCCAGTCACAACAACCACAATCCCAAAACCAACCATTTAATAGACCCAAAAGACAATTCACCGAAATTCTAGTACCCTTTAGCCAAGTTCTAGCTCAGCTTAAAGCCGACAAGTTGATCACCTTTGAAACACCCAGAGAAGACTACAAATCCAGATACTATAACCCCGAGCAGAAATGTGATTATCATTTGAGGCAAGTAGGTCATTGTACTGACTATTGTTGGATTCTGCGGAACAAGATTCAAGACCTCATTGATGCTAAATTGGTCCAACTAAATTTCACTGAAACTCCGACCCCTAATGTCA
>JAMXBD010002413.1:0-198507 GCA_024138025.1 Combretum micranthum
GCATAATTGCTTGTTCACGTGTTTGTTCATGCATAGCATATGATAGATTTTAACTTGTTGTTATGGTACAGAACTAAGGGAATTCTCACTAAGCTAGTGTAGCTTATACCCCAATAGTTGTTTAAATGAGTAGGTTATTTCAAGAATGCAAAGTGGGGACCGAATTGGTTGGAGCCGGGAATAACTCCGGGATTTCGGCAAAGAACACAAATGTTTGAAGTCACCAGCTAGTTTTATTAATTGCCTTGTAATAGTTTTACGTAGTAGAATCTTTTGATGAAGTGTAATTGAAGTTTAATGATTTGTATTATGAAGTATAGTGAATTGGTATCTGAAGTATAGTAAAATTGTATTTCCTTTACATTATTACTCAAGCTATATCAACGTAAAATGTATTACTCCGATGAGTCTCCTCCATGTGTTAGACGCCTTGTACATAGTATGGAAGCCTTCGCGTGACTGAGGTGGTTATTCTTAGGCTTTAATATTGTGTATGGCGGACTGCCACGTTTAGAGTACCCTTCGGGGCGTGACAGCCGGGGCTTACATCTTCTTATCTTCTAGCATAGATCTAGTGATCTCTATGACTATGCGGTTCTTCCTTTTTGATACACCATTTTGTTCTGGTGCATATCCAACTATAAGTTGGTGTTCAACTCCTTCATCTTCACAAAATTTATTGAACTTCTTTGACATATACTATTTACCTCTATCACTTAGTATTGTCTTTATATGATATCCACTTTGTTTCTCAACAAATCTCTTGAATTTCTTAAAGATCTCAAATACTTCATATCTTTTACGCATAAAGTAGACCCATGTCATCCTTATATAGTCATCAATAAAGAGGAAGGAGTATTGATAATTCTCAAATGATGGTGTTTTCATGGGTCCACACACGTCTATGTGTATAAGCTCCAATGGTGCTTTAGCTCTCCATGCTTGTCTTGAAAGGAATGGTTTTCTATGTTGCTTCCTAAGCATGCAACCTTCATAGACATCTTTAGCTTCCTTTATTGCTGGTAGACTTAACATTATGTTCTTTTGTTATAGAATCTTCAACCCTGGAAGTTAAGATGGCCAAGTCTCTTGTGTTAAAGTAATGACTCTTTTTTATCTACTTTCATATTCACTTCTATTTTATAGTGCCACTGGATGGGAAAATTTCTTTGCTCCTGCATCTTGACTTTTGCAATCTCCTTGCCTCTTTCTCCCTTATCATATATAGTACAAGAGTCTTCTTTGAATAGTAAGGAGTATCCCCTTTCTATCATTTGTCCAACACTAAGCAAGTTTGTCTCTAAATTTGGCACTAGCAAGACACCTTGGATTAGATGCGCACCTTTCTTTTTCCCGATTGCAATGATACCTTTTCCTTCAACGGCTACAAGCTCTCCATTACCAAGTCTCACTTTAGAACTAACAAAAGTGTCTATGTCTTGAAAAATATTTTTATTACTTGTCATGTGGTTGCTGCAACCACTATCTAAATACCATGTGTCTCCTTTAGTTTCAAAAGCAGCAATGCAAGCATAAAATAGATAATCATTTTTCTCTTGAGAATAATTTGCTTGATACTTCTCCTTAAAGCGGCAATCTTTTGTAAGGTAGCCAATTTCTAGAAATTTTGACATTGTGGCTTTCCTTTATATTTGTAGTCTTTCTCTTGATGATTGGTTCTCTTATAAATTCGACATGGCTGGTGCATTCTTCTTTCTTCTCCATTTCTTTGTTTCCAAATCTTCTATATTCATTTTTCTTCTCACCACTTCTAGAATTCTGAGACCTAAAATTTAGTTTGGATTGAAAGGCAATCTTCAATGTAGAGTTGTCATGCTTATTCAATCTCTTTTCATATGCTTCTAGAGAGCCAATCAATTCGGTAACTGATAGGGTAGCTAGATCTTTCATCTCCTCAATAGTAGTCTCAATCGAGTCATATTTTTCTAAAAGTGTGATTAATATTTTTTCTACTACCCTTTTGTCAATTATAATTTCTCCATAGTCTCTCATTTGAGTTACCATTTCATTAATTCTAGTATAATAATCCTTTATGGTCTCAAAATCTCTTATTTTGATATTTTCAAAATCCCTTCTAAGAGATTAGAGTTTCACAAGACGTACCTTTTCACTTACTTGAAACTCCTCCTTCAATGTATCCCATGCTTACTTTGCACTTGTAGCTCCAGTAATTCTTGGAAAAATTGGATCCGCCAATGCCAATTGAATATAATAAAATGCCTTCCAATCTTTTTCTTTGGTGGCTTTGAATTTAGCCAATTCCACCTCTGATAGGCTATAAATATTTTCAAGCATGGTAACACCATATTCTATGATGTCCTATAAACTTTGAGATAGAAAATAGGACCTCATTTTGATGGACCAATAATCATAATTTTCTCCAAAAAAAACACTACGAGAGGAATTTGGATATCAAATTTAATGGTTACCATAGAGTGGGCTTAGAAAGATATTTGGTGTAACTACACCCAGTAGATGATCGGACGAGGCTATGATACCACTGTTAGAATTTGAAGGTTTTTTATTATAATGGAATAGAAAATATGAGAATGGTGTTTTTATAGAAAATTATTCATGTAGAAAAGAAAATGATTTGTAGGAAATGAAGAAATAGAATGGAAAGTGTTCATGAATAGAACTATATGTGTATTTCTTAGTTTTTGTGACTTGATTATAAATGAGTGAGGACTACCTATTTATAGGCTTTATCCTCCTCAATGGATGGTGGTGATCAACTCAATCTAACGGCTATAATTCATTATCTAGAACATTACACAAAAATCTAAATTATCTAGAACATTACAAGTGTTATCTAGAACATTACTAGAAGCGTCTCAACTAACACTTTTAGAATTTCAACTTAGCACGTATTCTAGATTGTTGTAATGGACTTGGACTTAAATATGGGCAAAGTGTATCAATTTTAATAACAGTCTTGCACTACTGCTTCTAGCTATGATTTTGTCTCCCCAAAAATGTGCATCATATTGGTAACTGTTCATAAATGTAAAAGATGCAATAAAGTGAATCTTACCTTTGCTCCACAATTTTTCCAGAGTGCACCACTGCGATAATATCAGCAGTCCTGATAGTAGTCAAACGATGGGCAACCACAATTGTTATATGGTCATGCATTACATTTTCCAAGGCCCCTTGAACATCTTTTTCAGACTTTGCATCTAGTGCACTTGTTGCTTCATCAAAGAGGAGAATTCTTGGGTCCTTCAAAAGTCAAAATCACCCTTGCAATTGCAATTCTCTGCTTTTGTCCTCCGAATAACTGAGAACCATGCTCAGCTACCGTAGTATCAAGTCCCTTTAAGAAAAAAATAGTTCCAACTAGCTGTTTATTCAAATCAAGAGTACACAAAGAGAAGATACCATGAGCATTCTGAAATATTGGCATACCTTTGGCATCTTATCAATAAACTTTGCAGCATTTTCATGTCCAGTTGCTCTCCTAATATCTTCATTAGTGGCATTTTCATTTCCATATGCAATATTCTTCCTTATTGTGGTTAAGAACAAAATGGGTTCCTGACTAAGTAATCCAACTTTTTCCTTAATCAACTTAAGTTGTAGCTTCTTTAGATCAACACCATCTATAAGTACTTCACTAGCAATAGGATCATAAAATCTTTCCAATAGACTAATCACTGTTGACTTCCCACTGCCACTTTGACCCACTAGTGCTGCAGTAGCACCACTTGTAGAGGTCGGCATGGTTCGGGTTGGTTCCGGACCCAAACCGGAGCGGTTCATGGTTCCATGGAACCGTCAGTTCTTGCGGTTCTGGTTCCGGTTCCGGTTCCATACGAACCGTGAACCAATTTTTTTTTAAATTAATCGAAAAATAAAAAACCCTAAAATCAACAAAAGCAATTACAACTTATTTATACCTAAAGTAAACATTTAAAATTTTTCCAAATAAAATATAATGATTAGCAAATAATAAACACAACTACGAAACACATAGTAGTTGGTTAACATAAAGGCAAATGATGACGAGTAAATTTGATTGCGCTAGACATTACATATTACCTCCACAACAACATGAACACACTAACTATAGCAACAACAAATAACTAACTAGAATCACATAGTTCATTGACCCTGACTACAAAACCAACACCTATGGTAGAATAATATCAATTGGTTAAATGTAAACTCAATATTCATTGGCCTGGACTAGTCTCCGGAGAGGTCGCAACTGTGCTTCTCGCAGATGAGTTGAAGTCACTGAAATACTCGTCTTCCTCACTTGAGTAGTCCTTCAAGTCTTGTTGCCGTCGTTCTACACGAGTCCAATCATTGTTGCAAGCTAGTGCCTCAACCGTCGCGGGACCATACTGGGACCTATGCTCTTCCAGCTGTTACTCAACAATGTTGAATGCTTGCTCAACTACCACAGTTGAAGCAGGTGCATCCAATAATTGTCTAGCGATTCAAGATAGTATTGGAAATGTCTCCTGGTGATGTTTCCACCAGTCTAGGATGTCAAAGTTGTATGCATCTACCATGTCACCAAACTCGAATGTCGTGTTCAAGTATTTGTCAATCTCTGAGTCTGATCCACTGCCGCCTATGCCATAGTGCTTTTTTAACCGCTGGTGCTGGAGCACCACTTTGGGCTTCTCCACGGTAGTTGATATGGGGGCATTACTTGAGGTTGCTGGATTAGTGGGTATTCATCCACCATATGTGCTACTAAATTGAGAATATAAGTTCAACAGTACATTACTTGTCTCTTTCACGATATTATTAGCAGAAATTGCATAAATATCTTGAGTGTCTGACAACTTATCCACACGTTCGTAATAGTAATCTAGGACTTCGCAAAGTCCCTCAACTTTGTTGTGTAGGTCCAACAACCATGCCACGTTGTATATCATAGGAATTTCCGTATAATACTTCAACCACTTGCGAGTCATATCGTTAACACACATTTACAAAATTGGATCAAATGTTACCTGTTGGAGTGTCCCGATGATGTTGCAGGCCTCCAATAAAAAGAGATGGACACTAGGATTGTACACATAGGAGAAAACATTTATGCAGTCATAGAAGACCTTCAATAGCTATAACAAGTTGCTATAGATGTTCCATTCATTGGGATGCAATGGTATGTTTGGTACATGTGCAATGGCGAAGCTACATAGCAATTCCTTATATGGTATCGTGCTAGCTAAAAGCTCGTACGTTGAATTCCATCTGTGTTACATATCCTCTTTGAATTTTCTCGGCTTTTGGCCATGCACATCATACCATTTTCACCATTCTCTGTTAATAGATGGATGGTCGGTAATGTAGTCAACCACAACTTTTATGGGAGATGTACGATTTTTAAAGAATTTATTCCATCCTTCACGCATAAATTTAAGATGTGACATGCACATCTTATGTGAAAAAAGGTTCCCCCAAGCGTTAGTTGGTATAACGGTTCAAGGTCAGAAATACTTATTGTATTTGCTATAGCATTGTCGAGTCCTACTGAAAAAATTTTTTGTGCCAACCTGTACTCATCAAGAATTGTCCGTATTATCGCATATATGTTTTGTACTGTATGGGATCCATCCATTTTTTGTAATGCAATCAATCTCTTTTGCATTACTCAATGTCTATCAATCCAATGAGATGTAATCCCCATATACGAACTTTCACCCCATCTATCAATCCAAATGTCAAGACAGACGGACACACATGTATCGAGATCAGCAAAAATTACTTGGAACTGTCCCTTACCCTTGCGGTACATTTTTAGATAATGTCGTTTCATTGTCGTAGCACTCTATTTAGGTGCTTATGGTTGCAGAGTTTCTTGGTGGCAATAGACAAGGTCTGCATTTTCACTTGCATTAAAATCCGAATGCAACCTGCTTATCATTTACACCATAGCATCACGATACTATTCTTCATTAAAATGCCACAGCCTTGCTTTTTTCTTGGAACCCGATCGTGATATTTGCTATTGTGATGGATCCAAACCAAACTCATTAGGATGCTTTGACTTGAGATGTTTGGAAAGACTATCATATCCATCTCCCTTGGAAAAGGTATAGTTTGCATTGTAATAATTGCAATGCGCCCTAGTCTTCCCATCTGGCCCTTTGACCTTCCTAAAATGTTTAGTGAACATATTAGACTTATATGGTTGAGGTGGCTTTGTGGATGGGTTTGCCTTGATGGAGGGGTGTATTTCTTCACCCAAATCGCCATAATCATTGGCTTCATGTTATGGTAGTTGTTCCATTTTTGGATCTTGAGAGTCATTATCATCATCTTTTTGTTGATGGTAAACCGGATTGACTGTCTCAAAACCTGGTGGAATCGGAGGGAATTGGTCAGGTGTGAAATCAAAGTCGGATACCCGAGGCTCATTAAAGTCATAGCAATCAGTATCCTCATCTATATTGATAGTAGGCTCTTGCTGGCATTGGGTAGCTTCGCCTTTAATTTGTCTTTCTTTGCAGAAACTTTTTGATGAACCACAAAAGAAAAAGGAAGCCATTGATTTTTTCAAAAACGAGTAGGTACTAATGTGAGGGGTGGTATTTAGAAATTAAAAATTTAAGATCAAACACGATAAATAAATGTTATTAGGTAACCCTCTCGTATAAGATAGTCTACAACATAACAAACAATATCAAACACAGGAATGTCTGATATTTTTCAAACATAGGAATGGTTGATGTTTTAGCAAAACTCAATTTGTTAAGGTGGTTACAAGCTTTTGAAAGTTTGATAGTTTTTTGAATCAAACTCGTATATTTATAGAGCTCGTTACGTGCGTAAAAAATCTTAAAATAAGTTGTTTGATTCCTCACAGTCCAACAATTTGCAGAAACAGTGCAATAAAGTTGTCTGATTCGATTACTTTTCCAATTTGCAAAACAGTGCACAAACATTCCCCAGCCGTTCATGATTTTTCAACCCCCAAATTTCCCATTTTCCTATGCATGCAGGTACCCAACCATAATTTGCAAACATAAAGTTTGCTGACACAAAACGGTGGGATTGTATAACATTATTTTTTCGATGGTTTTGTTGTTTTCCTTCTTTTTTTCCACCATTTCCTGCATGGTGCAGGGCCCCCCTCTTGAATTTGCAAATTCAAGGTTGCCGACAGAATCTTGAAATTTTGGTTTTTTTTTTAATAGCATTTGCTATTACCGTGCAGACTGCAGAGGGCCCTCCCCCCTCCCCCATCACCCCCACCCCCCACCTCCCCCCACCCCACCCAACACACGTAAGCCCCCTTCCCAGATTGAATTCGCTTATGTTGTATATGTTTTGTTGTTTTTTTTTTTTTTTTAATTTTTGGAGGAGCCGGGTCAGAACCACTGATTCTGGGTCTAGAATAGCGGTTCCTGACCCGGCAGAACTGCCAGTTCATTTTGGACAAACTGCTAGGATCCTCCGGTTTATAACCATCCCCGATAGGGCGGTTCCTAAGTACAGAACCGCCGAGGACGATTCAGGGCGATTTGCGGTTCAGAATCACCCATGCCGATGTCTAACCACTTGGAACGTGTAATGAAAATCCTAAAAATATTTGTATGTCTGGTCTGGCAGGGTATGTAAAATACACATCTTTCCAATGAATTTCATCTTTCATATCTTTCAACACAATCCCGAAAGTATCATATGCATCAATTTTTGGTTTGCGTTTGATTGTTTCAAACATCTTGTATGCAGCAGCCTACCTTGAAGCAAATGATTCAAGGATGGTGCTGTTTGCCCTAACGATCCGGTCCAGGAAATTGACAATCGAAAAGGATGTGATTGAAACTTTAGGTCAACATGAAAAATCAAATAAGATAATTGTAAAGAAATTCAGTAAGTCGAAAACTGCTCACATTCCACTGGTCACAGTGGCCATTACTACATTGATGATTTGCCCACCACTGTATCCTTTTTCTATGATCAATTTAGATCCATACCAAACAGCAAGTCCATAGGAGCTAAACACAATAAATATCACAATTCGAAGTCCCATGCCTGAAGCAAGTTGTTGCTTAACAGTAGATTTGTAAGCAACCTGCAGCTTGCTATTATACTTCTCTATAGCTATCTTCTCCCTAGTGAAGGGTACAACCTTTTATAAAATAAATCAAACAATGGACCTTTTGCAATCTATATGAGCAGAAAAATAGATCTCTTTATACCATCTTACCGTTCTAATTGCTCCTACTGTTTGTTCAACAACATTGCCTGCTTCTGTATAGGCAAGTTGACCTTAACTCACCATTTTTGACATAATCAATGCCATGGCTCTCCCAGCAATGACAATGAGAGGAATACAAGGGAGTAAGACCAGAGTGAGGAGCCATCCTCTTGCAAAAGCAACAACAAAGCCTCCTAAGAAAGTTGACAGGAGCTGCATAAACTTGCCAACCTGACAAAAATTTCCCATGCATCTTTAGGAATACTTCTAAAGACTGAATGGCTAAAATATGTATTTCACTATGATCAAAATTCTATGACTCATGAGATACTAAGCAGTTATCTTCACTCCCATTGCATCTTGAATGAGTATTGCATCACCAGACATCCTCCTAGTGACTTCTCCAATTGTTGTTTCAATGTCAAAGAATGAAATGTCCTGTCTTAAGATTGTTTTTAAGCACAAGTTACGAATCCAGGCTGCTTGTCTCTCACCAATCACTATCTAACATGACACCTCTGTAGTTAATGAATGCAAAAGAGTTTGTTAAGATTCGAAATCTCATGGAAACATGAATTAAGTGAACACTATCATTTTTAAGCATTAAGAATGGCTTTAAAAAGGTTTAATAGTACTGAGAACTAAAAAGATAATCTCTAAGCTTATTGCTCATACAAATTATATTGATGATGTTCTTTGCTAGAGCAACTTTGAAGTAGATTAATATCCAAGAATGAATTCAATAAAATAGAATATTATTGAAGCATTAACTGTAGTTAGATTAACTACAACAAAGCCAATTTCAATTGTCCTTTTGTCTTGTGTGCTTAAAAAAAGACCCAAATTGGGTCTACTTATTTAATTATTTAATTCATTTTTGGGACCATAACATGATATCGAACATTATTTTCAAGGTTTTGGGTTAAAAATATGGTGTATAATTTCCCTCTATTATTTAACAGTCTGCTTCATTTATGAGTTGGGACCTTAACTATAACTTATAAAGTGTATAATTTAATTAAATGACTTGAAATGACTCTGCAAAAATTAAACAACCTCCCACTTTGATACTAAGTAAAGATTATTGTTTTGCATTATTAAGGGACTCGGGACTACTTGAGAGTTTTGATTTCCAGGACCAGGATAAACTAGTTTGTACTCATTCTTCTCCGGGCAAAGCAGAATTTGAAAAAGATGCCAAAGTGTGAGCACAAGCACTGAGTGAGATTGCACAAGATAGCTCATAGCCATCATCAATGTCACCCAGGTAGAAGAAACAAAGTGGAGGGTACTGAAAGCAACTGTGCCTTGTGCCAAATGGTGCGAGAAAATAATCCTGCTCATGCGCACTGTCTTGGCAAACAATAATGAAAGCGTTTTAAGTGTTGACCTGTACTGTGGGTATACCTTTCATATTTTAGAATCCTGGTGCAGTAAATATAATAAGCACAATCTGAAATTTCTGCTGAAAAATCATTGTAAGTATAACTTGGAACAGTGTCATTTGTCCCCATTAACGGACCAATAAGCCATATAAGTCCAACCAACTCAATTTCTTGATAAAACATCAAAACATCTGTGGTATCATTTACACCCTCCTTTATCTGCGTGTTTGCTACTTTAAAAAGAGAAGGTACCATAACGCATTCTGTTGTATTGCGAAATATCATATTTAATCAAACTTTTGCTCGTCAAATTTGTTGTCTAATATATAAAAATTTGACAAAGTATCACATTTAGCAATTTCAAACTCTAGCTTCAAAATTTAAAAAAAAAAAAAAAAGCAACTCATTTTTTTCTAAACCGTGTTCAACTCAAGTTTGGTTCATAACAAAATTACTAATAATTCAGCTCCTTCAAGACTTGCAAAACAATTTGTATTATGTTATTGCTCTTGGATGTTACATTACATGATCTTAAAATATATGGTCTGCGGTAAGATAGACCCAGACAATAACTTCCATCTAAGGAAAAGCTGAATATAGAGAGGTTTTATCAACACTTACGAAAAAATGAAGCTATAGCGGCTGCACAGCCAAATATAGAAAGTAAAATGCTACCTGGAAGAAAGTATTTTGAAATAAAAAAAAGGGAAAAAAACAAATCATAAGAGGCCAAGCAAACTTACATTAATTATCAAATTTTATAGGAAAACTAGACATCACATAAAAAAATTTTAACCTCCTGGAAATATCTTAAGGACCAAGTGATTTTAGGAGAAATCATATGGGCAGACAAAGTTCGAATAACTTTTGTCAATTTAGCTCTATGTTGATGAAAATTTATGAATAGTCCGAAAGTCCAAATCAAACTTTGCCCGCCATGAAAGTTGAAAGGTGGAGTCCCACTTATCTAAAAAGAAAAGCAAGTGGGAAACCAAATTCTGTAATGAATAAGAATAACACAAGTTTGACACTGTATATTAAGTTTTATGCATTATTTGATCAACAATTCAATACACGAGAAGAACAAAAGAGAACAGATCCGCAGGATTGTCGTAACTCATAATGTAGACATGCAATCTTGTTCATGCTTGAAAAAACATCGATCACTTTAAGTTTCTTTCTTAATCAATAACTTAGGAAAATGTCGCCTTCTTGTGATGTCTTGACAACTTGCTGGGTGTTCCTCTATTGATGAACTATTTTATCTTTAAATTATAAGCATGTTTAGTTCATGAAATAGACTACTCTCCTTTCAATACAAGTAATGATAATTGGCCCAAAAAAAAAAAAGGAAAAAAAAATCTAGTTATGATATGCATCTTAATCCAAAAAGAAATTTCCAAGAACATGTGAAAATGTTATTTTCAAACGTAAATGTACAATACAATCTTGATCAACAAATTCAGAAATATATATATATATATATATAAAATTTATGTTCTCATTTTCTTGCAATGCAAAGAATGAACAGTATTAAATACAGGGGAGAATGAATAATTGCTGAAATCTCATCTGGGTTTTATATATAACAAGAAAATCAACAATTCCCAATATCCCCAATTATGATCTTTCACCGACTCAATTTATGGCAAACCTATTGGGGGTGGGACGAGAAAAGAAAAGAAAAAAGAAAACCTAAAGTTTTTATTAAAAAATTTAACCCCAGAATTAAGCTAGATATTATCAATAAATCAATACATTACCTTTGACACTTCCTTAAGAACTTGCGATTGATCTGAACTACCAAAAGAGTTGATGATTTTTCCAAACATAACGGTCGTTATAGGCTGTGATAATTCATTAGCAATGGCAGCTAATGATCCAACAATCATCACCACGACGTCGAGCCTATCGACGAAAGACAACGACTTGAAGAAAGACACCGAGTCGTGGTGATGATTGCTGGATCATTAGCTACCATTGCTAATGGATTATCACGGCCTATATGTTGTTTTTAGATAGTTATAAGTAGAATTATTTACACAAAAAACAACGACAACACAAAACACGTCAATAAGTATCTAAAAAAGTTACATAAACGACAATGAAAACATTCATATATATGTTTTCACGTATGCATGGGATGCTATGCATATAAAAACGTTGGATTTGACAATGTATATACCAGATTTTGATGATGAGAGGAACAAAAGCAAGAGAATTTATAAAAGAAGAGATTTAAATTTTTTTTCTTTTTTTAATGAGAGAGAGAGACGTAGCAGAAAGTGCAATGGTGCATACAGTTTGAATGGGGGAAGAGCATCAGCAACCCAACACAACACAAATTGAAGAGGATGATGTGCAATGGTGCATCCAATTTGAATGGGGGAAGGGTTGGGTAAGATTAGATCGCTCATGTAAAGCTCGTTTGTGTGCTCCATTCTCCATTCTCCTTCTCCATCTCTTTTCCATGCTTTTAATTCCCCATAACTAATATCAACTTTATCTTATATTGTACCTAACATAATATATTTTTTGGTATCAGGGCAGATTCCTTCCAAATCTAGAACCCAAATACCTAAATACTATACACACAAATCATAGCAATGATATCAATAAGCAGTAATACCATATCCAATTTTTTCCAATAAGTTATTCTCTTATTTATTGATGAAAAATATGATATATGGAGTACAATGATGAAGACTTTATTTATCTCTCAAGGTCTATCAGACATTGTTGAGGAAGGTTATAAAACAGCTATTACTAGTCCAAAGGTAAAAGCAATTTGGACAAATTAATAATTAAATAAATAAACATAATCAAATTAATAAATGGATTTAATTAAAATTGAGAATTCAAGTATTCTTTTCAATTACCCATTTCATGAATCAAAATTCCTCAATTGTATATAATTATCAAACTTGAATCCTATTCCTTTCAATCTATCTATTTACTTTCATTATCATTTTTCCCCAAATTAGATTGTATCATCATCTTGATAAATTTTCAGTTTGAACTTCTTTTTCTTTCAAATTTAAATTGAATCCTAATTTATAAAGTTCAATCACCTAAAATTTTATAAAAAGGCTCTATTTAGTTATTTTAAACTAAATCCTATTATCTTAATGCCCATAAATGTTGAAACCAACTTCTTGTTGAAGATATCAGTTTTTATGTCCAAAATTTCAAATCCAAACTAAATATCAACTTTGATTTAGATTATAAATCAAATTAATTAAAGTAAATTATATAACATGTTTAGCTAAATTGATATTAAATTAGTAAATAGATTTAAATTGAAATTTAGGATTTTAAATATTCTTTTAAATCATCTATTTGCCATAGTCACATTTTTCAAGAAACCAAATTACTTAAACAGTCCCAATTATTCATTTAAACTCTTTTTTCTTCAATTTTATTTCCTTAAACATCTAATTATATAATTTAAGTATTTTGTAAATTTCTAAACCTTTGAACTTTAGTTTGACTTCCATTTCCTAAAACCCTACGATTTTTAATTTAATTACTTGTTTAAAAATATCAGTTCTTAAGCTTAAACATCGATTTCTTATAAATTAAATTCCTAAACTAGATTTTCAATTTAAGCTATTAATTTATATGTTATAAATTTTGAAAGTACTTTTTGATTATTTTTAATACTTAAGATAAATATTTGAAAGGTTAAAGCCCTAATTCCTTACAAATAAATAATCTTAATCCTTATCTTATATTTCCTTTTGACTTTGAGGAGGCTACCTCATTTTTCTTCTTTCTTCTTCTCCTTTCTTCACTGCTTCTCTTCCTTTCTTCTTCTTCTTCTTCTATCTACTTCTCTTTCTTTCTCAAATTTCTACCATAAATCTCAATCTCAAGGAGATCAAAGAAGAGACTAAAGTTGGAAAAGAAGATATAAGAAGGAGAACAAGCTTAGGACAACTTCAGCAACTATGAAAAAAGAGTAGTGGTGAAGTTTTGCTAGTTTGAAATTGTTAAACAAGCAAGTATAGATATTTTCTTTACTTTAATTCTTGCATATGCATAGACATGATGAATTGAGTTAGATATGAGTTGTGTTTATGATAAAATTGGTGAATAAGAAATATATAGGCATATAACTAAAAAGCTAGTTTGTTTATGCATGAGCAAAGAAGGAGTTTGATGAAGTGATTTGGAGATATTTGATGAAGTAGTATGAGTATAGAAGTGTTAAAAGCTATAAAAATGAGTTCATATGATGCTTTTATGGTGTTTTTGTTAATGTACGATGAAAATAAATAGTTAAAATTGGGAAAAAAAATAGAGGAACTCGTAACTCAGGTAACTTGTCAATTACGAGTGTGATATGACCCTTAGTAGCCTTGGACATTGATGTTTTCATGATCAACGGATGATTCGAACCTTATTAGCTTCTGGTGTTGCATTTTTGAAGAATTACAGGCATGACTTTACCTTACTACACTATCTTGGGATTTTTAAAAATCATGGCCATGATATGTTGGTTCCCTTACAATACGATATTGTTTGTATTTTGATCATAACTTTTTCATCAAAACTCTAATTAAAATGATTTAAGATACTACAAAAAGCTTAGAAAGAACTCTACAACTTTTATGTTTTAAATTTTGGAGATTCTATCAAATCAAGGTCTAAAACATTTTTGTTTTAAACTGCAACATATCGGCATAAACAAGAACAACACAAAATAAGTCTAAACATATCCAAATTAGTTGAGCACTTGTTTTACTAGTTAAGTATATGTAGTTGAATATAATATTTTATAATTTCTTAAAGACCAATAGACTAAAGAAATAATAAAACAAGTTTAAAACACTTAGATATAAATGAAATTGATTAACTAACTTAAGTCCAATTTAGCTTAATGAATCTAAATGAATTAAAATGAACTACACTAATTAAGAACCTAATAGTTATGTGATAATGACTTAGTAAGATAATTGAATAGGACTTAGTGGCTAGATTAAATGACTAATTCTAATCAACTTAGCTAAATCAAGTTAACATAGATTGAAGTTGATATGAATCTTAGATATAAAATGAATTAGTAATATATCTTAGCTCAACTTGACCTAATAAACTTTAGTAAACTAAAATGAATTAGATTTGGTAAGTTAAATCAATTTGGCTAAGTTAAATTAAAACAACTTAAAACCTGTAAAGGCTTAGAGATATATATTATAATATGATGGTTGGGCCATGTTTTGTAAAGGAAATATATTATTTCAAATATATGTTTATTAAAATGGGTTTTAAATATAAGTTGATAATTTATTTTAATACTTATCAGAATTATAAGGAATAATGATGTTTTATAGTAAATGATTAAAAACAAAGGAAAAGAAATAATTTAGAAGACAATAGAGAACTTTCTCTATCACGCCCCAGAGGGTATCCTAAACATGGCAATCCGACGCATATAATATTAAAGCTAATGAATGATAACCTTAGTCATGCAGAGGTTTCGATATCACAAGCGAGGCGTGCTTCCAAGATAGTAGGAGACTCACAGGGGTATTACATTTAAGTAGATAATAAAAGCATGCAAGAACTTATATAAATAAACATGAAATATTCATTTGGATAATAATCTCTTACAATTTCTTAGGGGCATTCCCCCACCTTATATAGTCTTGTTTAACTAAAGCATTAACAAGGTATACATAACTATAACATAAGCCTACTATAGAGATTTTCCTAGAAGTTTATGCTCAAAACCAAACACATATAACTTATCCCAAAAACTCCTAGTAGCTTTGACTCATACCTAGCATACAGGGCTCCTCAGTGCCAACCATATGTAATCATACTGTAACAAAAAGGTATAGGAGTATAAGCAAATCTAGCTTAGTGAGATAACTCCCATCTACAAAACATTTCCATATATCAAACAAGTATTTAAACAATCATATGAAAATGCACCAATCACATAAGCAAACAAAATACACAAGATTAACCGGAAACCATGTGTAGCATGGATTTTACTCCCTACATATTGGGGGGTTGGGAGGTTACAGGCCCATACGACCATCAATATTTGCAGATTTACTGGTTCCTACTTGCCCTGTAGACTTTTCAGCTCCTACTTGCCTATGTAGGCTTTCTGGCTCTTATTAGCCACCATTACAACTCCTCGTTTCCCCACACGAAGAATAATAGTGAAATAAATGTGACTCACAAATATGATATGCATGAATTTTTTTTCAATAGGGTTATTCCATTATTGTCAAGTTCAAGTTAAAGGTGATCGAATCAATATTCATCATATCATTGCAAGGAATCATAAATTATTCATCAATTCCTCTTTCAATATTCTTAACTTATATTCAACCAATCATAAATCCAATTCACATAATATATGTTTATTTATCTTTACCTTATTTTCTAGTGCTACTACTTACAAGCACAAACAAGGAAATGTAATTAGTAAGGGATTAACTCACTCCATGTCGGTCGCTCCTGATCTAAGTAGTCTTCGGAAAGTGATCTCGGTTCCTTCTTCACCTAAACAAGATGAAATACCCAAAATGAGTCTTTCATAGAATTTCTATTTTTGAAAATTCTAAATCTATCTTAAAATCACGGTAAAATCGGATTGGAGGAAATTCCAACTTAAAATGGTCATAACTTGCTTATTTAACTCGAAATTTCGTATATTATATACCGTTTTCTACCTACTCGAAAGATCTATCTATTTCTAAAACTATTTTCACCAAACTAAGTCATTTGAGTTTCGAAATAGTGGTGCTTAGATTCACCACGAATTTTCACAAAACTTGTATTCCTTCTTTTCATAAAACTCA
Organism: Combretum micranthum; assembly: GCA_024138025.1. NCBI lineage: Eukaryota > Viridiplantae > Streptophyta > Magnoliopsida > Myrtales > Combretaceae > Combretum > Combretum micranthum. Next base: position 16,392 of record JAMXBD010002413.1, read on the forward strand.
TATAAAAAAGATAGATATTATAATGGTTTGTAAAACGTTTGAAATGTATATACATATATTTATTGACTCATATCAATTGTTGAAATTAATGAAGTTGTCTCAAACCATGAAAAAGTAAAGTCTTTTCAAGATTTTGGAAAAGTGATAACTTTTGAAAATTCCTTTTATTTCGCTTTGAGAATATCTCAAGTTATTTTAAATGAGTATTTTCTTTTCCTAAATTTCATTTCCTTAGTCTTTTTAAATTTCCAAGGAATGATTTTTATTTTCTAAGCATAGTTTCTAACACTTTTTGAAAGTAATAACAATTCTATATTTATAGAAATAATTTTCTTATTTCTTAAGATCATTCGATTTTTATGAAAAGAATTTTTATTTTGTCAAACTAGTACTTGATGAAAAAGTGAAGTTTTAGTAAAACTTTTGTTTACTCAAGAAGTTCTTTCTATGTTATGTATGTTTGTAAGAATTCCTATGAACTCCTCTAGATTTCTTAGAAAAGTTTGTTAAGATAAATCCTTAGTTTTATGAAAAATTACTTCCTACTTTTATTTCTAGAAAAGAATTTTTATTTTAAGAAAATTTTTCCTTATTTATCTTTGAGACAAAATCAATATGTTCATGTATGATTATAAATCATAAAATTATGAAAACATAAGAAAACAATTAATTAAAGAAATAAGCTAGTAAAAAATAATTCAAGTATTGGAACCTTAGCTTCATCAAGGTATCCCGGGACTAAGAAAAGATTAGTCCAAAAAAAAAAAATGTTTTGACTTGATGAGAACAAGTCTAACACTAGAAAGACTAGTCTTAAAAACAACATGAAAGTAAATAAATTGCAAGGTAGTAAATAAATTACAAGGAAAGTAAATAAATTGCAAAACAAATGAGCTTATATGCTCTAAAAGATATATATACCTACACAGGTATATTTAGTTAAATATGTATACAAAAGCAACATAAAAGAAATTAGATTCATGAACAAAAATAAAGTATGAACTTATTATTACTTTCTTTAACCTTCATGGTTTAGAAAACACACACTAAGCTCATACTAAGTAAATGAACATAAATGAAACTTGAAGAAATATTACCTAAGAAAACTAAACTTGAGAGAACTTTGGGAGAGAATTCTTGTAGAGAATTTGAGAAAGTATTTTTAGTGTATGGAAATTGTGAAAGAAGTGGAAGGAAGATGGGGTATTTATAGGAAAACGTGGGAGGAAAAATGTATTAATTAAATAATTGAAAAACAAAACAAAATTGAGGAGATGGAGAGAGGGGTCGACACAAATCATGTAGGGAAGGGGAGAGAAAATTTATTTTTTGTATTTTTGTTAATGAAAAGTAAGATATGAAAGATGTGAAGTTATATTGGAAATGATAATTGTAAGAAATAGAGGTATGGTTTGTAAGAGTAGGTTGTAAGAAAAAGTAGAGATAGATAAATAGTGTAGAATAGTAGTAAATAGTGTAATGTAAAATAGACATGACAATTTAAGTACCGGTAGTAAGAAAATACGCGTATAATTGTGATATCTGATATTTTTAGTTACCGAAAAATTATGAAATCGATATTTTTGAAAACCTTATATTTTTACAAGTCTAACGTTATATTCGAAATATTTTTACTAATCTGAGCCCCAGAACACGATTTTCGAAAACTATGTCCGGTTGTGCTCAAAACGAATCGCGATTTAACTAATCTGATATTTTTAAGTTTTCTCAGGTTATTACGAACTATTCTACATACTAATCTCTTACTAACTTTCCTAGGGTTACTTAAACGGGAATGCCGGACTTGAACGGTTGCAATCGACTAGGGTTTTGTTGACTTTGGGATTCCGGTTTGACTTTCTAATTAAGGTTTAAGCTTAATTGATCACAAAACTTTAGGGTTTACAACCTACCCCCTTAAAAAAGTTTTGTCCTCAAAACTTGAAGTTCATACCTGATTCTTCAAAAAACTTGGATACTTCTAGCGTATGTCGCTTTCGGCCTCCAAGTTACTTCTTCATGCGAGTGATTTCTCCACAACCTTCACATACTTGATCTCTTTATTCCGAAGCTTTTGCACCTTATGATCTAGGATCTGAATCGAGTGCTCCTCGTATGTGAGGTTTTCTCTTAACCGTACTGGTTCCAGCTCTGTGAGTCTGCTAGGATCTGGCACATGCTTCCGTAAAACCGATACGTGAACACATTATGAATTCCAGATAGGTTAGGAGGTAGGGCCAGGATAAGCAAGATCTCCTACTCTTTCAAGCACTTCAAAAGGTCCAATATATCGTGGCTCAACTTTCCTTGTGCTCGAACTCTATGAATACTCTTGATGGGGTTTACCTTCAAATACACATGGTCTCCAATCAAACTTGAATATTCGTCTTTTCATATCTGCCAGCTTTTCTGTCGATCTTGTGCTTCCTTCATCTTGTGTTATGACCCGTACCTTATCAGCTGTGTCTTGTACCAAGTCAGGTCCAATTTTCAACTTTTCTACATCGTCCTAAAATAATGGTGATCGACACCGTCTTCCATATAACGCTTCATAAGGTGGCATCTATTGTGGAGTGGTAGCTGTTGTTGTAGGCAAACTCCACCAATGGTAGGTGTGTCCCAACTACCTTGAACTCCATACAAGCTCGCAACATATCTTCCAAAGTTTGTATCGTCCTCTCCGATTGACCATCTGTTTGAGGGTGATATGCAGTACTGAAGTGTAGCTTTGTTCCCATACATCTTTGTAAGCTTATCCAAAATTTAGACACAAACCTTGGATCTCGATCGAACTATTCCAGTGGGTACTCCATGCAAGCGCACTATCTCTCTTATGTATATTCTTGCCAACTTATCCATGGAGTACGTCATGTTGATTGGAAGGAAGCGTACTGTCTTTGTCAATCGATCGACTATGACCCAAATGGCATCATATCCTACAGATGTTCTTGGTAGTCCACACACAAAATCCATCGTGATTTGATTCCATTTCCATTCGGGTATCGACAGAGGTTTCAAAAGTCTTCTTGGTCTTTGGTGTTCCACCTTCACCTGTTGACATATGGGACACTTCATCACAAAATCGGCCACGTTTCTCTTCATACTCCACCAATAGTGGCTCTTCAGATCCTGATACATTTTAGTTCCTCCTGGATGTATGGTATATCCTGAATGGTGTGCTTCATTCATGATTTCCTTCCTCATATCCTCATCATCTAGAACACATAATCTCCCTTTTATTCTCACAACCTCATCTTCATCTATCGTGAAATCTGTATATTTTCCTTCTTGTACCTCTTCTTTAATCTTCTGAATCACCTCGTCATACTCGTTGGGCTTCCTTGATCCTTTCTACTAAGGTAGATTCCATGACTAGGCTAGCGATTTCTGCTTCTACACTTTGCCCTATGAATTCGATATTCATCTTTTCAAATTCCTTTATTAGCTCCTTCTTATCAGTGAGCAAGGTAGCTACTTCTCCATAATTCTTCCTACTCAGGGCATCTGCGACAGCGTTTACTCTTCTAGGCAGTAGTTTATTCCAAGGTCATAATCTTTGATGAGTTTCAACCATCTCTGTTACTTATTCAACTCCTTTTGTGAATAGATACTTGAGACTCTTATGATCGTGTAGATTCGCACCTTTGCCCATATAGGTAATGTCTCCATAATTTAAGCGTAAACACAATGCGGCTAACTCCAATCATGGGTGGGGTAATTTTGCTCATGAGGCCTAAGTTGTCGCGAGGCATAAGCAATCACCTTACCATCTTGCATCAACATACACCCAAGACCATTTCTAGAGGCATCACTGTGCACTGTATAAGGTTTCTCGGGTCTGGTAGAACCAAAATTGGGGTGGAGACAAGCCTTTTCTTTAATTCTTGGAAATCCTTGTTCTCTCTTATCCGTCCAAATGAACTTTTCATCCTTTTGAGTCAACTATGTTAGGGGTTTAGCTATGGTAGAAAAATTCTTCACAAACTTCCTATAATATCCAGCCAATCCAGAAAACTTCTCACTTCAGTAACAGTCTTATGTTGTTCCAATCCATCACTGCCTTGATCTTCTCAAGGTCTATCGATATACCCTCTCCAGATATGACATATCCTAGGAAAGATATCCTATCCAACCAGAAATCACACTTAAACAGCTTGGTGTACAACTTATGCTCACGCAAGGTCTGTAATGCCATTCTTAAGTGTTCTTCATGTTGCTCTCGTGTCTTGGAGTAGATCAGAATATCGTCTATAAAGACTATCACACACTTATCTAGCAGAGGTTTATATACTCGATTCATGAGATCCATAAAAGCTACTAGTCCGTTGCTTAAACCGAAAGGCATTACCAGAAACTTGTAATGTCCGTAGGGAGTTCGAAAGGCCATCTTGGGTACATCCTTTGGTTTAATCCTCAGCTGATGATATCTTGACCGTAGATCAATTCTTGAAAAGACACTAGCTCCTTGATGCCGGTCAAAAAGGTCATCTATCCTTGGGAGTAGATACTTATTCTTGATGGTGACTTTATTGAGCTCTCGATAGTCGATGCACAAGCGCATAGAACCATCCTTCTTTTTCACGAATAGAGCTGGTGCTCCCTAGGGTAATACACTTGATCGAATGAAACCTTGGTCTAGCAAGTCTTGCAACTGAGTCTTCAGCTCCTTTAGCTCCACTGGTGCCATCCGATAGGGTGCCTTTGATATTAGTTCCGTGTTTACCAATCGGTCGATTTCGAAATCGATTTCTCTCTTGGGTAGTAATCCAGGTAATCCGTCAGGAAATACATCTGGAAATTCCTTAACCACGGGTATGGATTCCAACTCAGGTTTCTTTTCTTCTTTCTCTTCTACATCCACGTTACTTAAGTTGATCTCTTCATCATCCATTAACTCAAATGAGTTCAACTTCACCGTGGATTATCCCTTGAATACTATCTCACACCCATCTTGGTTCTTAAACTTTACTTCTTTGTGTCTACAATCTACTAAAGCCTTAATATATGTTAACCAACTCATGCCTAAGATCACTTTATATTTGCTCATCTCCAATATTATCAGGTCACACTTAGTGTAACATCCTTGTATCTCCATGGGACAATCTTTAAGCATTTCCTTAGTTGTTACAATGCTTCCGATGGGGGTCTTAACTCGAAAACCGGTAGCTACAGTATCTATGGGTAAACTAGTTTATTTAGCCAGACTAACAGTGATAAAGAAATGCGTAGCTCCGGTATTGAACAAAGCATAGGTGGTTTGACTAGCTATGCGTATGTAACCTGCACTCGAATTTAATACTAATCATGAAACTGGTATAGTTAAACTATTCGCCGGTATAAAACTTTATACTTCTAAGTTAAGAAATGAATGCATGGTACTTAATATTTGCAACATAAAGGTAAAGGAGTTCTAATTCTAACTTGTCACCAGTCCAAAGTTGAGGCCACTATCTCCATCCATGGCTACTATCTCAGCTCCTTCATCGTCTGATTCTTCACACACCTACTACCCTTCCAAGTTGTAAATTCTCATTCCATGGACAACTGCTCCAGAATGGATCGAGTTGCTTCCTCCACTTCCACTCTTTGTCGATGCAGCTCCTCCCATTATACCAAGCGGTCTAGCTGGGGCATTCTTCCTCTGCGAGCATTCATTGGCGAAGTGCCTAGTTTGCTTGCATACAAAGCAGATTGTGGAAGCCTTCTTCGGGCAGTCACTGATCTTGTGGCTAGGGTCTCCACAAAAATAGCATTTGTGTTGAAGCAAGGGACATCTCTTCGGGTAATGCTCCTCTTTACATTTCCAGCATGATACTTTGACCTTTGATGCCTCCCTATTGCCACTAGCACTTCCTTTGTAGCTGTTGAAGGGTCTAAACTTCTTGTGTTAAAAACTGGGACCGTAACTATCTTGAGTCCTCTTACCGAACACAAAGGTTCTTTTCTCGGGTACTTTACATTTTCTCTTCTTAGCTCCTTCTATAATGCGATCCCTTTCAACCAATTCACGGAGGGTCCTTAAATCCAATTCCTCCAGACGTATCCTCAAGTCCTCATCCAGGCTACTCAGGAAGACTTGCCTTTTTAGCTTTTCACCATGTCTAAAGGATTCCGACGCATACTGGAGTAAACGACCGAACTCGGTTTCGTATTGTTCTATTGTCCTTCCTTTTTAGGATATGTGAAGGAAGTCTCCACTGTACTGTATTCTCAAACTTTCAGGAAAATAATTCTCCAAGAACTCTCTTTTGAAGGTTGCCCAAGTCACGGGTGGTAGCAACTCTCTACTTTTCGATTCCCACCACACTCTAGCGTTGAATCTCAACATATAAGTACCATAGTCCAAGCGAAGGTGATGGGGCACTTCATAAGAGCAAATGATCTTTCGATTTGTGCTAACCAGTCCTCCGCTTCATCTGGTTTTCCAAAACTCCCATCAAAGTATCTATTACTTTTGATGAAGTATGGCATGGAACTTCGATAAGGTCGAGGTGGCGGTGGTGCTGGTAAAGGAACAGTTTGGGATTCAGCTTCTGGTGGTGCTAGTGCCTCAATTGTTGCTTCAAGTGTATTGGTAGTTGGTGGTGGCATATTCTGCGCATGCTGCATAAAGTTGTTGACCAGACCGGCTAGTTGGTTGATAGCTACCCAAACATCGCCCTGTTGATTTGGTGGGGGATTTGGTGGTGCCGCTGGTTAGCCTGCTGGTGGATTTTCTGGCTCAGCTAGAACATTATTGGATGCACGACATACATGATATGTAAGCCTTTGTGGTATTAAGGAAGTTATTCCTAGGCTGCATGACGGACTGCTACGTTTAGAGTACTCATCGGTGCATGATAGGTGTCTAGATCATTTCATATTGATAGTATTGTATATAGTAATCTTAATTGCACGCAAGGTGAGTGACTTCTACTCTCTCTCTATTGTCTATATATATAATATGTATTTCATATATATACACATACATATATGACATCCCTGAGATTACAAACAATTATATAAATATTATTAAAAAAATTGTATGTATTGCATGCATTATAGGGTGCATATATATACACACACATCCGTGAATGGTATGTAGTTAATGGGTATTGAATTATTTTTTTTTTAAATTGTATGTTATAAATGCGATTTTCATATTTTTTTAAAAAATTTATTTATAACATGTGATTTTGTATTGTAATGTGATGGCATATTTTTTGTTATTTATATTCCGATATTTTTTTTTTTCTAAGTTTGATAGATATGCATTTCTAGACAATAGTCCATTTTTCCTATATAAACACATGAGAAAAGGAAGGGCTAAAACAACGCCTAGCCTGATCCTAACAATAATTAACATTTGTCCTGTCCTCGTTACTGAGCCGATACAGTCTGATCTCCAGAGAAAGACACAGAGACTGTGTAAGAGAGAGAGAGAGAGAGAGAGAGAGAGAGAGATGGAAGTTAAATCATGGGTAATAAGGTTACTCCCATATGCAGCAATGGTGAGTGTTGAATGCCTTGATGTGGGCCTAACAACACTAAGCAAAGCAGCCATGTCAAAAGGAATGAGTCACTTCATCTTCATATTCTATTCAAATGCACTTGCCACTCTCGTCCTCTTCCCTCTTTCTGCTATCATCACCAGGTCAATCACATATATTAACACTTAAAAAGTTCTGTGCTTTCATCAGTACTCACCACAAAGTTACAGTCTTTTTTAATTTTTGTATTTTGTTATTTGCAGACACAACAGACCACCTTTTACTTTGTCTCTCCTTTGTAAATTCTTCCTCTTGGGTCTTGTTGGGTAAGTAGTAATAACCAAGTTTTTGAAGTTCAATTTATTGATTTTAATAATGGGTTTGACTTTTTTCCCCCCTTTTCTTTTTAAAGTATATGTTTAATGCAGAACTGTGTATTTGCTGGAGTGAGTTACAGTTCTCCAACACTTGCTTCAGCAATGGCTAATCTTGTCCCAGCTTTCACCTTTTTGCTCACTTTTATTTTCAGGTTAGTTTCAGTTTTTAAAGCAATGAAGATACACTAAGTGGATAGTGTTTGTTGGCCTGTGTAAGCATTATGATATGATCATTAGAACTTCATCAGTTCAGTGAAATTTAGGCTCATTCTATTGATTCCACAAAATCCTTTTCTATGGGATTTAAATTATATGTATTTTCATATGACTTCATAAGTATATATCATGTGATGATCCGAAATGCAACGTTTAGATCCTTTCTGGCACTAGTTATTAGGATTACAAGCAGCTAGAAGACATATTTATTTTGATCATCATACATTGTACCCTCATCAAATTCTAACCGGAATTGCACAAAATCTATTCTCTACAGTCCTTGGCTATATATGTTTGGAGGAACTTGTTAACACAGAATTATGATTTTCTGTGAGACTGATTGTAGATGACTGCAAGAGGAGTGCCAGATCATTCTTGCTTTCCCTGTTTGCGACATCTATGTTTTTGCTTCTTTTTTTTTTTTTATAATTTCAATATTTGAACATGTGAAAACAATCCTCATTACTTATCCATGACAGTTGATTTGGCACTCTGAAAAAGCTCAAAATCATCATCTGTCAACATCCATCATAAATGCTTGTGACTGGAGCTTCAATCTTTAGGGTTTATAGAAAAACATAGACCTAGATTCGTGGGTGCATTCGGTAAGAAAACATACATTTGTACCTTTTGGTATTCGATATTGTAATGCTTATCCCTCACATATTTAGCTAGTTTGCAACTGAAACATACAACACTGAAGGGGAAAATATTTTTCAAAACTCAAAATTATAGTCATCTTTTTGTTAATAAGCACTGGATGAACTTCAATACTGTGCTCTCTCCAGTTTTACCAATTACTTTCACTAATCATCTAGTCCCACATAGAATGGAATGTGAAGCAAATTATTATCATGTGTTTCACCAGGGGAGAGAGCCTTATTTTCAACTGTTGCACATACGGATACACTAAATTTATTAAAAAATGCAGGGACTTTACCTTTGGAATTCCCTTAATACCTGTTCTAGTTTCTCTAGCTTTCTAGAACTAACTGCATCAACTATAGCAACACATCTGATGTAAGGAAAGCACTCGTTTGTGGTTTTACTAAGCAACTGAATGGCAAAATCTTTCAAGTAATCTTTCTACTCTTTTCAATCTGTTAGAATAGAAAAGGTGGACTTTAGGAGCTCAAGAAGCCAAATCAAATTACTTGGCACTTTTGTGTCAATTTCAGGAGCCTTTATTATTATCATTTATAAAGGCCCTGCTATTGGCCCAAGAATGTCAGCACTTCTGCACTCGGCAGATTCCTTTCCATCACAAGCATCACTTCTAGCAATGGCTGCTCCTGCACATAATTGGATCATCGGTGGCCTCTTCCTCTTTACTGCTAGTTTGTCTGCTGCAACTTGGATTACTGCTCAGGTGATGTATAGTTCCTCTTCCTTAAATAGACTTGTGAGGATTACTATTGATTAAATTTGTCCTCCATGTGAAGGCAGCAGTTTTGAAAGGGTATTCTTCGGAAGTCACCATGGTATCTTTTTATTGCTTCTTCGGGGCCATTCAATGTGGTATAGTTGCTTTAGTGGCAGAAAGAGACTGGAATGCTTGGAAGTTGAAGTTAAACATAAAAATCTCGGTTCTTTATTCAGTAAGTGTGGAAAATGTTTCAAATGCTTCATTCTCCTTTCTATCATCCTGGCTGCTCAAGACCATGCAAATATCTAAATAACATTTCTTATGTACTTCCTAATGCTTAGGCTTTGTTTGGCAACATCGTATCCTTTTGTGTGTTCTCATGGTGCATACGCAAGAAAGGCCCTATATTCGTGGCCACATTTAAGCCATTAAGCATAGGTATTGCTGCCATGATGGGTATCATCTTCCTTGGGGACACACTCCATGTTGGCAGGTGAGAGCTCTCTCTCTCTCTCTGCACACAAAAATGCATCTGTGTGCAGTGTCTTCCTGCAATACGTACATTTGTTCCATGATGCACCTGTGTTGTTTTTTCTAAGTAGGCTTACTTAATAAAAGAAGAGCAAATTCTACATATCAGTTCTTGATGTGCGCCACTCAACTAAGTTACCCTATCTTTGCCAAAACTGGAATACCTTCAAGTGAAGTCATATCTAGTAGTATTTCATGGTGACTTTCAAATTCAATTTTTTGTCATGATCCATATGAAAAGGTTTTAAAATAAATTCGCTTATCCTGGGAAAGAAGCTGGCTTGCACATGTGTGTGACCATGATAAGCTTCCAATTGGCAAGGTATAAAACTTCAGACAAGAGGGTAAGAATTAGGATTCCCGTTTAGTTAAGGGTTGTGTTCCCAAAGTCTGCTCATCACTGCCACTCAATAATAAGGTTTAGATCTATAACCAGCCAATTTGAAAGTTTAAGTTTGTGGATCGTCATAGGATTTTATATTATATACTTAACAATCCCCTTATTCATGAGCTAAAATTTTGGATGAAGCCTATCAAGTGAACCACCTAATTAAACGTAGGTGAAATAAGGGCTTGGATTTAAACTAAGGACCTCTTATTTTGATATCATAATAGATTTTATATTCACACTCGTCAAATCTAAAAGTTCAAGCCTAGTGACTCTGGTTTAACTTTACATTTACTGGTTATACTCTCCCTTCATACATTTACTGGTTATACTCTCCTTCACTTGTGGTCAACATCACCAGTCACTTGTGCTCTTCTCATTGCTAAGAAACGTTTAGGAATCTAGGTGAAAATGTAAGAGCACACTATCTGCAAATCTCCTCTACCAAAGGCAGAAAGAAAGTGATGGAAGTGCCTGTTTTCAAATTTAGATATGTGAATGTAGATTCAGAAAAGAAGGGTTTCCTTTATCACAATGAAAGGTTTTTTTTTTTTTTTTTTTTTTTTTTTTTTTACAAGAAAGTTTTCATGAAGTACATATCGCCTTCGTTTTCTATAATAAATGCTGTCTTCGTATGGATTCAAAAAACAAAAAATAAATGAATAAATAAAAAATAATAATGAAAGTTTAATGAAGGATGAGTTTCTACTTGAAGCCTTTCTTCGGAGGCTAGTGTAGCAGTAGATTCATGTATTGTGGCAATTAAATTTTGAATTTATACCCCTCATTATTGTAATATGAACTATTTTACAAAGAGTAAAAATATTGCATACGACGAGAGTTCAGAAGTTATGTCCCTCATCATGAAGTATGCAAAAACTGAGCTAAAAAAGTGATATTTCTTTTATAACCTAAATTAAAGAAAGAAGAATTTGGATAAGACTTGACCACGATTCATGCTTTGTTCCACTTTCTCAGGATAATGTAGAATTTTGGATTCAAAAAAGAAAAGGAGAGAATTTTTCGGTAGCATGAGAATAAAACACAGAAAATTGGGATAGTTACTAAACCAGAAGTTTACTCTGTCTCTTTCCTGTGTGTTCTCATACATCACGTGGTCACAAAGACACAACCAAATGCAGCTATACTTTTAGGTTCATATTGTTTACTCTCTGCAAGTTAATGGATGTTTACAAGAGAACTATATGACCATGATTGATGTTTGATTTGTGATATTATATGAATACAATTACATGGATTTTATTCTCCCTAATCTACAACCATTGGATGTCAATTCTCCTATTCCATAGGTAGCGGTTAGTAACAAGCTCCATTCGTTTTTTGAATTGTGAACTTATCTACCAGGACAAAATGTTACAGTTGCTGATCATTTTGATTGCAGTGTGATTGGGGCAATTGTGATTGTGGCTGGATTTTATGGATTCATATGGGCGGAGTCCAAAGAAGAGAAGGAGATCGAAGTCCAACAGCCCAATAGATTGCACCCACCTTCTCAGAAGACACCGTTACTGGAGAGCCGCATAAATCCCTAGATCAGAGGGGTTTAGTGTGTCTCATCAATGTAAGATTATTATAGTTATGTCTAAAGCTGATGTGGTTTTTTTTTTCCTAAAATTTATGGAGCTCTCTTCATTGGTAGCTGAAGAGCAGGTTTACTTACCTCTAGGTGATTCACCTTGACTATTTTAGTATTGTAATACCATCATACACGAGTTACAATATAAAAAACATCTTTCTAAGTTTGTTTCATATCTTTTCTAACAGGTTGTTAGACACTGCCATTATGATTATTTCTCCAAGCCATATAAAAAAGTACATATTTACTACCAGCTTTCTAAAGGGGGAATTTAGTTCAACAACTAACTAATCTAATTATAGTTGGTTAGGATAACTGATAGTGAAGGGATTCAAGCCATCATTTTCCTACTTTAATACCATGTATGAGAATGAAGTGTATTAATACAATTCCCACTACATAATTTGTATCTGGAGTGATAATAAAACGACTACTCCATTCTTAGTACATAATGGCAATAGTAAGTTCGACATAGCTTGCTTTTATGTATATATAAAAATCATTAATGGTTCAGTTTCTCCCAGAAGAACTCATGCAACTTCTTAGTAAATAGGAAATGAACTCAAGAAAGGTAGTGGCACGATCTATAGACAGATGCAAACAGCACATCTTTTTGCACTGCAGCATTTTTTTCCATTGTACAAAGCTGCATCTACCTCGATCCTGAAAGGAAAATCGAACTGGAAGTACTTAATCTAGTGATGAATCCACTGGATACCTTTTGCTAATGATGTGTAGAAAAAGTGCATGTGTAACTTGGCACCCGTACTTGCACTTTGTTTCAGATTCAAGATACTGTTTTTGTGCCACTTGCTGATATAAAATCTGAAAACTCATCATGGTATGTTTAATCCTGTTTTTTCCAGTCTTATTCTGCTTCATGCTTATACTGCAAGTTTCTCCCCCTAAAAGCTATATATTTTCGTCTTCATGTGAGTTTTAAGGTTGTTTCTTTCTTCTTCCTTCAATAGTCTATTCGTTAACCTTTTGCTTTTCGTAGTGGTAGGCAGCTTTTGTTGTTATGTAGGTTGCTTTTTTTCTACTTCTCCTTTGTAACAAACTTCCTATTCTTATTTTGGCTCTAACTTTCATTGTACTATTATACGTTCTTACTAACCTAGATTCTAGAATACTTGTGTTTGACATATGAATTATTTTTCCTTTATGTATATTTTTATTACTATTGGTTTGTTAATGAGTAACATGAGGACAAGGGTATTAAAAAATTATCACCCTTCCCTCTGTTGATTATTTGCTTAAAATAAAACTAATTATGTACAACAGTATTGTTAATGGATTGTCTAATTTTTATTGGTATCGTATCTGTATTTGATCTGTATTTGTAACTTATCTGTATTATATCTATATCGTATTTGTTTAGTCTACATGAGTAAAATAGCCAGTTTCTATTTTTTAATAAACATTTATTTGAAAATGATAAAAACATGATTCTAGAATACGATAAAAATATGATTCTAGAATAACCTGACTATAATGAAACCAACAGACCCATATATGATTAGATTGATTTGGGTCATTGCAGCATTGAGCTAGAGATTCGGTTCCCAAAAAAAAAATTATATAATTAAATCTCTGCTAATGGGCAAACCGAATTAAGCCCAACTTAGTAATTATATATAAATTGAAGCTTAATTAGGTCTGTGAACCCATCAAATTAGACAAACAATAAGAATGCATTTAACTCAATACATCGTTCTAGTGATTTAAAGCAGTCTGCCCTAAATCATTTACATTTTTGTGGTCCAAAAGGCTGATGGAGAGGCAAGAATAAATGCATAAATGCCCCAAAATTGAAACAAGGAAAAGCAGGGACCAAAAGTTTTCTTGGGATCAGAGCATTCATGACAAGAACATGATAACTAAAACAAATACCAGGTGGACCAGCTCATGAGATTGAGACTTATACCAAAACCACATTTGTTATTTAATGTTCTAGGTACCAAATTGTGAGGACACCTCTAGTTCTTGTTGCACTTCATTATCTAAAATTTTAAGGAATTAGTTTTTATGAATCATTTAGTTATGTATATCGTTTTCTCGATGATGATGGCATTTGATAACGAGTGATTATATAATTAAAGTTTTTTAATGGGTTTTTTCCTTATGGTCTTATTGGCATGTCTTTGTCTGGAAAAGTCAATTAACGTAGGAATTAAAACATGCATTTGAAGTTAATGTTTGGTCATTTGAAGTGAAGGTATCACATTGTGTGAAGCAGAGATCACAACCCGTGACTAGAAGAAGGAAGAAATTGAGGATGTCGAAGAAGAGTAAAATCTTTTTAAGCCTAGCAATTTAGGTTAAGTCAACTGAATGAATTGCGATTGAGATCAATTTTTCAGATTGGTTGCCAACGTCGTGAACAAGAAGGGTGCACGTACGATGATGTTTCTTTCTTGTAGCAGTAAACAAGTGAAAGTTAAAACAAGATAGGGTTAATTAAAATAGTTCTTTCAATTTTAAAATTAAATCGAGTTTATATTTTGAGTTTGAATTCCAATAGTAAAATCATTGGATTAATTTGAATTCAAATGGATTAAACTTATTTTGACTCCAATGTTTAAAAATAAAATTTGTAATTAAAACGATATTCGTATTTAAACTCAATTCAAATCAAATTACCATTCAAGTTCTTATCGAACTCATTTAAGCTTGAGCTAAATATCATAAAATTAGAGCTCATTTTAATTTATTTGATGGAAAGGGTTTTAACTAATACTTAAATCTTACATTTTACAACAATTACTATCCGTATTCTTATATATCTTACTAACTTGATTGTCGAAGTAAATACACCAAATATTCGTTCGGTATCCACTAACTCATGTTTCTCTTGCACGCCTAACTATATTAAGATGCAAATCTAATCTAGATAGAACTTTAGCGATGCCACTAAGCTATGTAGTATAGTATTAAATGAATATTAAAATAGTTTTAATAAACCGAACAATTTAATTTAATAAATAGGACGGTGGTAGATTCCATCCAAAGATTTGCAGATCTTCTTTTGGGGCAAAGGCCAAAGGGGCCTTGGTTAGTGGTTACAGGGACATAGTTTAGGGAGGGAATAGAAGGTCTTCAATCTCTTGACTTGCACTCAACACACAGAGTCCACGTCCGCACTCTTTCCCTTCCAGTTCCAGCTTCATAAAGCCACAGCACAATATAACCCAACCAACTCGTCTCTTTCGAACTAAACATATTAAATGCTATTAAAATTTCAAAGAAAAATATATTTCTAATAATAATAATATGAATTGGGTGATCCAAAATTCTTTGATAAGTGAAAATTAAATAAGAAAAGCTTTTATTATTTTAGACACTTTCCTTTTTTCCAAATTTTACACATATACCATTTTTTTTTATTTTGGTATTATAATGGATGGGAATTGGGATCAGTATTTATCACTCAACAATCCAAGGTGATGCTTAGATCAGGTCACATTGGTATTTTATCACTTATGAGTTGATTGGTATCAAGAAATGGATACAATAAAAAATTAATAATTTTATTTATAGATAAACCAGACAGATATGATATAAATAAATTATAACTACAAATTAAATACAGATATAATAAAAATATTACAATATAAGAAATGCAGTTAAGTGATAATTACACTGTAAAGTTAAAGAGGAAAAAAAAAGAAAAGTTAGCAAAAACCAGCTGCACATAACACATGAACAAAACATACACACACACTTGCTGAATAAAGTTATAAGGAGAAAAAGAATCATGTGAAATCACCGTCCCAATAAAAAGGGAAAAAAATTAAACTCTTCTCCTTCTCTCTCTCTCTCTCTCTCTGATTCATCAGAGACAGACTTTGAACTAACTAATTCACAAGAAACTATAATAGCAACAACCCATTTTTTGTTTCATCTCCCAGAATTCAGAATCATCACTTTTCTTTTCTTTTTTTTTTCTTTTTTCAGTTCTTTTGTAGCTTTTTCCTTGTATTAGAAACTTAGAATGGCTTCAAATGTATCAAAGTTCATAAAGTGTGTTACAGTAGGTGATGGTGCTGTTGGAAAAACTTGCATGCTTATTTGCTATACAAGTAACAAGTTTCCTACTGTATGTGATCCTTTTTTCTCCTCATTTCTTGTGCTAAAGATTCCATCTCTGTGCTATTTCAGTGCATATCTTTACTGGGTTTTGGTGAATTCTGTAATTTGATTAAGTTTTTGTACCTGGGTCTTGTAGATGCAGATTGTACTCTCTGTAATTTATTTTTTCTTGTAGAATTTCCTTAATTTTAAAAACTTCTTTTATTGATTTTGATGTCATTGTTTTTAAATTTGGTAGTTGGATCAGTTCTTGTTTTAGGAAATATTATTAACTGAAATTTCCATTTTCAGTAGGGATTTGTTTGTTTCGCAGAAAATGCGTTTCGAATTTTATGCTTGGTTATGAATTGAGTACTCATAATTGTCAATTGTTAGCGTTACATTGGTCATTTACATTTGTGGAAAGTGTTAGCATTGAGGGTGATCAAGAATAGAGAAAAATGATTACAATTATGTTTTTTTGCAATGGAAATCACTTTTCCTTTGGATAATTTTGCATTTTACTTTTATATGTTTTACTAATGTTCTTGGTTCTTATTTCTTGTATCACATTCTTTTTTTTTTTTTTTGTTTTGGCTAATCGAAGATAGGTTTTTTCAGGACTATATACCAACAGTGTTTGATAATTTTAGTGCAAATGTGGTTGTGGAAGGGATAACTGTCAACCTGGGCCTTTGGGATACTGCTGGTAGGATTACTAACTCTTAGTTCTCTGTTTCGGCTTGATTTACTTTGCTTTGGCTTTTTGCAATGCATGTTTGAATGAACCTATTCTTTTCTTTTATTTATTTATTTTCTTAATTCCTTGTTGATGTTGATTATTTACTCTATAAAGTTCATTTGGAGATTTATCCATATCTATGGTTAATTTTTATAACACCAGGGCAAGAGGATTACAATAGATTAAGGCCCTTGAGCTACAGAGGCGCGGATGTTTTTGTCTTGGCTTTCTCCTTGGTTAGCCGAGCTAGTTACGAGAATATACTGAAAAAGGTGCCCCATCAATAAAAGCAAGCTTTTTGATCTTAAATTATTTGAATGCAGGAAAGTTTGTTTTTCAACTAACATTAATTTTCTTTTGGCCAGTGGATCCCAGAGCTTCAGCATCATGCTCCAGGAATCCCTGTAGTCCTTGTTGGTACCAAATTGGGTAAATAAACAACCATTGTTATCAAACTCTTGATTCCGAACGCTTTATGGATCAAGTGTAGTTCTGTTGCTTTTTGCTGATTCTGGCCTTGGACATTCAGATCTTCGTGAGGACAAACACTATTTGGCTGATCATCCAGGACTAGTGCCTGTAACCACTGCACAGGTTCAGTTCTTTTACATGATTCACATCTGTGTATCTCTGCTGGCCATTCCTTCATGATACTAATTGTATCTTGCATGATTAGGGTGAGGAGCTGCGGAAACAGATTGGTGCTGCATATTACATTGAGTGCAGCTCTAAAACTCAGCAGGTTAGGAAATCCTAGTACTTGAATCACACACTGTATAACTATGTCCAAGGCTAGCAAGTTGTGAAAAAAACTATGCACAAGGTGTTGGCTTGAGCTTGAATATGAGCTTGAGTTTAAGTGATGTAAGATTAAGTTGAAGCTCAGCTCAATTAAACTCACTTAGGCTCATATATTCTTAATTTAAAAGTCAAGTTCAATTTGATGAACTTCTCAAGTAGCTCAAGTTCAAACTAACTGCAGTCGAATCAAAATGAAGTAGTTTGCAAGCAAGTTTGTTTTCACCCATATGGAGGAAGGCTTGCTGTACACAATAACTAAAGGACCTGGCAAATTATTGTGCTTTTTCAAAAATATAATTAAAAGCTTTCTTTTTTCTTTTTCCCCTTTTCATTTGAAATGAAATGAAGTTGAGAAAGTTACTTGCCTCAAAATCAGATTCCTTAAAGTGAACACCAGATATTCTAGCAATCCTAACTCTAGCCTCCATGCTTTTCAAAAAAAATCAAAAGCAACATTATGTTAATATCACCGGCGGGCTTAAGTTGTAGGAACTTATTACTGCCAGATGGAGGGTTGTTCTTGTTATGGTGCTGCTTGATGATGATGATATAATAATAATAATAATAATGTTGTATAGGTTAGTTATGATAACTTTAAGTAGAGGGGAACTGGGATGTTTCTTACAAAAAGATATCATCTATGTATTGCTTTTAGACTGGTGTCTCAAAGTGTGGTCTCCCAATCATATATTTTATCAATCTTCAAAACTTGATTTGGTGTGCTTGCCTGCCATGCCTTATCTGGATGCATATGTTGGGCATGGCAATCTACAAGAAGTTTAGATGTTCTTGGGAGATAAATAAGCATATGCAAAAAGAAGTTCAAATGTTCTTGAGAGATAAATAAGCATATGAAAATAGATAAATTCCATCGAACTGCTACAAGTCATAGTGTCAAAAATGGAAGTGAAAGAAAATTGAAGTTTCTAAGGTCTTGATCCATGTTGTATATCTTAAAAAGTCTATTGTTATCTTTCCAACTAATGTTACTTCTTCTAATTGAGTTCTGTTTTAGGTAGCTGTAGCTTCTGACATCACACTTCATTTTTTCTGAAGCTATCTTTCTTTATATAAGTATTTTTGTATATTCATGTGAGGTGGATAGATGCAAAGCTTGAATTATGTTACCATATATTCTTAACTACAGAGCTTCTGTGTTGTCTGTCTAATACAATTGAAGTCCTCTTCCCTAATTATTTGACAGATATCTAATATTGTCTTGACCTCAATGTAGATGATTAAATTTTTATGCTATTGCAGAATGTGAAAGCAGTATTTGATGCTGCAATCAAGGTAGTCATTAAGCCTCCACAAAAGCAAAAGGAGAAGAAAAGGAAGAAGAAGACACGGCGGGGATGTTTTTTGTGAGTCCTAATTCATCTTGCACATATATAAATTAAAAATGTTTTGTCCGTTTAAATCAAGCTGATTCCTTCTTTGTTATATCCATCAAACAAAAATTTATGCGAAGTAATTACCCCAAAAATGATTTACACAGTCCTTAGAAGGATGAGTATTAGCAAAGGAACTTGAATACAACAGATGGAAAGAGGGACTGGGTATATTTGGCCATTCATTGCAACAAACAAGCTTCTCCTCTTATGGTCCCTTAGCCTTTTATCAAGTTATTAGCTTGGCATCCTCTTTATCTTTCCTTAAGGCGTCCACTAGGTACCATTGTATGATCTTTTCCCTATACCTTTAGGGCATTTGACCAATATTTGGGAAGCATTTGGTTTCCATTGTTTTAAGGCGCCGTAGTAGACCAAATATCTAATACCCAATTTGGTTTTTAAGTTGAGTGCAACAATGGACATAAAGTACTTTCAAAAAACGGGTGAAATGTAAGAAGTTTGCACCATCTCGTAGGCATTACATGAATTTTGTCATCAAACTAAACAAAAAGTCTTGTGGAGTAACCCTGAAATAACATTGTTATCCCTTGATAGGAAGAACCAAACATTTTAAGAGATTGTGGTATGCTATCTTGTTCAGCATTTGTGCCCTTCTTTTCTTACATTGCCAATGGTTAGAAAGATAAAGGATTGAAAACCATCTACACCTTTTATATTCCTGCAACTTTAATGGCTGATTTGCAGCAAGAGAAACCTAAAACTAAAGATGTTTGCTATCAAGTTGGGAAGTTTTTATAGCAGTAAATTCAAGTTCTAAATTTTTAGAATAAATTCATTATTATCGAAAAAATATAAAAAATTTATTATTTTGATAACATTTTTTAAGAGCCTGTAGGACTTAGTTGTTGACTCGACAATTATAGTATGCGATTGCAAAAAACATTAATGAGTATTAGGATGGATGCTCTCCATAAAGGATTTATTGAACAATTTTTGCTGGAATTGGAATACTAATTTCATGGTTTAGAGGGAGCAATGATCAAAAACATTTAAATGCCCGACTCATGTGATGAAAGTGTCTTGATCTTTCAAACGGATATTTATGAAGGTGTTGGAGTCTTACAAACGCTATCATGATATTTTATTCTGACACTTCCCTTCAAGCTGGAGCTGCTCCTAACATGTTACAAACATAATTCACTCGATTCCTCGAAGAGGCTTAGTAAATAGATTAGCAAGTTGATGTTCTGATCCCACATAAGTTGTATCAATCTCCTTATTTAACAACTTTTCGCAAACAAAGTGACAGCTGATTTCAATATGCTTTGTATGCTCATAAAACACTGAGTTTGATACTATGTGGAGCAACCTGGTTATCACATATTAGTTACATTGGTTGTGACTGTGGAAAACCAAGTTCTTCTAACAACTGCTTAAACCAAAGTAATTCACATGTTGTGGATGTTGTTGCTCTATTTTCTGCTATTGCACTTAATCTTGCTACTACATTTTGTTTTTTACTTTTTCATGAGATAAGATTACCACCAACAAAGATACAATATCTTGTGGTTGATCTTCTATCTAATAGTGAACTTGCCCAATCAGCATTTGTATGCCCAACAACATGCACATGATCGTGATCTTTGTACAAAATATCTCGACCTGGTGATCTTTTAACATAATGCAAAATACGAATCACAACATTCTAATGACTAATGCAAGGTGAGCCCATGAATTGGTTCACTATACTGACTGCAAATGATATATCAGGCCGTGTTACTGTAAGATAATTAAGTTTACCAACTAATCTTGTGTACCTTCTGGTCATCTAAGACATTTCCTTCATTAGGTAAGCGCTTAACATTAGGATCCATAAGTAAATCAATCGGTTTTGCTCCAATTAAACCAGTTTCAGATAGTAAGTCAAGCACATACTTCCGCTAAGACACATCTATACCTTGTTTAGATCGGGCAACTTCAATTCCAAGAAAATACTTCAAATTGCCCATGTCCTTGGTTTGGAGTTTTTGGTGTAGGAAATCCTTCAGTTTCTCAATCCTGTCATAGTCATCTTCTGAAATTACAATGCCATCAACATATACAACCAATACAATTTTCTTACCAGTATATTGTCGATAAAACACATAATGATCCAAATTCCATCTAGAAAGACCAAATTCCATCACAACTAAACTAAATCTACCAAACTAAGCACGTGGAGATTGTTTAAGCCCATATAAAGATTTCTTCAAATGACAAATTAACTCATTCTCCCCATGAACAACAAAGCTTGGTGGTTGTTCTATATATACTTCTCAAAATCACATAGGACAAACATTTTTTATATCTACTGATGCAGAGGCCAATGATGAGTGGCAGCAAGAGAAATTAGAAGATGCACTATAGTTATCTTAGCTACTGGTGAAAAGGTATCTCAATAATCAACACCATATAATTGAGTATAGCCTTTCACAACCAAACGGACCTTCAATTGATCAATAGTACTATTAGGTAATACTTTCACTGAAAATACCTATCGACATCTAACTGTGGGTTTACCATTAGGAAGAGGCACAAGATCTCATGTATTATTATGATAAAAAGCAGACAATTTTTTCTTGCATAGTAGCAAGCCAACTAAGATAAGCTAAAGCTTTTGAAACAGAGTTCGGAATAGAAATAGTAGATAATGATGCAATAAAGGAAGCATAAGAAGGTAAAAGAAAAGAGTATATAATGACATTTAAAAATGGATGGCAAATAGAAGGACAAATAACTCGCTTACCCTTTCTCAATGCAATGGGGAGATCAAGATTAGATAAAGGAGGAGGATTTGAGTTTGATGGAGGACTTAGCGGAGATGTAGAGTCCTGTGGGCTAGTGTGTTGTCAACGAACATAAATTGAATATCTGATCGGTTAAGATGAGGGAATCCCTGGCAAAGTTTTAGAAGTGCCCTTGATTAACTAAAAGTGAATCATGGAAAGATGACAAAGGTAACAAAGGTGACTCATCCCTGGAAGATGGAGATGGTGCGGGAAAATATGAAGTTTGACTTAAAGAAAGACACATCTGGACAGACACAAAACTTATTAAATTCTGGCGAATTACAACAATTCCCTTTTTGACAACGGGAGTAGCCAAGGAATATGCACCGAATCGATCGAGAATCAAATTTATTGGTACCTAGAAACAATGGACGGGCAAAACACAAATAACCAAAGACACGAGGAGGCAAAAGGAAAAGTGGTTGATTAGGAAGGAGAAGATGTGAAGGTGCTTCGTCATGTACTGTAGAGGGCATTTTGTTTGTGAGAAAGCATGCAGTAAGAATGGCATCAGCTCAAAAATGCTTAAGCATGTTCATGTGAATCAATAATATCCTAGCAATCTCAATCGGATGACGGTTTTTACACCCAGCAATTCCATTTTATTGTGGAGTATAAGCACATGAGGTTTGATGAACAATACCATGCTTCTTCATATATAATTAGAATGAATTAGATATGTATTCCTTGGCATTATCAATTCGATACACACAAAAATAGAGGAACTAAACTGATTTTGAATTTCAGAATGAAATGCACAAAAGATATCAAATAACTCAGAACGACTCTTCATTAAATATAACCATGTCATCCTTGAATTGTCATCAATAAATGTGACAAACTATCCAAAACTCAAAAGGGAAGTAATACGAGCAAGTCCCCATGCATCATAATGAACTAAATGAAAAGGAGCTAGGGAAATAATACGAGCAAGTCCCCATGCATCATAATGAACTAAATGAAAAGGAGTAGTAGCTCGTTTGTTGACTCTTGGACTAATCGAAACACAACTTAGTTTGCCTAATTGACAGGACCGGTACTGGAGACTAGGACAAGATTGTAGATTTGAACATATTAGACATAGTATTTTTAAAGAAGGATGACCAAACTGGTAATACATTTCTGTAGGGTCTGGCTGAATGAATTCATATAGTATAGTTCACATGACTCATGTCCTTCACCAATCGTCTTCGCCATTCTCAAATCTTGTATCGTAAGAGGAGAAGGAAAGAATGTGATGGAGCAATTATGGGAGGCGGTGAGTTTACTAACAGATAGTAGGTTAAAAGGCCATTGGGGTACGTATAGAACTGATTTTAAGGAAAATAATATAACAGGTGTGACTATGCCGATCTCGCTTAGAGGTGACGAGGATCCATTACTAAGAGCGACATTTGGCGTAGTAAAAGAGTGTGTAATTTGGGAAAAACAATCAAGTGTACCTGTGATATAATCAGTGGCGCCTAATCCAACTACGCAAGACTGTGTAGAACTTTAAATAAGACAAATAGTAGGATTACCTAACTAGACTGGAGATAGAATTAGATGTTTGTGAAACACATTGAAACTGTAGGAGTCTATCATATTGTTTTATTATAATCTTCCCTTGATATGGTAATTGTAGATGGCTATGTCTCATTGCCACGGAAATCTGGATTAGGCATAGCATGGATTGAATTTGAAGCAAGAATCAAGGATCCCATTATGCTTTGTATCAAACAGGTCAAACACCTAATCAGCAAACAAGCTCTCCTCTTTATTTGCTTTGATCAATGCCAATTCAAACTCTTCCTTGTTAATGAAACCATCATCTCACTCTCGTACCACCCATGTCCGTGTCCCTTCATCAACAAATTTGAATATATCTAAGAGATCCTAAGTATACCACGATTCAAGACGTTGTTGATACTCTAGCAAAAGTAGATTGGGTTGAAAAGTGAGCTCTTAATCCAATAAGAAATCAAGGCTCATGTAGTCCATTGGGTGAGGTAATTAATGAAACCCTAATAATATAATAAAAATGATAATTAAAAAAAAAAAAAAAAAAAACTCAGCTGTGAGTTCAATTGAATTTGCACTCAAGGTTTTGATCGGTAAAACGTACGACTTATTCGAACAAGAACTCATGGACTGTGGTCGAACAAGTATAACAAGAGGCTGTGAAGGAGGTCTAAGGTTTCGATTTTGGGGATTTTGGGAATTGGTTGCTAGAGTTTGGGTTTGTGTGTAGTGGTTAATGGCGGGAGTAATGTTTGAATTGGTGGTGGTATATTTTGGTAGATATAGTGGTAGAGTCCGTCAACCCTGCTCTGATATCGTGTTATTTTGATAGAAAGGTGTTGGAGTCTTACAAACCCCATCACGATATTTTATTATATATTGTTAATATGAAAATACAAAATTACCTTACATTAATACCGTTAATTATTCTAACATTAAAGGCCGAATCAACTCTTGATGTTGTCCATCTCATAAAGATCATTGTCTTTTGTTTAGAGCACTAGATGGATCCTCATGGCATGCAATGTTCACTTTCTACATTTTTTGATAGTTTGTTTCAATAGTCTGAGGTGTCCATGGAGGTTCTACGCACTTTGATTGTCTCTCAAGGCATCAGTAAAGGCTCGAGAGCCTGTAGCGTATTCCACATATGATCACAATTATTGTGAAAGTCCATTAGCTTATATTTCCTAGCTGGTAAATAGCATCATTATATTAAGATTAGTATCACAACAATCTAATCTGAAAATTTAAGCTTATAAATATGGTATGAGTTATTATATTTATTATATAACAGAGATCATAAGTCTTTATGTAACATTTAATTACTACTAGCCGTCACGATACATATGTATTTCATAATATGAAAATAATTATGGAATCCCAACTACCCATTGATTAGTAGAGCCACAAAGAATCAATATCCCTTACCAAATAATAATAGGGATGTTACAGTAATAACAACTCGAATGGCAAAGATCCTATCCATAGTCGAGTTTCTATGGTTAGATTCTATATTTCCAATTTAATCTCTTGATGTCTATGATAAATGTCTTAGAGCTAGGTGGCACTTGTTCACGCCAATTTTATCTCATCCTACTTTTATAAGATTACCTACAAAATAATCTAATAAGGGGTGAGCTAAACGATGACTTGGTGAGTTCGAAGTACAGTATTGTCATTACTGTCCCAAGCATAAAGTTATCAAACATAGTTATGAATCCACATGCAAATGTAATGAACGTGCGTATGCAATGCAACATCTCACACAATCTTCTAGTAACCAATATGAAGTCTTGGGTATAAACTCCCCTTTGACCATGGTTAAAGAACTCTAGATCAATCAATATCCAGGTCATCAAATTAATTTCTCTTGTATCTTAAATCACAAATACCTTGAACGTGGTCTATAGTTAATACAAGGTACCTCAAATGCAATCATAAACCAATATCTTATGAAACTTATGATGAAACACCCAACAATTAAAAGTTCATGTTGTTGAGATGGGGAACTCTAATACTTATCAAGAGACTCAAATGAAATCTTTGGCGCCCAAAATAGTTTTTTTAATACTCACGAATACCTTCAATGTAAATCGGAGTGAGCTTCGGATACCTTATATGTAGTCCTAAGCAAGCTTTCCTTCTCCATCCATCGTATGATAGTGATGCCTTCCGTCATGCAGGACTTTATGCTATGCATGTTCGGTTTTATAATGGTTTCAACGGCTATTAATAGATTTAAGGTTGATCAACTAGTTTGTAATTCAAATCAATACAAGATAATGCAGGCATAATGCACATATGAGAGCACAACATGCAATTCATTCTCAACCATCAATTACAAAGTCCACTATCTTTTAGGTTAGCAGTGACTTTAGTGAATACGAAAAGAGAATTATTAACGACTTTAAAGAATATCCAGCCCATGTTGGCGAGGCGACTATTGTGTATCCTTTGGGATAATTATTTAGAGTTCCCCATACCATCAAACCATTATCATTGGACGATATATAAGTGAGGGTATATTTTCAAATATCCAATTGTACTTTCACTATATTGATATATTTTGATCTTTGAAATGGTGACTAGTATAATTTCATTTTCTGTCACTCTTATCATAAACTAGATTATTATCTGTTTAGCTCAATTTATAATATATATTTTATTTTATTAAAAAAAATAGGATTCAATTTAGGGGTTGGGGAGTTTAAGGTAGACTGGTGACTCGATCAGGCAACACCGACAGCCGGGTGAGGTGGCACTGGCTGGTTTATATGAAAGATATGAATTTTGGAAGTGGAGGAGTTTACAGAGGTTTCAGAAATGATTCCATAAACTTTCTACCCAAGAAACATTTCAGAAAGCCAAAGGAAGGAGTTCAATCGCCTGGCGGTTTGAAGAAATAATTAATTTCTATTTCTTTGGTCCGATTGACACATATCCTCCTTTAAAGACATGCTCCATGATAATTCTAAACAAAAACTCATATGCTTACAATATTAAATATCATGAAAGATCCAGCCTTCGTGGCAAAACAAACCTGTAAAGGGTGAACTTACTCTTGGAAAACATTTTTATGACACAAGTTACTACTATGCAAATTCTAACTTGTGCATGCATATATTTGTTTAACTTGCGATCTGCTTGCTTATGATGATTAAACCTGTCCTGGGTGATTGCAGGAACGTACTGTGTGGAAGGAACATTGTGCGTGCCAAGTGATTCATTCCCAAAAGAGATGCAGAGATTGGCTGTTCTTGTTACGACCCTTTAATGTAGCTGTAGAATAGTTTTTCTCATATTTTCCTGCAATGTATTCTGTAGATAGTGTCTCCCCACTCCCCAGTTGTCTTCGGGGTTTTAATGTCTAACACAACACACCAAAGTCTGGTGAGAGAAGTTTGACTTTCAGCCCAGATCAATTCCTCTTTCTAATTCTTTGTAATGGTTAGATAGAAAAATTGTTGGTTTGTTGTTTCTTCACCATGCAACACGTCCTAGAAGAAAGACAGAAGATAAAATGTATGTTGATGTAGCTATATTTTGTAAAAAATTCAGTACAACATTGTTTCCTAGACACCTCGAAATCCTGAGGAAGGATGCCAGCTTCGTAATTCCTGAGAAACAGGTATGATTCAGGGGGTAAAATCCTTAATAGCCATCAAATTTAGGAAAACAATCACACGGCTTGTCAGTTAAAAGACACTCGATATCTGAAAGACCAAATGGTTGACATGATTTAACCTGCAGATCTATTTATTTTTGTGTTTCAATAGTGGAGTAAGGAAATTGTGAATAGAATCAAAGTTCATGTTGAGCGTGAAAAGACCTTCTGAAGGATGAAATCAGGCTGATACTAATTCATGGTTGCTGGGAAAGCCTGATGAAGGTTAGGTTTTGGTTCTCTCAAGAGTTGTGTCAAAACTCAATCCCAAAAGCCAAGGGTTTTGAGAAGCCAGTTCTGATTTTATACCTATTAGAGGATCTAGTGCTGAAACAATTTTTGCTTGAGTCAACACTTCTGAGGATTCTACTTTTGGAATATCTAATTTTCAGAGATTAAGGACTAGCAGCAGCTTCCTACAAATTTGGAAACCCGAAGAATTTGGATGCAATTATTTAGGGTGAAACGTATGTCTACCATCCTTGTAAAAAAATTGCACAAATAAAAATTGTGTAAAAAAATTTATCAAATTACTATCTTTATATCGCACGTTTGAAAAGAGATATAAAATTTCATACGTGCATCGCATCTTTGAGGCAAGATATAACAATCTACTGTGCAAAAGTTATAAAAATTTGTATATTGCATGTACGGTGTGTAATACACACAAAGTACTACTTATCAGTACTTTGCTTGTATCATATATTGCACTTGTGATATGTATTATATGTTGAATGTGTAAAATATTAAAAAAAAAAAAGAAGTTATATCGTATGTCCAACATGTAACATAGCGATGCTAATTTGATAATTATTTTTGTTTAAATTATATTTGCATAATTTTTTAAAAAAATGATGGTTAACATGTAATATTCTCCAATTATTTATATGATTATATGCCTTTCTCTTTCTCCTTAGTTAGATTTAGTCATATATAAATGTCACGTAAGCTCTAGGATACACATAAATTGTTATTGGTTCTTATATTTATAATATTCAATGAAACTCTTTCTTTTATATTGAAAGTATTTTAGATTGATCTTATTAATCAAAGTACATTTTTTTTTAGTTGCATTCAATCATTTAGTTGATCATGAATCATTTGAATTAATCTAATTAATTCCATTTGTTTTTTATAAATTGTGTCGCATCGATTGAACAATTTCGAAACTCATCCAGTTCAATCATTAAGTTGACAATTGTTCATGTCTTATTTTTAAAATCATAGACACATATAATCCACAAAGTTAATTCCTTTTTGCAAATAAAAATTCAAAAATATACAAAATGTTAAATTTTTCAAATTATTGTGCTTCACTACTGTGCTTCGAACCTATTCTTGGATTTTAGGCACATCAATAGGATTGGCTAGAGTGATTCTTGTGAAAAGCCACTGAGGGAATATTTATGGAGTATTTACTTGAAGTAAGGGATAAAAGAAATAGGGTAAGAGTGTTACCAATTTGACATAGTGACAGTTATATGTGTATGTGATTCTTGCTTAAAGCCCTAGGAGGGAATATTTATAGAGGAAGAGATCCTTGTAGTTGTTAGCATTATGGACAATATTGAGTAGTGAAAGGCTAACGATTGCTAATGTAGCCATGTGGGCGTTGAGCCATGAAGCCACATCATGATTTCCCTAAGAGTAGGATAGCGAAGATCGCGGAGAGATATGATAGGTGATTTGCGCTAGATGCATTGAGTATCTCGTTAGAGAGTCAATTTGCCAATTCATGTGGCTATCCCCAATCCTTTATATATGTGGAGAGTCGAATAACATTGTCCTTGAGTTAGATATGTCAGCACTAGTCTTAGATGGATTGGATTGAAACTAAGAGGCCTATATACCAAAAATTAACCATCAACACTTGCCTTATTGTGCTCCTTTGTTTGCAAGTCAACATGGATGGTAAGCCTATGGATGAGCTACCTAGGCTAAGCTAGAGCTACTTTCTTGGGCTCTGTGTATTAGTGTTTTCCCTGATGCTATCCGAATGCAAGTTCATTGCTAGTACCAAGAATGGCTAATGAGCTAGTAGTATTTTTTGTTAGTTAGTTGAGGTTTTGCATCAACACCAACACCCACCCCCCCCCACCCACCCCCCCCCCCCCCCCCCCCCCACCCACCCTCCCCAAAAAAAAAAGAAAAAAGAAAAAAAGCACACACACACTTCTTGAGGCTACTGAGTCGATAAACAAAGGGAACACCATAATGGGATGTCTTAATCTAACTATCATGTAGCCGAGCTAAATTTGTTGATCTCAATTAATTGGAGTAGCTTGTTTTAGTATATTTCTTGCAGGTGAAAGCAAGTTTAAGAAGCAAGCCCACATGCTTGAAAAGCTTTATAAAGAAGGATTGGAAAAGGTAAATCTTGTAGATAGGCGTTATTGAGTGGCCAAATTTGGGAGAGAGCTGTGACGAACCTTGCCAAGGCTAACGAAAGTGAAAGGCATCAAAAAAGGAATACTCTAAAGGCACTTGAGTAAAGGCACATGAGAGTTACGTTGAGAAAAGCAAACCCATTGAAGATTACCCCTTAGTTCCTCTTTGTTAGTCATGTCAACCCTTGAGGGGTCTTAGTTTATCTTTAGCATGGCTTCAACAGGTAGCCAAGTTCATGTGGCAAAGACCAGAGGATGATCCATTAGGCTTAAAGTCACCCTCGCGAGGGAACTATAAATCTGTATGATGTCTGTTCCATCTATGACTAGTGGACTAAGTGGTCCTCAAAGTTAAAGAGAAAGAAGGTAGAGTAACCAACACTCTAGTACTGAGACGGTCCCAACCAATCAAGGAAGATCTTTCCTTTCGATTGATCATAAATGTATGCACTGCATCATGCCTACTGCAATAGTTTTCCTTCACTTGACTAATTCCAATCTTTCTCATAGAAAATAGAGATGTCACGCTGGATTGGAGCAAAGGGCCTCATGTTAGAGAAAGAGCTGACAAAGTAGAAAGCGAAATCTCTCGAGTATGTTGGAGCATCCATGGAGGTAAGTCCTCTAAGTATCCTCATGTTTTTGTTATATCATAGATATAATAAGACCCTTAAAAAGTTTAAGCATCTTTATGAAAGAGTTGACAGAGTAGAAAGCCAAATCTCTCAAGTATGTTAGAGTATCCAAGGAGGTAGGTCCTCTAAGTGGCCTCGTGTTTTGTTATATCATAAATATGATGAGACCCTTAGAAAGTTTAAGCATCTTTATGCTGAGCACATGTTACAACAAAGTTTGAAGTCACAAGATGGCACTACAAAGCGTTTGCAAAATGAATAGGAAGAGGCCAATAAGGTTACTATTGTACTAAAGAAAAACATATCTAATGCCCAGGAGCAGACGCACTGGATGGACAACAAAAGGCACCAACTGTAAGTCAATAATCAACAATTAGCATGAGAAAAAAGAAAGTACTATAGCCTGTGGAACAATGCTAGGCCCGACTTAAGGGAGTTGTTAATGAGACTTAGGAGAAGGAGAAAGAATTGAGGGGTATGTTATCCAAGGCATAGGATAATGTTGGGGCAAAAGATCCACAACTAGAGGATCTTGTTGAGAAACTCTAAGCTTCAAAGTCTAGGTTCTAAAGTTTGAAGTTAAGAGAGACCACCACTTGTGATGCTCTAGAGAAAATGCTTGAAGCTCATTTCAAAAGCGAGGAATGGTAAAGCGAGGAATTTGAGATGTCATGGGATGTTGTGGAGGCTAAGGTTGTGAAATTTCATTAGAAATGAAAGTGCAGCTACATCGATTGGAAGGTATGACACCACTTTCCTCACTCTGATCAACAAGAGGACAAGATTGCAGAGTATAAGCTAGTTAAGGAGGGTCTTCAATTGATCTAAAATGACCAGGTTGAATAGATGGACAGTATTCTTAGACCCATTGAATTCACTCCTCCTAGTGTTGAGTCAAATGCAACAATTGCAGTTCCATGGAGTTTGCCAATGTTAATGAAGTCTAAAGGGAAAAGATTTAGGATACACCAATTAGTGGTGTTACATGACAAAATCAACTCCATTTAATGGCATTTTGAAATTATTCCCCCTCCCCCAACCAGGTCTATAGAAAGTAAGTAAGAAGAGGCTTATGACTTGATTGAGGAATTGACCCAACATGCAGGGGTTAACTGATATTGTTAAACTTTGTTTATTTTTGTCTTGTTAGATATAGTCTTTTGTCTTCTTTGTTTCTTCAACAAATGACCTTGTAGATAAGTCAAGGTGTTGACTATATTTCCATGTAATGGATCATCAAAATTAATGAAACATTTGTTGTTTCTTTAAACTTTTCTTTCTCTTTGACTTTATTCCACATTATGGTGGTTATATCTTTTCTTTTGTCTTTGAATCTTTCTTCCAATAGCTTGTGTTGTGTTGATCTAATAAGATTTCTTATTTAGTGTTATAAGGAGTCAACTAAAATTGCTTTTGAGTGAATTACTCCGATGAATGGTTCGACTGAATAGGTCAGTCTTTGGATTCTTTGGCCTGATAAGATCGGGTCATCTAAATAAATGGGCTTGCATCTTCATGCTTAGGGACTCATGCCCATTTCTCTTACATATCCAAGATTCATGCCATGTAATCATCTTTGGTCCAAGATTCATTCCATGATATTCATGTCTAGGATTCTGGTGAATCATTAGGTTGAAGTGGTAGCTTGACCCTTAATTATTGGATTCAAATCATATCTAATCCAAAGGTCAAGGTTTCATATCAAATGATCTTTTGAGGATTCATTAAAATCCTAATAAGCGTCAAGCATCCTTGTTTATAAATAAGAGACCATAATCATGTGTTGTCTTCACAACACAAACACTTCCAGCTTAAAAAGTACTTCAAATATCACTATCTTTTTCAATTTCGTATATGTTTCTTACAGATTTTCTTTAGCTTTAAAGTTCAAGCCTTTGATGTGATGTCATGGGCTTTTGGGAAACCCATGTTCAAAATGAAGTCTTTGTGCTTGGTCCAGGGGGTTTATTATTCTCATAATTTCTTATTGAACAAGAATTAAAAACTTTACTAGAAGAACCCATATGGAGTCTTCAAGCAATATAAGCTAAGTTGCTTGTAGTTGCTTATGGGGGTCTAGCTATTAACAGGTTATTATGTGAGTAGCCTGATTTGTGACTTTAACTTAAAGACTTGGCAAGAGGAGTCTTCTACTTAGAGGAGGTATTTTGGCATGGGAAGTCGTGTTGTCCCTCTAAAAGGTGCTTTTGTTTAGTAGTCTCTAGTATAGAAGTGTATTCTCATAAGATTTGTAACCAATACACTACCCACCTCTTTTAGATTCACCGCCATCACTCACACTTCATGCGGAGGCTTGCCTCGCACTAAGGCAATTGAATCATTTCTTAGGGAGATCTAAATTAGCCAACTCATTCATTAATATTAAGTTTAAATCAGTAGAGTAGTTGTAGGTAGTAGCTTATAGGAGAAATTTGTAACTCGATTGAGATGCAAGTTGAAACTACTATAAGTAAATCCTTATCATTAACAAAACAACATTCTCATGTACTTCATTTAATTTTCATTCCACTATTTTCTATTCATTATAATTTTTCGTGGTCGAGTCGGTATGCATGTTGTTTTAACCTTGATAATCTCTAATCTTCATCTAACGTCATATAGTTGAGAGACTATCACTTAGGGTTTCCTTGACTTACCAAATAGTTGAACTACTATCACTTAATTAGACTTTATCGAAAGATAGATCAACCAATCCAAAACTTCAGTGAAATTACTTAGCTGTACCTAATGTTCCATAGGCACATATATGGGAGTTCCATTGTTAGAAAAGGTAACTCAAGATGAGTTAAGGGGACTTAATGTGTGATGGGTTGATCAAGGATGTCTTGGATTTGGCTTAGAACTCAAAAGCTACTTAACACTTTATAATGTTGTAAATGCTCTACAGGATCAAATGTCCTATCATACATATCAAAACTAGACAATTCCATGCTTGTAAGAAAAGGCTCTTCAGTAATGGACTATGGTAAGGGAGTCTTAACTGTCACTGTAAAAGTCTTTGGAGTTTGTGCACTTTTTTTATCTCCTTAATTTTAAATAGTTTTAAACTATTCTTCCATCTCATTAATTATCAAGTCTTTGAAATGCCTCCATGGATACATTGGAGGTTCAATCAAAGTTTGGCTATCCAAGTGTGTCCTTGAAGATGTTGGTGTTGCAAGTGGAGTATGAACCTCCATTACAATATATGTTGGAGAAGCTATCAAAGTGGCATGCACTTGAGACTGAGCTCAAGCTTAAGAGTGGCTATCGTAGGGTTATGCTTCAATAAGAAGTTGTGATGCCATTGCTTAGGGTGTAGCCATTGGTTTTCACTGCTCTTTTCCTTACATTAGGGTACATTTGCTTTGAGTTGCAAGTCTTAAAGCGATTACGCTATCTAACAGTTATAGCTTATCATTTCTATGTTTTAGGCAATGAGCTGGTGTAACATATTCTCTAAGTTATTGAAGCGTTGCTAATTATGCCTAAAGTCAAGGTCCATAAAAGCACTAGGGCAAGCACCTGAACAAGCAATCATCAAAGGACTTCCAGGACCAAAATAAAGTAAGTACGAATGTGAGAGTTAGGTTCTCAAACAACTTTCTTATCCTTAGAACTAGGTGGTATCAAGAATGGTTGTCATTAGTTCAAAACCAATGAAGGATTTAAGTATTTAGACTTGATAATAATAATCAGAATAGAACTTGCAAAATAAGACACAATCAAAGGGGACCAAGAGAATTGTTTGGTGCGGCCATTCAACACTCAAGTTAGCAACTGCCTAAGGAGAGGAATAAAAGAAAAAAAGGTAAGAGAGTTTCCACACACACACACATATATATAGACGGTTCTTGCCTTCTAAAGCTCCTAGAGGGAATATTTATAGAAGAAGAGATCCTTGCAATTATTGACATCATAGACATCATGGAAAATGTTATGGTTTCCTTAGAAGTGCAAAAGAAAAAATCATAAGGATATATATAGTCACCTGAGTTAGCTACGCCGAGTATGTAGCTCACAAGATCACTTTGTCAAATCACAAGGCTTTACGTTGATATTGGGGTAAGACTGCCCTTAAGTTAGATGAGTTGGCCCAAGTATCAAATGGATTGAATTAGGCCTGAGAAAGCCCTAGTAAAATTGACAATAAGTCCATAACTCAAACTTAATTTGCATTTGATCGAGCATTTTCAACTCTATTTCAGGTCTGTAATTTCCAAAAGGGTTGAATTCAATCCAATTCAATTAAACACATCTAGGTTTTGATATATATATATATATATATATATATGAAATACTCCAAACTTTTACCTAAGTTAGAAATTAAGTTTAGATAGATTAAACAAATCAAATGAGTTATAGGATGTAGTTAAACAAGTTGAAATAATTAAATTAGTAACTGATTATGTGGAAATTTGAGATTTTGAATTCCTAAGCCCTTAAACATGTTATTAAAATATTTAGTGGATCTCTAAACCTTTAAACTTTAGCCTAAATTTCATATCCTAAATCCCTATAAATTTTGAGTCCATCTACTTGAATAGAAATATCAATTCATAAACCGAACCCAAACTAAATATCGAATTTTCATAAACAAAATTCTAAACCAAACTCCTATTTCAAGTTCTTAATTTCTAACGTATAGATTTCAAATCATTTCGTAAACACTTTCAAAACTAAAGATATTTATCTAAATGTTTAAACCTAATACCCTATCTTAAAAATATCTTTAGAAATTTTATCCTTTCCCTTTCTTTATTTTTCCCTAACCTTTTTTTCCTCTTTTTTTTTCTTTTTTATTTTGCTTTTTCGTTCTTCTTCTTCTTATTCTTTCATGCCAATTTCTTTCTCTTCTTTCTCTCTCTAAAATCCAACTCTTAAATTGAACAAAATCCTAGGAAGGTTTAAAGATGGAAAACATGCATGAAATAGCTCTATCAATTTGGAAAGAAGAATAAGGAAGAAGATCAAGTTATTTGAGTTGCCTAAAATATAAGTTTTGTTATTTCTTTACCTTAGTTATTGTTTGATGAATTTGATGCTAATATAAGTTGGGTTTGTGATAAAACTTATAAACGTATGATATATGAACATGTATGTTTAAACATAGATTAGTACAGTGTGTATAGGTTAAACGTTTGATGACTTGATACGTGATATGTGAAGTAGAAACAAGCTTAGAAGTGTTGTTTAGACTTGATATGGTTTGGGTTGCTACTTAAACAATGTTGGATATGAAGTATGTTGTGTTTTAGAAGTTAACATTTGAAAAACAAGGGAGTTCGTGTAAGCTATAAAGGGGCAAATCATGGGCGTGATTTTCGACATAGTGGCTCTGTTTTGAAAACTTTCCATTTATCACAGGTGTGATCTAGCCCTTCCTAGTCTTGGGTTGTTTTTAAACTTCAAAATATTAAAGTCACAAGCATGATTTAAAGCATATTCGAAAATTTTTGCTAATCACGATCGTGATCCATCCCTTAGTATCCTCGAGTTGGTCTAAAAGTTTGAAACTAAAAAATCACGGGCGTGATTCTTAGCTTAGAGTCTATGTTATGTTAGTTTTTCAAAAATCACAAGCATGACTTGTGATTCCCCTGTAGCGGCATTATCTTGTAATTTGATCATAACTTTTTCATTCTAGCTCGGATTGAGGTGATTTAAAATGCTATGGAAAGCTCAAAAAGATTTCTACAACTTTCATGTTTTGAGTTTTTAGAAATTATAAAAGTATCAAGGCCTAAATTTTATTTGTTTCCATCTGCTACATATCCAAACAAAGTTGAAAACTTGTGTTTACTAGTTAAGTGTATTTAGGTAAGTATAAGATGACCTTAGCTAATAAACCTAATTTCAACTTGACTAAATGGACTTGAATGAGTTAAAATAAATTAGATTGATTAAGTTTAATCAACTTGGCTAAGATTAAGATAATATAGGTTTAACTTATCTAGCTCACAGGATCAATTTGTCAAATCAAAAGGCTCTACGTTGATACTTAGGTAAGATTGACCTTAGGTTAGATGAGTTGGCCCAAGTATCAAATGGATGGACTTAGGTCTAAGAAAGCCATTGTACCAAAATCGACCATCAATAAGTCCATAACTCAAACTTAATTTACATTTGATTGTGCATTTTCAACTCTATCTCAGTTCTATAATTTCCAGAAGGGCTGAATTTAATCCAATTCAATAAACACATTTAGGTTTATATATATATATATATATATATATATGAAATAATCCAAACTTTTACCTAAGTTAGAAATTAAGTTTAGATAGATTAAACAAATCAAATGAATTTAGGATGTAATTAAACAAGTTAACATAAGTAAATTAGTAATTGATTATGTTAAAATTTGAGATTTTGAATTCCTAAGCCCTTGAACATGTTATTAAAATATTTAGTGGATCCCCAAACCCTTAAACTTAAATTTCATATCCTAAATGCTAAATCCTCATAAATTTTGAGTTCATCTGCTTGATAGAAAGCCGAACCCAAACTAAATATCGAATATTCATAAACTGAACTCCTAAACCAAACTCCTATTTCAAGTTTTTAATTTCTAACGTATAGATTCTCAAATCATTTCGTGAACATTTTTAAAACTAAAGATATTTATTTGAAATGTCTAAACCCTAACACCCTATCTTAGAAATATCTTTAGAAATTTTATCCTTTCCCTTTCTTTATTTTTCCCTACTATCTTTTTTCCCTCTTATTTTTCCTTTTTCATTTTGCCTTTTCGGTTCTTCTTCTTCTTTCATGCCACTTTCTTTCTCTTCTTTCTCTCTCTAAAATCCAACTCTTAAATTCAACAAAATCCTAGGAAGGAGTAGAGATGGAAAACATGCATGGAATAGCTCTATCAATTTGGAAAGAAGAATAAGGAAGAAGATCAAATTAGTTGAGTTGCTTAAAATATAAGTTTTGTTATTTTCTTTACTTTAGTTATTGTTTATGCATGTATATGATGAAGTTGATGCTAGATACAAGTTGGATTTATGATAAAACTTATAAACATATTTTATATGAACATGTATGTTAAAACATAGATGAGTACATGTGTGTATAGGTTAGATGTTTGATGACTTGATTAGGTGATATGTGAAGCAGAATCAAGCTTAGAAATGTTGTTTAGAGTTGATATGGTTTGAGTTGCTACTTAAAAAATGTTGGGTATGAAGTATGTTGTGTTTTAGAAGTTAAAATTTGAAAAAAAGAAACAAGAGAGTTTATGTAAGCTATGAGGGAGCAAATCATGGGTGTGATTCGCTCCTTAGTAGCTTCTGATGTAGGTGTTTCATGAATCACGGGCGTAATTTTTGACCCAGTGGCTTTATTTTGAAAACTTTCCATTTATCATGGGTGTGATCTAGCCCTTACTAGTCTCGGGTTGTTTTTAAACTTCAAACATTGAAGTCATAGGCATGATTTAAAGCGTATTCATAAATTTTTGCTAATCACAATCGTGATCCACCCTTAGTATCCTTGAGTTGGTCTAAAACTATGAAACTCAAAAATCATGAGCATGATTCTTAGCTTAGAAGCTATGTTATGTCAGCTTTCCAAAAATCACAAGCATGACTTATGATTGCCCTAGCGGCATTGTCTTGTAATTTGATCATAACCTTTTCATTCGAACTCGGATTGAAAGTGATTTAAAATGCTATGAAAAGCTTAAAAAGAGCTCTACAATTTTCATGTTTTAAGGTTTAGAAATTCTAAAAGTATCGAGGCCTAAATTTTATTTGTTTTCATCTGTTGCATATCCAAACAAAGTTGAAAACCTATGTTTACTAGTTAAGTGTATTTAGATAAGTATAAATGAACTTAGCTAATAAACCTAAGTTCAACTTGATAAATGAATTTGAATGGGTTAAAATGAATTAGATTGATTAAGTTTAATCAACTTAGCTAAGATTATGATAATATAGGTTTAACTTGGAATTGGCTTAGAATAATATATTAGGATAAACCAATGATTATAGGGAATATGTTGTTTCAAATGTATGCTTACTTGAAAAATGAGTATTTGTGAATATGGATGATGTGATGATGTTTTGTAATAAAATATTGTAAACAAAGTAATAAGAAATACTTTGACAAATAAAAGAAAACTGTATGTATCTTGGTAAGGTGATTTTCGCAGCCATGGTAGGGTTTCTAATTAGTGTCTGCTCAGATAAGATTATAAAATGAGTTTGATATAAATAGATAATTAAATTAAATGCTTATATGATTTTATTTCATGAACAAATATATGGATACCTGATTTATCTTCTGAGATGGATTGTGAAATATCCTCTTTCCTTGTTTGGATTTCGAATATAAAATGTACATCATAACTTGTGTGTTGTATACTACGATGGACATCCTAAATGAACTAAAACTTAAAGACAACACAAGCAATGAGTGTTGTTTATGCGTGTGTCATTGAATTCGATCCGGAAAACAGTAACCTTGTCCCAATGGGGCACGGTAGTTTAAGCGCTTAGATCACCCCCATGTGCCATCTTATGTGGATCTATGTTACTATTGTACTGAACTTCGGCTTATTATTGTTATTGTTGTCTTCTTTCCAGGTGGTATTAATAATGATGATGTTAGTGATAATACTGTTAATGATGATTGGATGATGATGTTGATTATCTTAGGTATGGATCGACTTGGGAGAAGTTCGTTGAAGAGATAAGTGGTTTAGGATCGTTGAATATACTTTGTTTTTATTTTCATTTAAGAACTGGATTTATAATTTGTAATATTCTTTTAAGCGTCTGGTGGAGCCCAAGTTTTATAATTTCAGTTTTTAAGGCTTTGTTTATCATCATGGAAGATATATAAGACACCTGATGATATGATTTTGTTTCTGAAAGCTAATCTACTCATGACCGTAGAATGAAATGTTTTTGTAAAGTTTGTTTTTCAATCATTAAATCCAATTATTTTCAAAAGTATATAATTTCAGGAATTAAAATTAATTAACAATGTTTGAGATAAATAAATATTTAAAAACAGCCTATGCATATAGTACTTTAGATATTATACATGACCGGAGGATATGACTTACCTAAAATTTTGATGAAGAGTAAGTTGGATCCTTACAATACATCTATTTCAACTAATATCCATTTACATGCAAACTTAAGAGCCTAACAAACCTTAAAGCTTGACCCAGTCTTGACTTGAGTTTGGGAGCCAATCTAACCAGATACCATGAAACTTAAGCTTACATCTATAAACTAGTTAATTAGTTTAAGCCCAAGCACAAATAAACTGTCATAGAATCAAACTCAAATATCAAGATTAAAATTGAATAGCTCATCGACAGGTTTTACACACGTAAACACCCTAATAGATGAATCAATATATATTCATGTATTAATACGTGTTTGGATGAGCAAAGGCCCAATAGCAATATTATTTTAAATTTTTATAAAACTACACAATGTTAAAATTTTACTAATATTTTATACTTTCACTAAATCTAAGTAGCACCTTTCTCCCAATATGGAAGACCAAATGAAGCTTGAAAGAAACGTCTTAGTGCATCATGTGTCCGCTTGGAAGTGCACTTGATGCCACTGGGGAAGGGGAAAATACATCAACGACCTTACGCCACATGTTAACATAAATCAACAAATGATAGCTGGAAGAAGCAAGCCAAGTGCCTCCTCTGAACAGGTCAGAGACAAGAAAAACTAGAGAATGACATCGCACTTTTTTCACGGGTGTCGTCTTTAAATTCATTAAACCATACTCTCCGGAAGCGTGGCAGAGCCACACCAAGATTGAGTAGAAAAGAAGGCAAGTCCAGTGTCTTCCCCAGAAATATACTTGACAAAACATGTAGATGCGCTTCACAAGGAGAGAAGGCTGCTTGCCTATCGCCTCATAATCATCCTTTTCTTCAATAATAATAAAAAAAAATACATAAAAAAAGGGGATGCATTCCATAATACGCAACAATAATGTCCACACTGCATAATGAATCAAAACACGGACGACAAGATACAAGAAGCAACCCGGATTTAGGCAGACATCAGATACCTCATTACCAAACTGACCTATGAAGAAATGTATACACACACGCACATATATATATTGCATATTCCAACAATAGAATGACAAGATCTGCTACTAAAACGGATTAGAGTAACATTTTTGCAATCAGATGCGACCAAAATTGAATTGGGTAACCACAATTACCTCTTGCAATTGAGGGATCTTGGTAGATGCAGAACTAAGTAATGTGAGACATAAAAAGGCTTCCAGTACGAAAATCTGGTAAATACTTTCGTCCTAGAGTTATCTAAAAAGGGCAAAAAAAAACTGTAAGAATGATACAATAAATACAAAAGCACATGGAAAAAAACTTCCATTTTAACTGTAAGTAAAATGGCGTTATCTGTTTGGTGCTCTGGCATTCCTGTGCGTAATACCCAATGTGAAAGATATCTTTTGCCATCTGAGACACACATGACCATTTTAAACATCGAAAATATCTACAAGGGGAAGTCATCTGCAGCAACCAAAAATTAACATGTAAAAATTCAGATGTCCAGTATATTTGGTGAAGAAGACTATTAATTAAAGGTACAATAAGTCACTTACCATCCAGCTTTTAAAGTAATATCAGATGCGTTCCAGGAATCCACCACAATTGTCTCCAAACTGGCAAAAAGATAAAAATAAATAATTAATTCATTATTTTCATCTTTAGAAGAGGAAATCACGGAGGTCGATGAGAAGTGTTTTAGCTTAAAAAATAAATAAAATAAAATAAATGCAGACTAAAGATCCTCATAACATACTCAACAAGCAAAATCTTGGTACTAATCTCCATAACTCCCCATTACCCAAAAAAACAACAGGTACCTATTCTTCATCAGCAAAAACAAAGGTGCGCACCCATTCCACCCATTGAAAACCTTGCAGTGGTGTTGCATTCTTTTCCCTTAGTATCTGATTTGCCCTGTTATGGTATCCTTATCTTTCTCAAAAACAACAAGAACAATGTTTTTCTTTTTGTTGCCTGCCACAATTTTTAGCATTACTGTGATTGAAAGGTAACACAGTAACTTTTTTTTGCATAAGTGGGTGGCACAGTATTCAATTCTCATGCTTTGTAATTCTGCACTGAAATCCTTATTATGCAGATAAAAGACCACACATAAGCTTTTTGGGCTCAGAAACCAAAATAAGTGAAAAACAATTATCCTATTCAAGCTATTAATTATTTTATTGAATCAAGCCAGTGCATATGAAGGAATCTCAGTTTATGCAAATACATAGGTTTTTCAGGCTTAGAAACCAAAATAAGTGAATAAATAATTATCCTGTTCAAGCGATTTATTCTTGTATTGAATTGAGCAAGTGCATATGAAGAAGGAATCTCAGTTTCAACTTTCAAGCATAAAGCAAGGTGAATACACATGCTGGACTGATACATTATTACATCTATGAAACTTACAAGCATTCCTGGGATACTAACACTGCATCACCAAGCCTTATTGCCATGAGGCATGTTTGTAGCTGTTCCATCCACTCTCAGGTTCTTTTCTCTTCAAAATCCCATTCGATACATGATTAAAACGTGCCTGTTCCTCCAATGTAGCCTGTGAACTGGCCACAGGTATTTGCCTTGTAGCAAAGGGTAACAATTCATCCTTCTCAATATCAGCGCCAGCAGGGCCTGAATTAAGATCCAGACCTTGCCTGCTCCATTTTTTGTTGCTTTCAACACCACTATTTCTGTTACCATCTGACAGGTTGATATAGGGTCTCATGTAACTAGATGAGACTGTGCCAGTAGGTCCCAGCAGCTGAGATTGAACTGCAGGGAAGTAAAGCCTGCTACCAGATGATGGATCATATGGTGTTGAACTACTGGAGAAAGCAACTGGTGGCAAAGGATAGCTCGTTCCAAAAGGAAAGCCAGGATACTGAAATGGAGGTGGAAAGGGAACAGCTGAGGAAGTCATAACCGGAACTCTGTATACATCAGGAGCGAAAGGGGTTAAACTAGCTGAAGGACCCAACATCCTAGGTGGCCCATTTGTAGCTACTAGAGGAAAGGATTGCTCCCCCCTGTTTGACAAGACCGGTGAAGTTGAGATGGCTGAATAATTGCTTCCAGGCGAAAACCATGACGTTAAGTTCCCAACCTCAGCATTGTTTGGCCTGAGTGCAGTGACAGGCGGCTGAAATGCAACATTGGTTCTATGATGACTGACTGCTGATTGTTCTGCACA
This sequence comes from Combretum micranthum, assembly GCA_024138025.1. Lineage (NCBI taxonomy): Eukaryota > Viridiplantae > Streptophyta > Magnoliopsida > Myrtales > Combretaceae > Combretum > Combretum micranthum. The sequence continues at coordinate 58,579 of JAMXBD010002413.1, forward strand.
TGATTCATCAAAAAGAGGGCCATCATTCAAATCAAAATCCCTGCACACAGCAGCCCCTCCAGCATTGGGAAAATTTGTAGGTGTAGGTTTCTCTGGCGAAATGGATAGGTCTAATGGACTAAGATTGCTGGTTGCACAGTTCTCAACATCAGGAATATCATCAACCTGATTTAAGTCCAGATTGAGTCCTCCAGAGCCTCGAGCAGAAACAGAAGCAAGATCACTTCTTGTAGTAGGTAAAGCCGTTGCTGGAGTTGAATTTTGAGCAGCTATATCTTCAAATAATCTTTCATCAAAGACATTCAAATCAATATCCAATAGAGGGCGACAATGCTTTGCAAGAGTTGTGTCAGAAGACTGAGGAGAATTTGTCATGCCTGATGTCTCCGGAGCTTTCCTGGGTTCAGCAGGCCTAAATGCACTGGTAGCTGCCGATCCCTTCCATCCAAGTTCTGCTTTACTCTGCAATAAATTGTCCGGAGGAACAAATGGCCCTTTTGCAGCAGCAGCTACAGCAATTGGTGCAGGAAGTTTGTTGGATATTGAAGCAGAAAAGGACAATTGGCCAATTGATGGAACAGCAGCTGAACATGCTGTTGCTGGCAAGTTCACTGGTTCACAAACCTTCCCATCATCAGCATTGAGCCCTTCATTCAGGTCAAACTTAATTTTTGCATGTCCCCCCAAGACCCCAATAGAAGATACAGAAGAATTTTCCGGGGCAGAAGCAGCATCCTCCATCTCATCAGCAGTGCTCCCAGGCATATCTGTCTCCTTCAGATGAGAGTCAGACTTCACCTTGCCAGGAATTTCACGTGGCAGCTCGCTAGTTGCTTTTATGTCCTCCTCAACGCTTTCAATCTTTCTTTTAGTTCCTTCAGCAGAACTGGCCTGACAGTCATCAGAAATCCCGTTAAGGATTTCCTTAGCTTCTTCACCATTGGCATTATTAATAGGTTGCAGAACTAATTCCTCTGCTTTAGACTCACAAAAGGTGCTGCAACAGCGGTAGTCTTTCTACTAACATCCCACCATTGGAAGCTCCATTTGTGTCCCTTTGCTGCTTCTCAGCCAAAGACAAGTCTTCAACAGTTTGTGACCCTCTCTCTGCACTTAATATAACACTGCCCTTTTTATTTTCAGTTAATAAGCAAAGACCATCTTCTGCTTTACTACTTTCATATGCATTTACTCCAACAACGGCAGGGGTCTGTTGAGTATGATCATTTCCAGCATTGCTTGTTTTTGCTTCACTGCTTGTGGTCTTCTCATCAATGCATGTAAAGGGTGAAGGTGCCTTTGCACCATTTTTCTCACTCAGACGAGATCCTTCATTGTCTTGTTGAAGCTCTGAACTATAAGAATTTACATGTCTATTGTGATCTGAAGTTAATGTCTCCATGGAAGATGGAATTCTGGAAATGCTATGTTCTTTACAAGACTGTATGGCACCACCACTAACATCCACTTGATTGGAACGTTCATCCACCGCATTATTAGATTGGGAATGACCTAGCACAATCCCATTTTCCAATGATGATACCACCACTGGACCATGGCCTGTGCAAGAGCTATCAAGAACAGTAGTGTTTCCTTCTGGAGAAACAGTGGGTGACACCCAATCAGACTTGGGAATTTCTCCAGCAGCCACGCTAGCAAGCAGGTTCATTCCCACATTGTCACCAGATTGAGCCTCTGCTTCAGAATATTTGACACAATTGATCAACGCATTGATGGAGCTGAGAGAAACATCATTAAATTTACTAGATATAATTTCTTTCTTAGGTGATATGGATGAAGCCTTTGATGCTCGCGTTGTTCTTTTGGTGTCTCCATGAGACCTCTCACGCTCATTGTCAGGAATAGCATCTGGTGATCCATTAACATCATCAGATCCCGTTAGTGCATCCTTAAAGTCATTGCTCTGCCATGACTCTGTATTGGTATTTGCATCGTTCAACAAGTTGGCTCTGGAGGCATCATTGTTTTCCTTCTGACCACATTCAGAATGATCAGGTCGGTCGGAAGGAACTGGAGAGGAAACTCTGCTATTCAAATTTGCAGGATCTTCAAAAGATCCCGCACTGGCACTTTGAGCAGGACTGCGACCTCTGTTAGGGATCTTAACAATCAACTTATGACCGCTAGGCTCAACAGCCGCATCAACTGATTTTTCAAAGGCTGAAACCCCATGAGATGATTTTTCTGAGGTGACATTTCTGTGTGAGGAATAGGTTCTGCTTGACCCTGCATCTTTTTGGACCCCTGATGCAGCTGAAACCAGGAAGTCATTATTGGATCTCCTATGACGTGATGAACTGCCAGAAATCTTATTAGAACCTGCAGTTGAGCTTCTAGCATCATCCTTACTCGATACTACTCCAGTTTTGGCATGGTCACTAGAACAAGATTGGCTGTTGTTGTGAGATTGACTAGAACTACTGCTCTTATCATCTCTGGATGTGGTTAAAGGAATATCACCACCATCAATTACAGCATTTCGGGAATGCCCATCCTTACAGCTGGCACCTGTTGAAGCAGGTGACAGAGCTGACTTTCCTGTCCCTGCAGATGCAGCACCAGACTTAGAAGCACTCTCTGAATGAACAAGCCTTCCTGAAGCTGTCCTAGATACAGAAAGCTGGGTAGTCATACTCTTTGGTGCAGTTTCCGAGGTTCCACCAGAATGTCTGCTTCCAACATGAGATGCCTCGGTAAGACGAGACCTTGATGGCCAGGGAACAGACTGATTTGACCCAGACTTTGCATCGTTAATAGCCATTTCGGCTTCAACACGTTTCTTCCATGTGTCCACAAGACTTCTAGCCTTTTTCTGTATTTCCATATTCTTATGAGTACGCAAATGATTCACAGACTTGCCTAAGTTGCAAGTCTGCAAAGCTTCGAGATTAACAGGTAATTTATCAAGTGCACGAAGTAAAACCAGAAGAAAATCGTCGACTGTCTTCTCATTATCTTTAAGGCCAGTACCATCACCAACCTTCCCTTTATGAACCTCTTGGAGCCATTCATCTAATACAGGCAAACCCTTTAGCTGGACAAACCGATTAAGGCAATCTTCCTTCTCAGTGGCTGCAATGACACCTGCAAGCATTGACCGGCTGGCCAAATCCACCCTCTTCTCATTTTTATCAGGCAACATAAACTGCAATAATTTCTCAACCCCTTCCAAACCAACAAGCCCGCCTCCCCTTTCAGTTATTTTTGAAATCTCAGACCTCAAGGAGCTCTCGATCCTGCTGTGACCCAGATCTCCATCCTCGGATCTTAAAGAACGCTCCCGTTTAAGAGGCTCAGATCCCTGATCTCCACGCTCTCTTTTCTTTCCCCGGCCATGACCTTGGGAAGAAGGATATGATGTATTATGTACACTATCTGGACTAATTTTTGTATGTGATGTTGACATTGGACCACTCATAGGTTTAGGAGAACGACGACCACCTGGCTGTGCAGTAGCACCATGCATCTTGATTTGTGTCTTATACAATAGCTGGTCTACTTCTTCCTGTCGTTCCTGCAAAATGATGACAGATAGAACAATAATTTGAGTAAAAACATGGATACATTTATGTCCAAACAACAGTGACACTGGACAGCAGGACAGAACAGAATTACAGAAAAGACTGGCTAAAAACTCACATTGATATAGTCTTTGTCTGTTAACCACCATAAACGCTTGTTTGTAATGTCATAAACCCGACGGCAAACATATGAAGAGATTCCTGCGGGAAGTTCAACACCTTGAGGAAGAAATGCAACTTTACACGGATGGAGTAAAGATGCAGCAGGAATCTCATCCTTGTGAAAGGAGTAGAAAACTTCGTTTGGCGCAGCTTCCAACAGGATGCCTTTGCCAAGCTTGATGTCAGCCGGACGATAGAGCCAATTCACGACCAACTTTATATCCTTCTCCTTCCCAGATGTTAACCAGCGCACTATACCAATGAAAGGTTGGGAATCTTGTGGCGGCTTGAAGAGTGCACAATCTCCAATGGTGATCCTACGACCGTCCTAACCAATAAATTAATGCAACAAAGGCTTATCAAGTCAGCGCACCCAAATGAAAATGTAAAGACAAAACTACAAGTGACAACAGAAAGTTCTGCAAAAATTTCATTATCAACCACGCTCCGTGCTTAAAACAAGAACAACTGCACATCATATCCCATATATTAAAACATAATTAAAGAAAAGATTAGCAGCCAGCAACTCCTCCATTTCACAGCGCATTACCTTCTCAAGTGGCATGTATATCACAATTGAAATAGACGTGATTCAAGCTCATAAGCCTTTTTTTTAGTGACTTATCAATACCCATACGAGTTCAAAAACATCGCATACAACTAGTCACGATTCTAAAACAAAACACGATAATCCACTCTTCAAGAAATTGAAAGATAAATCACGTAACTTCAACTCCTTAAACCCAAAAGAGAACCCGACAATCTCTCTATTCTCTCAAAGAAGAGCTAGCCACACCATATGCACAAGTATCAACCACTTGTTCCCATTGAAAGCCGTACTTTCTAAACTTAATTCGCTCTATTGTACACGTAACTAAGTATACAACGCTATCGTAATAACAATCAATTCAATCTTCAATTCATACAGGTAAAATTACTGAAACCGAAATCAAGTCAATCCGTCAAAACCAAACCGGACAACGAAATTGAAACCGAAACCGAAAACGCACCTTGCAAAAGTAAGTAGCAGAAGACAACGAGGACGAAGAAGACGAACCGTCGCCAATATCCGAAGAAGGTCCAATCGCAGCTACACGTGTGGAAACCGACCACATGTGCCGATTAGCCCTAACGATTCTTCTGTCACTCTTCCCTTCCTGCTCTTCCTCCTCCTCACCTTCTCTCCCATGCATAATAGCCTCTCATTTTCACTACCAACGACTACCATACCATCAATCCAAAAACCCTAACCACTACCAACAAAAACCCTAATACCACAATACTTCTAGCTAGTTCTACTACACTTCCCTCACTGATTCAAACCCTAGATCCACCAAAACAAACCCTAATTCCACTTATTCAACCACCAAGGGCTCGATTCGGGGACAGGTCGACGCGAAATGAACGTGCCGTTTCGATCTAGAGAGAGAAAAGGGTGAAAATAAGAAGGGAATAGAGAATTTTACAGAGAGAAAGCGGAGAAGGAAAGACGGCAAAAGGAGAGGCGTACTTTGGAACTGGGTAGAGAGAGGGGAGGGAGCAGAGTGGGCAGGGGGATTAGGGCAGATCGGGCAGTTGGGGGCAGAGAGAGAGGTAATGATAGTGTCACCCCACCGTGATGAGTACCAGCATTTTATCTTACAAAAGTTCTGAACACTCGGGATTGGCTTTTTACGATGATTCGGGTTTTCCAGAGTTGACTGATCTTGTGTGTTCTTGACTTTTAGTTTTGACGTTTTGCTTTGCTCTTTATTTATTTATTTTTAAATAACGTTGTGATTGGTTACTTAACTACGAAGGCAAAGTCTGTCCCCCAAGAAAAGCATTAATTATGAATTTAATATACTGGGAAGTTTCCTAGGTCTAGCAGTAACTTAACCATTGATTGAGTTGTTTGAATTGTGGGATCGGTTACCAATTTTTCAATTTCTTTGTTTTCTTTTTATAAATTAGAAATTTCAAATTAAGTAGCCATGTTTTTAATTTGACAACTAAGCTATTCTATTTAAATTTTAAGTGATAATGGTTCGGTTATCCTAAATTCAAGAGCAAAACCAAAAGTTTACCCCAAAAATAAAACAAAATTAAAAAAGGAAATAATCATGAATGTTTTAAAGATTGGAATAAATAGTTAAGAATTTGTAGTATATAAAGTCAAGAATTGTTACTAACAAGATGTAAAAATGTAAATAAAAAAGTTTATAGTATATTCTTAAAACTCTATAATCCTATTGTTATTTTCAATGGATCTCGTTCTATCAACTATTTTACTAGTCAGTCCCAAGAAAAGGAAATAAAAAATAATTATAAAAATGTGACAAAAATGATCCTAGAGTGTGTAACTCAAGAGACAATATTAGTGTGGCTATAGTAGTAACAAATCGTGTTAATTTCATCAAAGAAATAGAGAAATTCGATTTAGGGGTTAATGTTAGGGTTTACACATGAAAAGTTCTAGAGGACTTGGCCGTAGAATAATAAGAAAGAAGAAAGAAGAAGATGGTCGTGCTATGTTTCACTTACTAACCTTGTCTCATAAAGAGAAAGATTGTAAGTGAATAGATAATGTCACCGTACCACAATAATCTTGTATTTTTAAGAAAAGAGTTATTAAGTGGGTCTGTTTGTTTTGGTTTTTTTTCGGCAGATATAGACACTTTTTCAAACTTTTTTCTAACAAATTATTTATCAAGAAATAGATATAAATAAAAAAAGGTTGACAGTTCTCATCAAAAGATCAAAAAAAACAAATATAGATAAAATTTAGATGCAAATCGGATATATTTATACATATCATTTTAAAAAAAGATACAGATACAGATAAAAAACAGACAATCCAAACAGACCCTAAAACTTGTGGATTTCTTCAAAGGATAAATTTATATTAGTTAAATTTAAGATTATTTTTGTTCTAGTAGCATTTTCATAATTATTTTTAAAAATATTATTTTTTTTTATTTCCGTTCCTACCCATAAACTATTGGAATTCATCTGTACATGAGTTTAAATTCAGTTTTAACAATATTCAATTCGGCTAGTTTTTGTAAACATAATCAAGTCTAATTTACACATTAGTCAAATTTGAGTTATGTTAATGTATTGATTTTTTCTTACCCTTAAGTAAATCAAATTTAAACAAATTTACTCGAGTCAAGTTTAAATGTTAATTGAGTTTAGATGTAAAATTATTTTTATATATTTTAATCAAAATAAAAATATTATGACTCTAAACTAGTTTAATAGAGTCAAGATTAAATTTTAGTTAACTTTGAGTTATATTAGGGTGACAATATTATTTTAATAAAAGAAAAACATTGTCTCAGACAAATCAAACCTAAATGAGTTCAGTTAAATTGAATAGAATTGTTAGTATGGTTTGAGTGATGTTAAGGTATCAATATCATTAAAAATATTATCTTAGATAAATAAAACTTAATCCTATGTTGTGAGAACCTGCTTAGAGATTTGATTGAAACATGCTAAAGGGTTAATGGTTAAAATCGAATTGATCTGAGGATTGAGCCGCAATCGAACTAAACTATATCTAAGGCCAAGTCAAGTTTAACTAGGTTAAATCGGATAGGTCAACCTGAATCTAACATTACTGGTTTAATTGAATGAGATGGGAACTCAAAATCTTATGCTCGTGTAATTTGAATTTTAAGATTATTATCATTTTGTATCTATCTATTTTTTTTTTTGGGCTAATTTCATGAATACTACCTAAACTTTATATAAATATAATTATTTTTTAGGCCAATGCGATGACTGAACTTTATCTAAGTATTCAATTAACTATCTGAACTTTTATTTAGTTAATTTATTACCTAGATTTAAATTTCATGTTTAAAAAGATTGTTCAACTCCAACTCTGTTACCATAGTTGGCATTAATGACCTATCCCAGCTTGACACATGTCATCCTACTTCTTCTTCCTTCTCTCTCTCCTCTTTGCTTCTCTCTCTAAAAGCAGACACCACCCACCACTCTCTCTTTACACGAGATCTCCATCATCTCTTCCTTCGCCTCTTGTTAGAATAAAAATGTCTAAGTATATGTAATAGCAAGAGACAAGGTTGTTGCGATTTCTAAAGGTCTGATGATGAATATTTAGAACATATTTGAAAAACATCTGAACCTTATTAATGGGATATTGAAGGACTTGCGGTTTTTGTCATTCTCTTATTGGACATGACCTTATGTCTCTCTTCTAGATTCATTGTATAGATCTTGCAAGAGAGGCAAAGACACAACCACACAAAGGTGTCTCTTAATATATATGGGAAAATCTTAGTTTTAAGAGATTAAAGAACGATGGTCCATACATTAAGTGCACAACACAATAATAAGAGGTTTGAAGATTAATCATATGGATTCATAAGGGAATGAAGATATTTTGTTGAAATATTTTCAAAACATAAATAGATAATAGTTGAATAAACCTCCTTGTGGGACTCTAGGTGGTACATTGAGAGACCTTAAAGCTCGCTTCCTTTTTTTTTTTTTTGTACTTTGCTATTTTGGGTGATTAGATTTGATTGATTTGAGATCTAGGTTTATGATATCGATCCCTTTTATTAATTTGTGTTAAAGTTTGTTCCTTTTTGCCTTTTGTTAATGTCATGTAATGATGTAAGAAGAAGCAAGGGAAGAGAGGGGCGGAGATTTTGTGTGCAGAGAGAGAGAAAGAGAGAGTGATAGGTGGTGTTTGCTTTTAGAGAGAGAAGCAAAGAGGAGAGAGAGAAAGAGTTCATGAAGAAAAAGGAGGAGAGGACATGTGTCAAGCTGTCATTAATGCTAATTATGTTAATTAAGTTAAACGAGGTAGTAAATCTAGATAGTAAACTAACTAAACAAAATTTTAGGTAGTTAATTGAATATTTAGTTAAACTTCAGGTAGTATTTGTAATATTAGTCCTTAATTTTTCAATAATTATGTCTCTTAAAATTTCTAAGTCAACAAATTTAAAATAAATGGAATGAAGGTTATAATACCCACTATATATTCTTTTTTCCTTTTTCTTTTTGGAATTGAAACTTTATCACATATCCCCTCGTAATAATGAGAAATCATATGGTCTCGTTATTAATTTTAACGAGACTAGTTCTGTCACTATCTAACGGCTCATATCATACCCAATCTTTCCGTCAATGAGATTGTAGAAGCTTCTTCAATTAAATTACCATATCAATAGAATCGAATTTTCATTTAATTTTCTAACTAAATTATGTATACTAAGATATTGTACAAATATTAAATTTACGATATATCCTATTTTTCCTCCAGGAATCTTTCGGATTCCCACTGCTTAGCTTTCAATTTGCCTAAATACTTTACAACTAAAGGCTTGTTACAAAGCAAACATGCAAAGCACAGGTTTGAAAACAGGTGGAGAGTCATGCCTCGGTTCTCATCTTCTGAATATAAGTCAAAATCTATTCTAAAAACTACTCGTCATGAAAAATTTTATAGCTTATGATGCTTGGTTCTACATGTAAAGCTATAAAGAGATTTCATAACACCTCTAAAGTATATCTTTATATCTAGTATAAGGGAATTGACCAAGAATTTCATCACGATTCTGATGTCTATTTTGAATATATTTAAACAAGCTAGAATTGCAATTCCATTATGTTCTCATTAATATTAATTACCGTAATTATTTTTTTATTATACCATATAATTATTCATATTTATTGCAAAAAGGTTTTTATTAATATTATATTATATATATATATTCCATTTTTTGTATTTCAATCTATTTCTTTTCATTTTCGGCCAAAAAAAAATCTATTTCTTTTCAGTCCAAATAATTCCTGTCTATAAATAGGTAGATTTCATATTATGTGGATCCTTCATATCAAACACGTTATGTGAGCCTCATAAGGAAAAGGGGCAAACTCTCCAATATATTATGCATATCATATGTTTGAATGATATGTTTTTCATTTATATTTATATTTGTATCGAAACAATATATAAATGTGTCTGATCTATATTAATATTTTATCTATATTTGATATATATGATCTTTTCTTTAAATTGTCAATTACTTTTTATCTGTATCCATTTTTTAATAAATAATTTATTAGAAAGAATCTACAAAAAGTGTTTACCATCTGCCCTGAACCATAGCCAAACTTGTTAGCGTCGGCAATTAAGTCCTCAGCCTCCAATATTTACATTAAACAAAGGGAAGCAAAGATATATCATATTATGCCATTATTAGTGCAGAGTGTTTCGAAAATCTTAAAAAGCTTTCAAAACCATCAGAATTGACTGATATTCACATCCCATTTAGTTCTCATACGATATAGCACAATATCAATACCACGTGGGAGTTGGGACAAAGCTATTAAAAGAAGGTGTAACTTGTAAGGCTTGGATTCTTATATTGTCTGTATTTTTTCTATTTGGAATAAAATGTTTGGAAATTGGTGTGTTTTGCTATCATACTTCACGTTGAAAATAAGTAGTCTTATTATAGATGTATAAGGAAAAATAGAATATAAGATAATAACTATGACAAGTGTGGAGATTAAAGATTAAAAAGAATAGAAATCAAAAGTTCACTTCTATAAAAGAAGGAGCCACTTAAAATATTGACGTGATCTTATAAAAAACCCTCTAAGTAACTCGAGAATGGACATGACCATATAACCTAACTATAATCGAAGAAGTATAGTTTTAAGTCTACTCATGCTTGCTTACTAGGCTTTCCTTCTCTTTGATCTTGTTAACTTGATCTTTCAAAACCAATGCTCTAATCCATCTTGTTTAATGACACAAACACTTTTGAAGAGCTACTAAGGTCATGTTTATTTTCAGATTACTTTATTGAGTTGCTTAGCCTGCCACATTAGTATCTTCAGTATTTCTAGTATTTTTGGATTTTTTTCCTCTTTTTTTAAGGAACTCTTCATTTTATCCTAAAGATTTTTTAAGAAAGTTTTTCCATAATTTAACAACATTTTTTGTTACTTGTGCTAAGAACTTTGCTTTAGTGCTATGGGGTGTTTGTTCTAAGTTTTTGCGCGAAGCAACCCCAATAAAAATGGCCGAAGAATTATAAGTAAATTCTTAACTTTATAATTTGGTTTTTTTTTTTTAATAATCTTTGAAAACAATATAAGAAAATGAGAATGGAACAAAGTAAGATAATAGGAATAAGTTGATAAAAGTACTACATTTAAAATATTTTAAGATTTACTTGAATTAATTAAAAGTGTTTTAGCTACGCTCATGTGGCAGTTTAGTGCAAATTTTCACTTAATTGATTATTTCCTAAAGCATAATACAATCCCATCTAGGGTTAAAATTAAACCGATGTTAACAATTGACTTGACAAAAGGACCTTGATTTATATTTGCTAGAGCTAAAAATTACAGGAAACATCAATAAATCACGTTAGAAACTGATAACCATCTTTTTTAGAGTTCACATAATTTTTGTCACTTTTCGGGAACATTCCCATCGCGAAGGTTAATTACAACCATTAATTATTTGTAACTACTGGCCAAAAAGAAAAAAATATATTGGTCACTATCTTTGCCCCCTGTCAAACATGTGGAGTATTGAAAAGTTTAAAACCACAGCCATAATGTTTTTATTTGGATTATTGGATTTTTATTCATATCGTATTTGTATTCGATTTGTATTTATAATTTATCTATACTGAATATGTATCATATTTGTATCGTATCTAATTAAATAGTTTATGAGTAAAATTATCAATTTTTTATCGATATCTATTTTTTTATAAATATTTGTTTAAAAGTAATAAAAATATAATGAAACCTACAAAACCCTAGGATAATAAAATTTCGACTTTAATAAATAATAGAAACAAAAAGGTCATCAAAAGACGTCCTTTTTCTTAGAAAAGGAACACGGCATTAAATTTATTGCGTGATGGGAACGGCAGAACTGTCCCTCCCAAAACTGCGTGAACATGAATAAACACAAAAGAAGAAGACTTAGATTTGGTAGCTGTCAAATTTCATGGGCTATCTCCATCATAGCTTTTTTTCCCCCCTTTCTCTCTCTCTCTCTCTCTCTCTCTTCTCTCTCTTTCTTTCTCTTATATCAATATGGGTGTGCTGTTGCGGATGGAAAAGGTATATCGCTAATTCCAAGAGTGGACAATCAAACTGAGAACATCATGGGGTCCCTTGACACCACCTATTCTACAAAATTATTGCTTATCTGGCTAGAAATGGAAACGTGCTTGGATTTAAGTCCCACTCCCAACCCAACATATATGAACGAGATTGGACCACTCCACTTGTTCCATCCTTATTTCTAAGTCTTGTCTCTTTGTGCAATCGAGGATGTGACTAAATGACGAAACTTCATTATTCTTCACGAGATTGGCATATCCGTATTCACTTTCTAGGACTTAATTTAGGTTGCATCCCTGTTCCTAATTCTCCTCCATGTATGTCCTCCGGAAGCCCTTGTCAGTTGTCAATAGCAATCATGCTTTGGTGCGCTATTGTGTTCACTTAAATTCAGTGTGATTATAGTGGGATAAGATTCGAAGTATTTTGAATGGTCTATGAAGTTGAGCTCAAATTTCATGATGTTAGAATTTATGGATTCAAAAGCCTACTTAAGCCCTAATCAAATTTAAATATGACTTCAAAGTGGAAATAATTTTATTTTAGTAAGAAATATATATATTATATTATAAAATAAGTACAAACAATTCAACTTGAGTTTAGCTTAAACTTGTTGATTGAGATTTCAAGTTAAACTTGATTTCGATATTTTAATGATGAATTTGGTATGAGGGAACCGACCCACAATAAAATCGTAATTCCTTTCCTTCCATATTTTATGTTTGCAAATCTTTTTAGAAATTAGGATCATGATTTCTTAGAAACAGCGATTTCACTTTTGAAGAGTAAAACAATTTTACCTTCTCAAACATGAAATCGTGATGTCACTTCGCCTCTTCATGTATTTTACTTTAATTACCTTTTAATCCATGACATATTTATTATTTATATTAATTAGTAAGGGCACAACAAATATCACTATATGTTGACATGCTAATCATAAATCCCAATTTCAACATTCTCAGCTCAGAACTCAAGCTTGTCAAACAAGACTTCAAGTTAACCAAATTTCAATATTTTAATTTCAATTGAATTCGAATTAAGCTCAAGTTATTACACCAGTTATTTCGCATGGAGTAATATTTTAAACAACACAACTTGGCAAGATGATATAATGATGCTCCAAAAATATTTTAATTATTATATGAATATTTACTAATTTTCCTTTGTTATTAATAAGTCCCTTTTGTTTTAGTTTTTACCCCTTGTGTTTTTATTGAAATTAAGGTTCTTCATTAATTAAAATCTTCTAAAATTTCAATGTTTTCTATAAGTACTTGTATAATAAGCACGTTGAATGATGAAAATTGAAGATTAATGGTTTATCTAAGGATTAACATAGTATTTTTCCCTAGTGTTGAGAAAACTTTAGACATGAGCTTCCTAAGTTCTAACTGACCTGATTAGGTCTTGGGTTAAAATGTTTGGATCATATCTAACCTTTCATGGACCTGAGGTCAATTGCATAAAATTAGATCTATTTGCCTTGATCGACAACGTCCTTACCTATCCTAGGACGTCCTCTACACAACCTCATGTTAGGCAAGAAATCAATCGAAATATTCAGGTATCCTTAGCTCAATCTTGCAAATTTTAAAATTACCATAGTGGAAAGATATGCTTCATCACTGTATTGGGATGTGCTTTCCTAATACATTGAGATACACTTTCCACTGTTATTATCCACTTATCTAATTTATGATAGCTTTCTCACCTAAATAGCCTTGTCCCCTATTAAATCATTCCCCAGTATTAATATAAGCAACGAAGTAGACTTGTGCAAGCAACCTCTTCTTTTCCCCAATTCATTCCTCTAATGAATTTTTTGTTTTGCCAGCCTATGTCTTTATTAGCAAAAAATTAAGTGCACGCCTAGGAATTATTAAACTTGGATTCTCAAAATGAAGCATCCAATGTTAGGTCACCTAGTATTATAAAGATAAAAAAGAAAAAAGGAAAATAATAACATTTCATTAGGTGATTAATTTTTCTAATGGGTTTCAATTACAAAGGAAAAAAATTATTACAAAAAAAAAAACAAGATATCATACTAGTTGGTTGGATGTGCATGGAAATATAAACGGATCAAACTTGTTCTTAAGCTAATTGAATTTGATGTGGTATTTATTTGAGTTTGATTCTATTGTTATCAAGTTCGAACATCGTAGGGTTTACCTAATGAAATTGAAAGCAAGGAGCCCATTAAGTTCAAACTAAACTTATATGTAAGTCTAACTCAAGTTGATTTTAGGTAAACACTTTTTCTAAACAAAGTAAACTTCATTGAATGAGGTCCATGTTTAATTTTTTTAGATCTTTGATTGAGTTCAATCTTTTTAAATTTACTCAAGATCCAATGGACTTTGAACTTTGAATCTGGGTTAAGCTCAAATTTAATGTCGTGTTTTCTAGGTTTATGAATTCTTGTATCCTTACACCACCTATTAGGGCCACTAGCTGCGTAGTTTCGAAAAAGGTGGGCCTAAAGGAGATAAGAGGAAGGTGAAGAACAAAAGTTTTGTTCAACTCCGCAACTCTAATGTTATTTTAGTTTAGCTTTAGCCTTGATAATTGTACTTCCCTTGTCCTGCACTAAGGGATTTAATAATGACTTCGTTATTTATGGTATTTATATGGATTCAATTTTATTGGAGTTGGTTTATTGCAATTATTCATGAATTGCAACTCAAATTTTTATGATATTTATTACACTTGATGGGTTTGAAAATCTACTTGAGCACTAGCCAATCTATAGACATGAGTCGAGTTTGGAAAATTTCATATTAGTAAGAAGAAAAATATTCTTTCTATAAATATAAAACTAGCACAACCAATTCAATTCAAGTTAAAATTGCGGACTGGCATCTCAAGTAAAATTCAATGTTAATTATTCAAATAACATATTTGCTATAAAAAAATATATCAAAATGGAATGGTGATTTCAGTTCTCATTCTCCATCCCATGTTTGAAAGTTGTTTTAAAAATCAAAATTACTTATTTCAAGGAAGGATTCAATTTTGGTTCGTTATATTTTATCCATTTGATATCATCTTCAAATCAACTTAAGTAGATATATTTATCAAAAATAGATGTAGAAAATATGAAGATAAAAGTATATATATATCCCTCTTTTAAAATTAAATACCCAATAAATCCTTATAAAGTTAAATTTATTCACCCTTTACTTTATTCATTATTATAAAAAAATGGATTTTTTTTTCAATGTATAATTTAAACTTTTTTCTTTAAAGTATACATTTTTTCACATTTCAATCCTCACGCCCAATTCACTACCTTTTAGTATAATTATGAAATTACAACGAATAAGATACAGTTGAGATTACTTTTTGAAAGTCAGACTTCAAACGTATATTGATTAGACATAAATAATATTTAGGAAAAAAAATCCAAACACCTCCATAAAGAGAATTCCATGGAAATTTTAAACATCCCACTTACATTAAATGTATTCATTTCAATTATTTTTTTAACTCACTATATATTTACCATCTATATTTATTATTAAGAGCACCATTGAAAAATACCATCATATACGTATTTCCTTTCGAATATGTATGGATTTCATTTCATTTAATACTACAACGTTTTCAGACACAAAATTGATTTGGCGTATTCCAGTTCATTTCATTGGAAACCATTCTTACCAATCAAAATGAAATGAATTCAATTGAATTTGAAATGAGCTCTAGATTTTGCCACGTAAGGTTGGCAAGATGATACGATGATGCTGTTGTGAATATGGTGACATACCATTGGATATTTACGACTTTTTCAATTTTTTATTATATCTTTTCGCTTTTTGGCATTCCTTCGGAATTAATGGGTTATTTAGTATGCAGGAATAGTTTAAAATAAAATCATGATTTTGGCTTTCAATCGTTTTTCCATGTTTAAAAACATCATGAGAAGATAGAATTGTCGATTTTAACTTTAAGATTGAGAAGACAGAATCGTAATTCCATTCTGCATTTCATTAAAATTTTTTAGTTAAATTATCTTTTTATTCTATATAAATTTACTATCTTTTTTTATGTAAAGGGGGTTTTTGGTAAATTTCAATATAAATTAATTTATTTCTATTCAATTCCGTATCCATGTTTAAGTAAAGAAATGAATTTACCATTCCCTTTGATTCCATTCCATTTCATTCCTTCAATTTTGGATGAATCTCGCGTACCAAATATGACATAAGGTTCTTTATTTGTTCAGATCTCCTAAATTTTCGGTAAGCACTTGCTTATAAGTACATCATCTGATTAAAACCAATGATCATACTCATTTACTTGGTAATTGTTAAACTTAGATTTTGAAAATTAAGTATTCAATGTTAAGTCATCAAAATATAACAATTAACAAAGATTCAAAAGAAAAATTAAAATTTTTCCATTTGGTGATTGGATTTTTTTAATGGGTTTTAATGGTTAAAGATGATGAAGAAAAGAAAAGGGAAAAAAAAGACACTTTCTACAAAATCATTGCTATCGAACAAGAACCCGCACCGATCAGCGTGATATCTATAAGAGTAAAAACGAATTAAAGTTATTCCTCAGCTAGTTAGATTTTACTATAATCAAGCCTTTGTTTTATACTTAACGAACTAGAAAGCCTAATGAGGTTAACCTGAACTTATGTGTAATACAAGATGATATTGATGGAGCCAAAACATATTTTAATCAAGATAAAATACGTCATTAGAGAATTATAGGTCCAAGGCTCCACTTTTTGGTTTGACGTGTGTGCATTGGAGTTTTGTGCTTCATATGGCCTCAAAAGAATGATATGAAGATCACACATAAAGAAATAACATGAAGAGAGGTAATGGAAAAAAAACATGCAGCCTCATGGATTTGAACGCACAAGCGGTAAGTGAAATAATTTAGACATGAACCTAGTTGGGTTATGGATCCAATTCATATGGATCTATGACATATAATAGAGGAAATCATAAATATTATATATATATTTAGAAGAAGACTTTGAAAATAAAAAGATTTGTGCAACACATAAGGCTTAGAATAATGTATGTTGACCAAATGAGGATCAAGGCCGCCGGCCTTCAACAATACTATACGCTGCCTGGAAATGCTGCCAGTGTTCATGGGCAAGCTGCTGGCATTGGGATGTACACCACTGGCATAGTATCGATGTACAATGATCCGAACATAGTGATACTTCAACACGACAATAAAGCTGTCGGCCTTTAGTGCCAGCTTATGTTACCTATAAGTCTTCCTTTGGTTTTTATATAAATACTTATTGTTTTGTCTTTTACGGTATCACTTTTAACTACTCTGAAAAACTCAGAGAGAGTTCTAGAGAGAAAAGTGGCTTATTCCTACTATTGATTGAAATTCACCGTTATAGTGAAGATTTGTGATCCACTAGTGTTATTAGTAAAGAAAAACAGTGTAATCCTATTATTGTTGATAGTAGAAGAATTTTATACGACGATCGGTGGTTTTTCTCCAATTAGGGTTTTCCATGTTAAATCATGGTGTTATTTTTAATTGTTTATTTTTCAATTATTATATTGTTATCATTATAAGTAAGAGGAAAAATTACTTTATGGTTTTAGGACATCGGTTTTTTCCTAACAAACCCTACTATTCTTGAGTTAAACAGTTGATTTAACTTTAATAGAATGACTCGGTTTCTTTCATCTTAGAATTGTGTCAGATAGGAAAAGCTTATTAGTATTTATAAAATCTAGTTGTACGTAACCTTTGTTGAATTGCCTTGATAGTCAACAATTGAGATGGGTCTTAATCTTAAATTATTCATCGAATCCTATGGAAAGCTTATTTGAGGCCATGAGTTTGTATTAAAAACGGTTCAAGATGGATGGATAAATCCAAATATCTTTGTTTGATATGCACCATATAAATTGTCTTAAGTCGTCTCGAGTCATGAACTTGATCAACACTAATCAAAGCAATCAAACTCAAATTACTAATGAATTTTTAGCTAAAATCTTGTAAAGCATTTTTAGCCCTTGTTTAGAGCCATAGAGACCTACTTTGACAATAGGGCTTTTAGCTTAATTTAATTCCAATGATTATTTTATTAAACTATTGCAATGTTTAGAAAACCAAACACAATTATAAATGTTTTAGAGGAATCTAACTTGGTAGGCTTAAATAGGAATTATTGGATTGATTCATCCACTCATAGTTTTATTCAATTTTCTTATGTGGGCGAAAATTAGACTAAAAAATTGTTGTAGTTGTGTTTTTTTTTTTCTTTTTTTCTTTTTAGGCTTCTTATAAGCTTCAAAAACTTTGTTGGGCTTTCTAATAAGTGTTAGGATTATTTTTAAAGGAGTTAATTTTTCATCTCTATATTTAGAATGAGTCATTTTTCTAAAATATTCTTAATTGGACCAACTTTATTAAGTTTTATCACTAACTTGACAGCCCATATCAAGAATCTTATTACCAATAGCTCTTTCTATGTAACAAACTTAAAAGTGAATTTAAATCTTACTCTATCACAATCGTAAATGGCTGTACAAAGTCATTTGCCTTAATAGATTATAGCATAACTTGTTACGATACATGCAAATTCAAGGCCCATCAAGGGCCCATTTGTTACGATATCCGTAATCGTTTTAGCATGCTTCCAAATTGGACAAAGGACGGTCACCATCTTGAACAATTTAACAATGTTATTCACGAAATCCTCACTCCATGGAGCCAGTGTCAAGAAGATTCCTAGTCTGTTTATTTGTTTGGCGTTGCACGGAGTGTCACCGCTGGCATCTTATCCGGCTAAGATAACTCATGCTTGGAATCTGGAGGTGGGTCTCGAGTTTCTTGTGTGTTTTTGGGATTCCCTCAATAGCAGCCCCTCCACTCCACTGTACTAAATACAATAGATCCGAAATAGTGATTATATTTATTAAAAATTGAATGAAGTTATAATAGCTTGGAGGTAATACCACAAGGGTACCTGCACTTTTATAAAATGTACAATTTGATTTATAAACTTTGAAAGAACTTTTCATGTACATTAATATTATCTCCGTTAAGTTTTTCTAATCTTTAGACAGTAAATTGGTAATTTTTAAATTTAAATACCTAATTATATATTTTGATAAAGTTAAGATACTATTCATAATATTATCCTATTAACTTATTGGGTTACTTGGCTCAAATTGCATGATTTTGGCGGTTTGAGTGCATGGCCTATCTGTGGTGCATGATCAACCAAATGGGATGAAAAAGATGGGATCATGGAAGGATGAATAAGAATAATAAGTGCAGTGGGGGAATAAATTTGTTGTAGCTATTCACAGGACCCTTCAAGGTAACTATTTAATATTTGCCAAATTTTTTACCATACTAAATAGGTATTAACAACCAAATAAATACCATAATGGCTTATCACTCATTTTGTAATAGGGAGGAAAGAGTACTTCCATTCAACCGCGTTTAATAAGAGGTAAATTATGCTATAATGTACCAACATTTAAAAATAAGTTTACTTAAGATATTAATATTGAGTGGTAAAAAAAATATAGTCAAGCTTGATATATTTGCAAAATTTATTTAATATATCAATGTTTGAATAGTTTTTTATAATTTTTTTTCATTTTTTTGGAAGGATATCTCATTTGACTCTCTTACAAAACATCAATTCTTCTTGATAATCACTTGAAAATTTGATACTTTAAATAAACTTACCTGAAATGTTGATATATTTTAGAGTAATTTATTCCTTTTGTAAGCAAACCAACATAATTTTTCTTTAAATAACTTCTAAAAGCCACCATTATAAAATTATATACAGTTGAGCTTCTTATTTTGAGATATTTCATCCATTTCATTTAATTATAAAATTAGATACGTGAAGTAATGTTGAAGTTATAAAAAAATTGGTAGGTTAAAGTCTAGTTTGAGGATAAAATACACCTGAATATCACAACGTTTAGGAATAAATTCATTTGAGGTCACAATGTTTCGAGTGATTAAAAAGATGTCACAATATTTAGGGAATAAATTTATTTAGGTCATAACATTTTGAATGGTTAAAAAAAGTCATAATATTTAGAGAAGTGGATCAATTAGGGTCACAATTGGTTCGTGTTATAATGTGTAAGATCTTTTAAGTTTTAATTTTAAATATTTCTCTTATTGTCACTTGCCAATGATAATCTCAATTGACTCGGTTCTTTAAACGTTGTGACCTAAAGTGAACTTATCCTCAAACATTGAGACCTTCTATTGTAATTTACCTAATATATATTCCTTGATGGGAAGCATCCATTTGATTCTCTCTCCTCATAGTATGAATTTTTATTCTTTAAAAGGAAGCATCGAATTTGATTCTCTCTCCTTTTAATTACAAAATGCAGGGTAACAAAATTGAGAAACCAAAAATCCACTAAGAACATCTTTATTCCTATGTACTTGATGAAAACTCTAAGAAATGGGAGCGATGTGGTAGTTGCTTGTGCAATAAAGTGGATTGCTTATTGGGTTACTTAGTAACCAAAGTTGTTATGACAAGAAACCTTCTCACTCCTCTCCATTGATCCTTTCATATTTATTTAGTTTTTACAAAAGGTAATCCTCTCACTTCTCCTCTCATTGTTCCTTTTACACTTATTTAATCTTTATAATATATATATATATATATATATATAAACATTGTTTTAAGATAATAAAATAAAATGGGACCTACAAAAAAGAGTTACTTAACAGGGAGAGCTGCCTTAGATACTAATATGATACTTTAAGTAACTCTTTAAGCAACCCAAGAATAAAGATATTTTAAGATATATATATATATATATATATATATATATATTTACTTGTGTGTGTAAAACTTATCAAATTTTAATGAACATGCAACTTGATCCAATATCTTTCCATGGTGCTAAATAAATAAACACATTATAAGCACCTTTTTACTATTTATAAAATGAATTGGGATAGGAAAATGCCTTTTATTTTTATTTATTTATTTTTTTGGTTTTAATTTATGATTAAGCCTCTAACACTGCATGTATACAAGATAAGAGATAAGGTAGTATGATGATTGTTAGAGTATGGTGGTCTTAACCGGACATGTGAATTTGATTGTAATCTATGTTACGATAAAATATTTATTGAGCATAATATTTCATATAAAATAAGCGACATACAAATATTGATAAAATTTTCTCCTGTGGACGGTTTTATAAAAACTATGCATTCTTCCTGCCACTTGTTTAAAATACATCAATAATTGTTTATCATTCATCCAGACTCCTGGCGTATCACTTTATTGAGTCTTTTTCCTACCTATATATATATATATATATATATATATATATATAATATTGTTAGTTAGTAGTTGTTCGGAAAATTTCATATGTTAGCTACAAAGTAAAAAGCTATAAATAGATGAGGAAATAGTCGAAGGGAAGTCACGCTGTTGTCAAATTAAGTAGAAACGTTATAGATTGGCATGATAGCTTAAGTAATTCCTTCATTGTCATTTTCATTACATAGATTAATTTTCATATGCAAAAAAAAAAAAAATGTATATATGCTTAATTGAACTAAACCTATACGCCAGCAGATGTTGGCTCAGTTAGTAAGGCTTTGGCTCATGACTCCCAGTGGTCATGAAATCAATTCTTGTTGCAGGCAAAGGTGTCTCCTTTATGCCTAGGGTTAGGACGTTGCTGATAGGTCACATACCCCAACTAATTTTAGGTATAATTATTATATTTTAATAATTATTATAATTGATTTATGTAAAATTAGGATGATTACAAGATTCCTATGGAATCCTTATATTTGTATTTTTTTTTGTTCTTATTCTTGTTTTTCCTTTTTTGGCTTTTTCTTGTTGTTCTTGTCTCTTATGTCCGTGCCAGGTATTTATAAGCTCAATAGACTTACCTACCTACTTGCTGATATATGTGATTACCTTATCTAGCAGCTCGTTGACATATGCGCTTACCTCATCCGGCCACTAACATATGCGCTTACCTCATCTGGCCAATAAAAGCGTGTGGAAAAAATAAGGAGAAAAAAGATAATTTGCCTCCTCACAGAATCAAACCCAGATCTCCTTTATACATGCCAATGACTTATCCATACAGGCTGTTGGTATGTGTCTTGTTCTGATTTGTACAGAAATTATATTTAAGCCTTCAAAAGTAGGCTCAATTAAATAAGCTCATTTACTTAGGGTATTTAATTGGGTCCAAAATAAATCTATAATTAAAATTAGTATTATATCAATCCCAAAAAAAATTTAAAAAAATTATTATTATTTTTTTTTTTTTCCTTATATTTATTGTGATATTTTCTTTTTTTTTTTTTAATTTTTTTTAATTTGTGGACTTAATATAATTTTAATTTTTATTATAAAGTAAAGTCTTAAATAGGCAAAAATGGGGTGTTTATAATGAAAAAAAAATGTAGTTCCATGGATTCAAATGCATAAGCGACAAGTGAAATAATTTAGAACATCACCCTTACTATTTTTTAGTAGAGTAGTTGATTTAAGTTTAATAGAATGATTTAGTTTCTTTTATCTTAGAATTATGTCCAATAGGAGAATCTTATGAGTATTTATAAAATCCTGTTGTACGTAACATTCGTTAAATTGCCTTGATAGTCAACAATTTTTGAGATGGGTCTTCTTCTTAAATGATTCAGGGTTTCTCTTGATTCCAATCCTATGAAAAGCTTATTTGAGGGCATGAGTTTGTATTAAAAAAGGTTCATGATGGATGATAAATCCAAATATCTTTGTTTTATATGAAACATGCAAATTGTCTTAAGTCATCTCAAGTCATGAACATGATGGTCATTAATCAAAGGAATCAAATTCAAACTACTAAAGATTTTTCAACTAAAATCTTGTAAAGCATTTTCAGCCCTTGTTTAGAGCTATAGAGGCCTACTTCAACAATAGGGCTTTTAGCTTAATTTAATGCCAATAACTATTTTATTAAACTAGTACAGGGTTTTTAAAATCAAACCCAATTATAAATATTTTAGATCAATCTAACATGGTAGGCTTAAATAGAAATTGATGGATTGATTCATCCACTCATAGTTTTATTCAATATTCTCATGTGGGCGAAAATTAGACTCAATTTTTTTTTAAAGCTTTTAGGCTTCTTAAAAGCTTCAAAAACTTTGTCGGGTTTTCTCGTAAGTGTTAGGATTTTTTTAAATTGGTTAATTTTTCTTCTCTATATGTAGAATGAGCCATTTTTCTAAGATATCCTTAATTGGACCAACTTTATTAAGTCTTATCACTAACTTAGTAACCCATATCAAGAATCTAATTACCAAAATAGCTCTTTCTATGTAACAAACTTGAAAATGAATTTAAATCTTACTCTATCATAATCGTAAATGGTTGCACAAAGTCATTTGCCTTAATAGATTATAGCATGACTTGCTTATATATAACTAAGAAAAAAGAAGAGAGAATAGAAGAAGACAGCTGACTAAAAGCTTGAGAATGTATTATTTTCTAATGGACGGTAGATGGATTATGCATCTTCTGGGTATCAAAGCATATCCCTAACACACTCAAATTCAAGGCCCATCAAGGGCCCATTTGTTACGATATCCGTAATCGTTTTAGCATACTTCCAACTTGGACAAAGGATGGTCCCCATCCTGAGCAATTTAACAATGTTATTCACGAAATCCTCACTCCATTGAGCCACAGTCAAGAAGATTCCTAGTCTATTCATTTGCTTGGCGTTGCACGTGGCGTTGCACGGAGTGTCACCGCTGGCATCTTGTCCGGCTAAGATAACTCACCCTTGGAATGTGGAGGTGGGTCTCAAGTTTTTTTGTGTGTTTTCGGAATTCCCTCAATAGCAGCCCCTCCACTCCACCGTACTAAATACAATAGATCCGAAATAGTGATTATATTCATTAAAAATTGAACGATTTATACTAGCTTAGAATTAACATCACAAATAGTACCTATACTTTTACAAAATATATAATTTGATTTATAAATTTTGAAAGGATTCTTCATGCACATTAACATTACCACCGTCAAGTCATTTTAACGTTTAGATTTTTCATACACATTAACATTACCACCGTCAAGTCATTTTAACATTTAGGAAGTAAATTAATTTTTTCAAAGTTTAGATATCTCGTTGTATTTTTTGACAAAATTTAGATATCATTTGTAATATTATCCCAATAATTTATTATATTATCTGGCTCAAATTGCACGAATTTGGTGGTTTGAGTGCATAGCCTATCTGTGGTGCATGATCAACCAAATAGGATGAAAAAGAAGGGGTCATGGGAGGATGAATAAGAATGATAAGTGCAATGGGGAAATAAATTTGTTGTAGCTATTCATAGTCCCTTCGAGATAACTATTTAGTATTTGGCAATTTTTTTACCATGCTAAATAGCTATTAACAAGCAAATAAATACTATAATAGCTTATCACTCATCCTGTGATAAATAGGAAAAAGTACTTCCATTCACCTACATTTATTAAGAGGTAAATTATGCTATAATGTATTAGCATCTCAAAAAAAGTTTATTTAAGATATTAATATTGAATGGTTAAAAAAAATAGTCGAACTTAGGATATTTATAAAATTCATTTAAAATATTAATGTTCAAATAGTTTTTGATTAATTTTTACAATATTTTTTCAAATGATATCTCGTTTGACTCTCTTATAAAACATCAATTCTCCTTGTTAATTACTTGAAATCTGATACTTTAAATAAACTTACCTCAGATATTGATATATTTTAGGTAATTTATTCATTTTGTAAGCAAACCAACATAGTTTTTCCTTAATCAACTACTAAAGGCCACCATTATAAAATTATATATACTCGAGCTTCTTATTTTTGAGATATTTCATCCATTTCATTTAATTGTTAAATTAGATACGTGAAGTAATGTTGAAGTTATAAAAAATTGGTAGGTTAAAGTCATTTTAACCTAATAGTTTGAGGATAAATTATACTGGAATGTCATAATGTTTGGGAATAAGTTCATTTGAGATTACAACGTTTCGAGTGGTTAAAAAAGGTCACATTATTAGGGAATAAGTTCATTTAAGTCACAATATTTCCAGTGGTTAAAAAATATTACAATATTTAGAGAAGTGGGTTAATTAAGATCACCATTAGCACGTGTTATAATGTGCAAGATCGTCTAAGTTTTAATTTAAATATTTCTCCTATTGATACTTGCTAATGATAACCTCAGTTGACTTAGTTTTTTAAACATTGTGACCTCTTTTTAACCATTTAAAATGTTGTGACCTGAAATGAACTTACCTTCAAATGTTGTGACCTTTTGGTGTAATTTACATAATATATATTCCTTGATGGAAACATCTGTTGATTCTCTCTCCTCATAGTATGAATTTTTATTCTTTAAAGGGAAGCATCCAATTTGATTCTCTCTCCTTTTAATTATAAAATGCGGAGGTAACAAAATTGAGAAACCAAAAATCCACTAAGAACATCTTTATTCCTAGGTACTTGATGAAAATATTAAGAAATATGAGTGATGTGGTAGTTGCTTGTACAATAAAGTGGGTTGCTTAGCAACCAAAGTTATTATGACAAGTAACCCTCCCAACACCACCCCCCCACCCCAAAATCCACCCACACACACAAAAAAAAAAAAAAAAAAAAAACAAAACAAAACAAATATACTCTAAATTTGAAAAATGGCATAGGCCCTTTTAAATATAATTTTCCACAAGTATCTTACAAGACGTATTAGTTAGCCACATTAGCTTGATACTTGAAGAATTAGAGATAGACGAATTATGAGGTTATGATTACTTGCATACATGCTACACGTTGCATAGAATAATATGTGAGTGATAGATATAAATAAAAGTTTTATATGTCAAAATTAATTTGAAAACTACTGTCTTAATAATAACAGCCGACATAATAGAATGAACAAGGAAAAAAGAAAAAAACATTTTTATTCATTAATATTTCATCGTTTTTCTAAATGAGTCCTAATCCTTTATTTTTTTTCCCTATCTCTGTAATAACTTAGAATAGTACAACTCAAAGATAAAAATCATTAAGTAAATAATGTGAAGTTTTGGAAATGTTTAAAAAAAAATCACAAAAATCACTCCTAATTTTTTGTGTTTTAAAAATATTAAAATGCAAACAATCTAATTATTGAGTAAGAATTTAAATGAATAATAATAAAATTTTAAGATACAATTTTTCATAATTTTACGCAATCAATAACTGATAATAATTCAATAACATAATGAGATAACCTAATTTCAATTCTAATAATATAATGGTAATTTGGACAAATATCCAAAAAGCAAAAATGAGACATCTTGATTTTAAACTTGTCAAGACAATTGCGTTAATAAAAATTATAAAACATAATACCTCTAACGACTAAAAAAAATAGGAGTACTGTATATTTTATATGCACACTGTTACATATTTCATATAAGAATAGAAAAGCGAGTCCACAACCTTCTATTGTTGAGTTTGTCTTGTTGTGTGAGTTAGGGTCTTGTCATTATGTGTTGTCTTAGGTCTAGCAATGAGTCTAATCAATTTGTCAGTCATTTATTATTTTTATGGAGTCTGAGTCTTTTTTAAAAACTGAGTAAGTGAAGGTTGAAATCGCTAAAGTAATTCTTATTGCTTATATATACTATATTGCATAGAATATCGGTTGTATAAAGTTAAAGAAACATTTAAAACCTTAAACATATGGAATTGAAGAAAGAAATAGTGAGTAAAAAGATGAATACAAAGAAATGATATTAAACCTAAACAACAATAAGTTTCAATACCTTTTATAAAAATGAAATAGTAAGAAATATCAAATAAATGTGATAAAAGATCAAAACAATATAAATGTAATACCGGTAATTAATAAATAAGTTAATTGTGATTTGAGATTTCAAACATTCTCTTCAAATAGTCAATTTGCTTTAATTGTCATTTTCAACAAATAGAACTCTTTTTTTTTTTCATTTTTGAAAATCTCTTAACCCTTAGAAAAATCCAATTTTAATGTTTAATAGATTTGCAAACTTCAAATTAGACTATTTCATAAATTGATTTATCCAATTTCTTACAATTAATAATTTTGACCCTTTTCTTTTAATTTATAAATGACTAAAAATTTTCAAGTTCAAGCATCCAAATTTATGAAATGTTTTAAATTAGCTATTTTCAACCTACATTTTATTTTCTTAATCCCGCCAAATTTTG
Organism: Combretum micranthum; assembly: GCA_024138025.1. Lineage (NCBI taxonomy): Eukaryota > Viridiplantae > Streptophyta > Magnoliopsida > Myrtales > Combretaceae > Combretum > Combretum micranthum. The sequence continues at coordinate 85,649 of JAMXBD010002413.1, forward strand.
AGTTTAACTATTTATTTAAAAGTATCAATTCTAAACTTGAACTCAAACTAAACATCAAGTTTTTAACAAATTGAATTCATAAACTAGATTTTCAATTCAAATTATTGTTTTCTATGTTACAAATTATTAAAATTATTTTCTAATTACTTTCAATACTTAAGAAGATCACCTGATGAGTTTAAACTGAACCTTTATCCTTAAATATTCTTAATTATTTTCGTCCTTACCCTATTTATTCTTTTTCCTTCCCTTTAGCTGCCATTTTCTCTCTTCTTTTTCCTTTTCTTTTCTTTGCCTTTTATGTTTCTTCTTCTTCCTCTCTTCTTTTTCCTTCAAAATTTCACTCCAAATCTCAAGTCTAAACAAGACTTTAGAAGAAAATAAAGATAGAAAACAAGACAAAAGTTAAAGATCATGAACATGAAAGCTTCAAGAACTTAGGAAAAGTGGAAATAAAGAAGATCAAGAAGTTTGAGTTTCCTTAAAGAAATAAGTTTTACTTTTTCCTTTGCTTTAGTTGTTATTTATGCATGTATATATTAAGTTGATATTAGATATATGTTGGGTTTGTGAAGAAAATGATGAATAGTAAATATAGGGTTGATGAAGTGGATTTGATAAAGTGATTGAAGGTGTTTGATGTTGTAAAATGAGTAGAGAAGTGTTAGAAGTTATGTCAATGAGTTTTATGTTGCTTTTATGATGTTTGGATTGATGTAGGATGTTTAAAAATTGATAAAATGGAGATTGAAAAATAGGGAAAGTTCGTAACCCTTGTAATATGAGAATTACGGGCATGATAATGCCCTTATAGGGCTCGGGTTAGATGATTTTAGGAAGTCACGGGTGTGATTCTGCCCTTATTGGCCCCTAACCTTGATGCTTTAAAAAATCACAGGCATGATACGACCCTTATTGGCCTCTGGTCTTGGTGTTTTCAAAAATCATGGCCGTGACTCTACCCTTACTAACCTCGCTAGCCTCTGGTTACCGTATTTTGATCATAATTTTTTCATCTGAACTCGGATTGAGATGATTCAAAAGGCTACGAAAAGCTGTAAAAAGAGATCTTAATTTTGATTGATTCCAACTGCTACATTTTTCCAAACAAAGTTAAAAACTTATATTTGGTTGTTAAATGTATATAGTTAAATATAAAATGAACTTAGTTAATAAATCTAACCTCAACTTGATTAAATGAACTTGAATGAGTTAAAATGAATTGAATTGATTAAGTGTATTCAACTTGGCTAAGATTGAGTTAACATAGACTTAAGTTAATATGAATCTTAGATATAAAATGAACTTACTTAATCAATCTAAGTTCAACTTGTCAAAATAGACTTTAGTAAGCTAAAATGAATTACATTGATTAAGTTTAATCAACTTGACTTAGTAATTAGATTAAATGACTAATTCTAATCAATTTAGTTTGGATTAAGTTAAAATAGGCTTAGTAGCTAATAATTGGCTTAGAATGATATGTTAGGATAAACTAAGGATAATATGAAAAATATGTTATTTCAAATGTATGGTTGTTTAGAAAATGAGTCTTTTAAAATATTAATGATTTGATGATGCTTTTGTAATAAATGATTATTAATAAAGAGAAAAGAAATACCTTGATAAAAAATGGAGAACTGCTTGTATCTTAGTAGGATGATTTTTGCAGCCATGACAGGGTTTCTACTTAGTGTCTGATCAAATAGGATCTTAAAATGAGTTTAAGTTCATGAATAGATGTTTGCTTTTGTTATATATTCTCTTAAATAGCCTCTAGCCAACCTTCTATTTCTGTTTGGATTTCAATATAAAGGATGATGATGATTCAATGCTGATGATATTGTTGATGATGACTGGATGATTGATGGGGATGGTGCTTTGGCTTTCCTTGAAAGTTGTTATAGCTTAGCATGGATGACAGGTGGGTAACACTAACTGTATCACATTATTTGTGTTTGTAATTTAGTTACATTTTTACTAAGATAAATGTAATCAGCTATGTGTGGGGAATTGGGTATTCGTGTGCTGCTTGGTGATTGTTCAGTTGATAATTCACTAATTTATAAGAGATCACACCATGTTTGTAATCTCTAAATTGCAATTATCGATGATTGTTTGTTAATTGATTGGTCACTTTAATAATAGACCTAATGGTAAATGACTCGCTAAATTAAACAATCATGCATTGCACGACAGCATACCTGCATTAGCATTTATGAAGTATGCACGTCATATTATTATTCCTATTCTATGGTAATGCTTAGGGAAATCTAGTAAATTAGGTGCGGGTTCATAGGGTCACCAGTTCTACAGGAACTAAATAGGCTTAAAGGACGTCGACTGACATGGAACAATAATACTCGCGGGGAGGGGGGGTGGGGTGGGGGGTGCATTGGTTTAAAGTTCTAAGGCAAAGTGGTGGATGTTTATTAGCACCATTTCTTGAGAAAAAAATGAGTATAAAAATAAAGTCTTCCCTCCTTAATTCTTTTTAAGGAGAAGTTAGAGGCTATGTTTCATTAAAATGAGTTTTAAAAGAAATCCCCCCTTCTTAGTTATATCTAAGGAGCAGTTAGAGGTTATTTTTCATTAAAATGAGGTTTAAAAGAAACCATCCCTCCTTAGTGATATCTAAGGAGTAGTTAGAGGTTATGTTGATAGTCAATATACATGAAAAGAAATTCGAGAAAAGAAATTCTCCTTCCTTAGTTCTTAGATTCTTCTGGGCGTAATAGTAGGACTGGTCCTTTAACCCCCAAGAGAGGATGTAAATCTCCATTAGTTTGGATTCCAGTCATTCAAATTGTGCATAACATATGATTGAGTGTCACATTGCATATATTTGTTAATTAAATGGGTTTCGCGTTTGTTTGATGAGTGATTTGCTTATGTTATTCACTGAGCTATGGTTTAGCTCATGCTCCCGTGGTTTTTGTTGCAGGAATAGTTAAAGCTTCGGGAATGGTTTAAGTCTGTGCGGAGAAGACTCCTTGAAGATAAAAGACAAGTTTGATATAAGAAGTAAATATATTGTTTTGTATTAAGATTTTGTTTTATGTAACATAAGTTTAGATTATGGATTAAATTAGTTGCATAATAGTCTAAAATTTGTAAAATGTAGATAATCTATTTTATTTTACTATTTGGTGGGGCATACAGATTCTTTGCAGTCCTGGTGGACGGTAGGAGGTTGGATTTCCTTTAATTATCACAAATATAATTGTATCTTAGAAGTTTGTAAAATAGAGATCAGGTAGAGTCTTGCAAATTTTGACTTACAAGATGGTTATAATATTATGGGTGCACACGTGATATGATATTTTTAGGTTATCCTTCTAGGCCCTTTTTTGGGTCGTGACAATCTCAATCCTCAACAATTGCAAAAGTTAACAAATGAGTCATTTTCATAACATCGTTAACTTTTCTATTAGTTTTGGATAAATGGAGAATTTTGATTAGTAAAAGATTATTAATTTAAAAAATAATATACATAAATTAAAATAATTTAAAAATATTTACACGTAATAAAAAAACTAGACTTTTTAATTAAAAATATAATAAAGTAGGGATTATTCGAAATGGTATCACAAAAAATTATTTTTTTTTATATTTATTAGAATTTCTTTTTATATTATTAAGAATTATATGTCTTAATAAGTAAATCTAATAAATATTTCATCTTCCATCATCTAAATTTTGGATTCTTGTTGTAACAACTATTAACAATGTGGTCGTGTACTAATTATTGTTCAAACAAAAGATTTCATAGAACCATTTTGTATACTAATTATTAGCGAGCACCCAAATTTGATTGTGATTAAACCCCCTAGTGTCTTTTTTATTATATATGCAAATTTACGATGTGTAAAAACTGAAGGATTAGTAAATATATAAAAAAAAAATCTTTTGTCATACCCTTTCAAACAGTCCCCACTTTATTCTTTTTTTTTTATTTAAAAGTCTAATTTTTTTTATTATTTTAAGTTATTTTAATTTATTTATATTATTTTTAGATTAATAACTTTTGACCAATGAAATTGTGTCATTTGTCCAAAACTAACGGAAAAGTCAACAATGTTAAAAAAATAACTCGTATATTAACTTTTGCAAATGTTACGGACTAAAATAGAAAAAAAAAATTTATTAGAACTCAAACAAAAAAAAAATGATGAAACATAAGGATTAAAAATATACTTTTCCCAAATAATTAACAATTAAAAGTTTCAATTAAATATGACTTTTTCCCCGGCAAATATGGTATTTAATAAATTTTAAATTTAAACATATAACTAAACAATATAAAACTCGAAATAAGGTAGTAATTTTCATGGTATCTCCAACTTTTTGTCACCCTCCTATGCTTTAATTAATTAATTTATTTATTTATTTTCGGCCAGCTCGTACGCTATTTATTTAAGAGCAATTTGTGTATGTATGCATGAAGCTGTACAGTCCTCAATGTGCCATGATTTGTTGCTTGAAACTAATGCCTTTAAAAAAAAAAGCCCACGGTGTTGAAGCAGCCAAACCCATGTAATCGTTTGGGCTATCCAAACCTGTCTTGCAGGATTTGGAAACACAAGGCCTAACTAAGGGCCCAATGGGTACATAACAAGATTCTGGACAAATACTTGAAACAAAGGCAGAGGTGGCTTTTTAAACCGTAACGTCAAATCCCTCCTTTATAACTAAAATGATTATAAAAGTTCGTATGGATAAAATTTTAATGGTTAGATAAATATGATGGACTAAACAATCTATTGACAATCTTAAAATTGTTTTACACAGGATTTTTTTTTTCTTTTTATTACTTTAGCATCGCACATCACATACACACAACCCCGATGAAAAAAAAAAATAAAAAATAAAAAATGAAATCAAGAACAAAAAAGGCGAAATTGAACATTATGAAAAAATTTTAACATATCCTCTCTCGTTTAACGAGTCAATTTGTCGGTTGTAATCCCACTTTAGTTTGTCTCAAAATTTTTTTTCGATGAATCATAAGGGCTATTACGACGTGACAAGATAAAGTCATTATAATACTAACATGGGGAATCAAACTCGACACCTCAAGGATAAAGACTTCCATCAGATGACATTAGACTACAAGACTATTAACAGTTTGCTCAAAATATCATGCATCCATTCATCCTTCTCAGTTCTTATCTTATGTGTCACCAAAGCAAAACCTTGCATAAATTTGTAAGATTGATGTAGACTAAACCAAAATTATAGTTTCTTATTTGGTTGTTGTTATAGATTTTTAGTTTTGAGTAACAAATTTTAAGAGTACATGGCAAATTTGAGAAAAAAATAGTACCATATGAAGGATATGATGGATCCTCTATTTACTAAATAGCTGAATACTCCTTATCTAGTGCCATATATACCGAACGCAATATAAGTGAATTGTGTTGTCTAATATTTAATGTATTATATTATCCAGTTTCTCTTATCTTGTCTAGATTTTACAACTGAACGCCACTTAAAGCTAACATCTATAAAATTTCAACATAGAATAACAAATAAAATAAGTAGTGTTAACTTATTAAGTGCCTTAAAATTAAAAATTTTACACTTTCGAATAATAACTATATTCTTTTATAAAAAGAAAGGTGTATAGGAAATATTTAAAAGCAATTATTTACCTCCTATCTTAATAGGCATCCCTAAATGTATATTATCATTATTTCTAGGGATGTAACTAGATGGGCTTTTATAGGGTACTAGACTCACACAACTCGATAGATGCTCTATAAAGTAACTATTTTATAGGGTTTGAGATAGGTTTTGGGATATTGTGCTAAACCTATAGGGTTTTGAGTCAATTATAAAACCTGTTGGAAACTCAAACTTGCTAAGAAAAAATATTATTAATTTTTTTCGATAAACTAAAATTAAAATTCAAACTAACTTAGAGTATATATATTTAATACCAGTTCAATTTAATGAATAATATATATATTTTTTAATTTTTAGTCCAATTTAATAAATAATAAATGCATGTTTAGTTTTGTAGATAATTCATTTTTAATAATATTTAATTTTGATTAATCATGATAACCTATTGCAATTTTAAGCTAATTGACAATAAAGAGAATAAATTTGAAAGGATTTGTTCTATATACAAATATTAATAGAAACAAATTTTTTCTGAGTAAACAAGAAGAAAATTATGAGTATATATTTTAGAGGAAAAAAGTTGTTTTGAGATTAATTAAATATAAAAGTTGTAGCTGAAATATTATTAATTTTATTGGATTTGGATTTGGGTATCCTATAGGATTAATCGGTTAAGTTTGGTTTTATGGATAAAAACCCTATAAAACTTGAGACGGGTTTTGAAAACCTATATAGCAGTTTCGTACGCAGGAATAAGTCGGAATGGAATCGCGATTCCAGCTTCCATTCTCTTTTCCAGTGTTTAAGAGTTTTTAGAAGTCGGAATCGCGATTCCTTAGAATCGACGATTCCGGCTTTGAAGGAGATTTCAATTCCACTTTTGAGAAGTTGGAATAGCAATTCCAATCAACTCTTATTAATTATATAAATGTAGTCACTTTTTTTATCCTGTCGTGTATTAATATTTTATATTTATTACTTAGGGCATTTCTGATAATTACACTTTTAGCCATTCCATTCCATGTAATCTCCCAAACATAGAAATGCATTTGTCATTCCCAAACTTATTCCATTTAAATTCAATCAATTTCATTTCATTCCAAATCATTCAGCGTACCAAACATGATAATAAGGTATCGGATTTAGGTTTGAGTTTTATAAAATTCATCCCAAACTCGGCCTGATTACATCCTAATTATTTCCATATTCCATGCGGTCTAGGTTCCCACAAAGCTAAATGGCAAAGAAAATTTGATGGAGATATTGAACATGGAAAAAGCAAAAACTCCAAAGGAAGCCAGCCAGAAAAAGGCAAAAAGGTGCGACTATATCATGTATATTATTTGGTGATAAGAGTGCTTTAAGGATTAGGTCTGAATATCCCACGAATCAAAACATGAAAAAGTGTGTCCATGTGCATGTTGTTGGGGGTGTACCTATGTACTGTTTATATGAGAGAGAGAGAGAGAGTACCAAACGATCAGGATCCATCCATCTAGGGCAGAAAGGTTAAAAAGGAAGCCAGAGAATTTGCCGTAATTATTGTGGTCCCACTATAGGAAAAGTTTATTGATAGCTAGATCCACCGTCTACCATTGATTTCTCTTCAAATTTTCCCCTTTTTTCCTCCAAAACAATAAAATCAACCCTATTTCAGAAACTAGCCATGTTCCTCCCAAAATTTGCTACTTATTCGGTATAGAAATTTGATTCTCTGTATAATTGCACCGGATAGAATCGGTTCGATGGTGCATTTACTAATAAAAACCATACTACTAGTGCATTGCGTAAATTTACATAAAAAATTTAAATTAAAATGGATAAAAGCATCTTCCTTATTTATTTTTTTTTCATTTAGCGAAAAAGATTGATATGTGATATAAAATGAAGTAAAACCAATATAATTTTCATTATTAATATATTTCAAACCGATATTAACTGGTGGTAATTCCATTTTCACTAAAGCGGTAATCAACATATAATTGACCTAGTAAGTCTTTGCTCCATTCATTTAGGATAAATAAATTGAAAACAAAATGATTAAGAAGTAGAAAAACTAAATGGTCCAAGTAGAAAAACTAAATGGTCCTTCTTGGACTCAATTAATTAAAGTTTTATTTGAAAAGGAAGAAAAAATAAATTAAAATAAGCAATACTTTCCAATTACTTTACCCGCGATTTCTGTGTCCAAGAAGTGCACCCATACCTTTTCCTCGGTCGTAGTATCATAATTAATTATGGTTAGGTGATTTGAAAACTGACCATTTAAAGCTCTCACCAATATGATTTCGACATGTCTCATTATCCCAACCAGCATTCAAAGCGTAGATAGCGAAATTCGATCCACCATGTATTATAAATAAGTAATATAATTAATTTTTCCAACTTCGTGATATTTTATGCGTTCCCGTTAACAACTACTTAAAAAAATAATTGTTGAAGAGTATTATATTGTTTTTTAGAAATTATCATAATTACAGAAACATCATAAATTTTTGAAAATAGCACATCTAGACTTCAATGAAAAAAATGTTAACGCTGAAAAGTTTTTCTTTCCATTTGTACGTCTTTTATATAAAAAAGAGGTTCATGTCACGAAGGGTAATAAATTTTGCCAATATGTATTATTAAGTATTTAAAATTTAAAATTAATTAATTTAATACTTAAATTTTAAAATTGATTAATTTGATATTAGAAAGAACTTTTCATATATATAGATTATATTTCCACCAAGTTCTTCTAGATACTGAATCGATCACTTTTAAAGTTTTTTATATACTAAATTGTTAAATTTTAAAGTTTAAATACGAAATTGATTAATTTTAAAGTTGATATATTATCAAAATTCAGATACCATTCGTAATATTATCGTATAGTAAGTATCTAATTATCTATTAAGATTGATTTATCATCCAATTAGATAAGAAATTATATAATATTGATATATTTTTTAAGGGAACGTATGACACGTAATTTGTCTATTATTTTTCAAAAAAAAAAAAGCTAAAAGGGAAATAATTAGCGAGAGTACTCAATGAATTTTTTAGTTTGCTTTATTCTCACTCATACTAACGAGCTGACAAAGTTGTCAAAGGGCCAATCAGTGTGTCCTCGTAATCTTCAATAAAGCTAGATCGAGACAATCATGCATGATCATGCTGAGATATAAAGCAAGAATGATGAAGGAATGAATATATAATCAAATCTTTGACAAGCTTTATGTCATGTGACTACGCCAATAATGATCTTTATTATTTCTTAATCCACAAGAGTTAGCATTCGTTAGTCAAACATCAGTGAGCATGAATAGATTTATGCATAATTAATTTAATAACGATGGAAGAGAGTAGAAGGTAAGAAAATGGGAACTTTTCTTATTGAGAGAGAGAGGGAGAGAGATGAGTGAATAAAATAACACTAATTGAGATTAGCTGGAGACAACACACTTGAGCTTTTGTTGCCAAATTCTCACAAACTCAAGTTTCACTACCACTTGAACATGAAAATAAAACCAAGCACCTAATAATTTGATAATATAACTTCACATGCCGATTAAAAAGAGATTTTATTTTATTTTCTTTTGTTTTTATTTCTATTTCATGAAAGAACATAACCATTTAAGCTTCTTGTAATGCCCTAAAATTAAGAACTTCTCTATCCGGCCACATGTTTGCATTTAATAGTAGGCATGCTAAGAATTACAACCTATTAAAATTCATGTTTAATAAACATTAAAACTTTGAACATATATGTATAATATTGACTCTAAAATTATAGATATACAATATCGAGCTCCACAAATACATATAGGAACAACCACCTACTTACTTAACACTAATGTCCAATGGCTTAAAGACTCCAGCAAACCAAACTAATATTATCTACCAATAGGCAAGTGGAGGGTCCATGTCTTATCATAATATACTAGTATGCAAATGTCTATAACATAATCATATACAAACTAAAAATCCCTATTTTTGAAAGATCAACAATATAATGTAGTAGTTAGTTGAATAATCCTTTCCTAGTGTTATCCCTATAGTCAACCACAACGTCATACTTAAATAAATTAAACTCTATAGCAGCATCGTCAATTCACAATTAATCAAAAGCATTTATCTCCAATACTTACATATAAAGGGTACCTGTTTAAAACATCTCATATAAATAAAAACTCCTAAATAATCTTATTGGCATAAACTAAAGCCAACTTAATCCAAACTTTTATCATAACAGAAAATCTCCTAATTAAATCTTAAGTTCATAAACATGTAAAATCTCATAAAATTTGAAGTATATAAAATCTTCAAATTGTTCTAATCTCAATCCATATGGTCTAAATGTCAATAGGAAATCTGATCTACTATCGTCCTCCCCGTAATCCACAAAACATCAAATCCGGATAAGTTATAATATATCTGATCTTCATCTGCTCCTAAAAAAGATAGAAAGTGAGCTAAAACCACAAACACAAGTGCATGAGCACACATCATACATAATCACATACAACCTATTCTAATGCAACAAACATATATTGTTATCTTTTAACTTAGCCAACAAGTAGCATGGTTTAGAACCATTGTACACTAGTCCCAAACCTAGAGTTACTCATGACTCCATAAAAACAAGCAATATATAAAATAAATAATATATACATATATGGATGTTGGGTACTCCCCAAACACCCGGTGCCATCAATACACAATCCTAAACTATCGAAATCATTTTTATGCATGAGTCCACTCGACATACCCTCATGCATAAATCATCAAGTTGCCAGCGTTAGTATCACACTCCGCGTGATCTGTACTAACAACAGCTAAGCATAATCAACAAGCAAGATATAATTAAAAGTCAGATATAATTAGATTCATTTATCAAATATAACCCTACAAGCACATACAATAAGCAAGGAATGGTCATACCTGAGTCAATCTCAAAAAACAAAATCCTAATTCCACAAAATCCTGGTAACATAAATATAACAATTTCAATACATCTCTTTCCATAAAATAATTTTAAATCTAAATATCATCTAAACCCTAATCCCAAGATAATCATAAATCCACACCTTTCTCCTCGACTGGAATACATAAATTCTCCAAAAGAACCAATCTCCTCACAGATTCTCCAAACCTTAGAACTTAATTTAATGCCAAACAGACCAAAAAACAACAAAAACTCATAACTATGATATTATAAAGATTAAGAATATATCAAACTTACCTAGATTTGGTTCTCAATCCTTTTTAAACACCAAATCTCTAGATCTCCAAAAAAATCTAAGGTTTTCTCCAATTCTCCTTCAAAACAACTAGAAAAACCTTAAGGAAAACTGATAAATCTATGAAATCCTAGAGCAAAGATGGTGATTTGATTACTTGATCTAGACTTCTGAATCCCCTTGGTGGCTATGTCACTCAGAGAAAAGATATCTAGGTTAAGGAGTGTTTTGAAGAAGAGAACAATAGGTTGTATATAATGGAAATTCGTGCGACTCTTCATCCCCTGTGAAATACATACGCTGACAGTTTTTATAACGTATGCTAGCGGCGCAAGTTCAAAGGCGGCGGCATAAACTTGAAGCTAGTGACCTTTTGGTTTGCTGTTTATCTTGGGTCTTTTTTCTTCATGTATACATTGGCATGTATGCCGACGGTGTACACTTCAAACCTACCGGTATACATGTATAAGCTGGTGGTGTAGACAAATCTGTTTGATTTTCTTCATTCGAACACTGACTCAATGCTGCCTAAGCCACAAACACGTATACTGGTAGTGTTGATTCCTACGCCGGTGGTATACTAGCCGATGTACGGTTTGTCAAATTCCGATCTTTGTCATGAGATCAAAACACCAAAACACTTTAGACTTTGACTATATTATCCTCTTATTTTATATTAATTGACACTTATAACCTTCTATATAAATTATTCATTTGTATATTACAATACACATCATAAGTTCTAAATAATTCTTATTTAGATATGGTATTTTGAGCTTTAATGAGTGGTTTTTATGAATATTTTAAAGAAAAAGATAATTGGTTAAATTATTGATTTTAGGTTTATTAGGAGTCATTTGAGCTTAATGAAGTCTTTTTGATGAAATTTAATGACTTTTGGTCAAGATTGTACAAAATAGGAAAAAGAACATATACATAGGTGTCAACATGACTTAACTTATGTTAAGGACAGAATCTATATTTCATGTGCACGAGTTTGTATATGATTTTATTTGAGGTTATGTTGGAAACAAAGTGGTAATTTGTGTTGAACAAGGATAAGAACACAAATAGGTTTGTGATCCTATAAAGGAGATTTTGATGAGGATTTAAGCAGTTTCCATAGTACATCGATGATTACACGACCATGTACGTTGGTGTAGAAGATAGTTTATTATATTATTTTAGATTTCATGTAGTAAAATTTAGAGAGAGAGAGATCTCAAGGAGTTTGATGAAGATTGTAAGATTGAAGACAAAAAGGGAGTTTATTATTATGAATTCCTTTCACTCTAGTAATGGCATTGTGAGTGCTAGATCTATGGAAAAGTAAATTATTTTTACCTAAGCTTTGAAATCCTAACTTGAACATGTAACTAGATTTGTTTTAGTTCAATAATAAATTAGTATTCTTGTATGCGGTTATGTATGCTTATTTATTTCTTGAATTAATAGTATTGGTGTATTGATTCAATGTTAGCTTTTATAGTAATAAAAAAAGAAATTACTACTATAAATAGATCTTTCATAACTGAAGAAAATTGGATGCATACCTAGAAATAGGGTGACATAATTCCTATTAAATTCTAAGGTTGAATTAATTAAATAGTGGATTCTTTGAATGGTTAATGTGATTTTAGATTGCTATTGCCTAGGAAGAGATTCCAATGGATGGATATAAGATTAGGGATTAGTAGTCTCAATAGGGATTTAAATTAATTTAGAAATTCCTTAGTTCAAGATCCAATTTATTAATTGAAACTTAATTTACTGAGGATTACATGTTAGGTTGTAGTGGTAATTCAAAGTTAGGGCAAGTTTTGTGATATGAGTTTTTATTAAAAGTGATCTTGGTTGAATTATCAATAATAGTTATTAGAATTTTAGTGTCATTAAATTGTCAATTTGAAACAATTGAATTGGCAGGTTAGATAATATGATTAAAATTATTGCTAGTACTTGGAAAAAATCCTTGAAGAATGACACATGATACTTAATTTCTATACTATAAATTGCCAAGCATATTTACCTTAAAATGGTTGTAAGATAGATTTAGTATTGGATTTTTGACTTATTTGAAAACGACATTAATACATATATATTGGATATTTAGTACTCTCAAATAACCATGTGACCGGAACCACCTAAATCTAGCGGTATCTTTCCCAAGAGTAACTCTAATAAGGACAAAATCACTCAAAGATCATTAGGTTATTGCAATAATAGCATGCAAACTCCCCACTTATTAATAGTAGCTATAAACACATAACAATCAATTATTGTAGTTGGATAATTAATTAATCAGTTTATAATTCTATTCTAGGTAAGCACACGCGGGTAGAGATGCAACAAGGTGGGTCACTATAAGGTACCCGACCCACTAAAAATCCTATAAGGTTTGACCCTATAGGGTTATGGGATGGGTTTAGGAAAAAAATTTTATAACGCCATAAGGTCATTGTTTGGGTTCAGATAGGTGAGGGCTTTCATGATATTTGCAGTTTCCGCAGTCACAAGGGAAAGAGCTTTGTATAGGGATTCTATTACTTTAATGGATAGTTATGACCTTATAGGGTTGACCCAACCCGCTAAGATTACTAAAAGTAAAATACAATTTTACAAAATCAAAAGTTGGATATATCCATTTTTTATTATTTTTATAGCTTTATGATTGCATAATTTATTTTTTGGTCTAATTAAGAATGTCATGCTTTTTTATGATTTTTTTTTTGGCTAAATGCTTTTTTATGATTAATAAGAAGCAATATTCGTATTTACGTGTTTATGTCAATTGTCAAGTAAAGGAAATTATACTATGTTGTGTTATAAATTGATTGTCATATATCGGAAAATCAATTGTTTAGCTTATTGACTTCTTTTTATGTGTAGTTTTATTGTCAAATGAAAAGAAATTAAAACAAATAAGCAAAATGGAGAATATATCATGAAGACAAAAACAAAAAAAAAGAAAAAAATGTAAAGAGAAAATTAGGTCAACGGTGTGGGGTGAGGCAGGTCAGGACCATGATCTTATAGGGGCAGGTTTGGCTATTACACATAAAAACCTTACGGGATTGTGGGTCGGGTTTAGGCGACTCTATAGGGAACCAGTCGGGTCTGGATTTTATATAACCCATCCCAAGTCTGCCCTGGTGGCATCCTTACATGCAGGAAACAGGGTATATGTTTACCTAAAATGTGAACTCTTCTTGAACTTTGCAACCTACTAAAGTTAAGCTACCACGCAATTAAAATATTTAAACCTATTTACATTTCCAAACTTATCTATAGTTTAAATTTCTATAGTTCTCATCATGACATCACTATTGGTGTTTTCAAAAAATGTAAAATATTAATTTATAATAAGATTTTGGTAATTAATTTTGCAAAATCTAGGTTTTAAGGTCTTAGAGCAATGTTAAATCTTAAAGAAAAGAGTTGAACAAAGTTTGAAGTGTGCTTGAGAAGGTCAAATTTAAGTTTAAAGAAGTTATGCTAAACACAATTGGAACATGGCCATGTTAAAAGGCATGTTCAAAATAAAAGCTTAACACAAGTTGAAACACAAGCCATTTTCTAGGTTATGTTTGAAATAGAGGCACAACATAACATAACATAAGTTTGAACATGAGCCATGTTACAATTCATGTTCAAAATAGAAGCATAAAATGAGTTTAAACATGGTTCATGCTCAAATTGTGTTTAAAATAGAAGCACAACATGACGTAGCATGGGCTTGACAATGGGTCTTGTTCAAGTTGTGTTTGGAATAGAAACATAATGTGACATAACATGGGCTCGAACGCGTATCGTATTCTAGGTCATGCTCACCTTGAAAAAGGCTTTTCTACAAATTACGAATCCAAACCTCTAATATTTCATTCTCAGTGTCAAACTTACATCAAATCATTTGAGTATACTTGTTTAAAACACAATTTCCATCCAACCTTATCGCATATTTCCATTAAAAAAAAAAAAACAAGATCTCAATTGCCTACTTTTTGTAAGCCCTTAGAATTTTTCAGTTACGTTAGATGCAAACTTAAGAATTCATGTTAGAACCGAAACCCTAAAGTCAATTCGAGTCAACCTTAAACCCTAGAAACCCTAATTACGATAAAATATAATTCTATAACATTGTAATATCAGATGAATTAGATTAAGGTGGAAACCCTAAAAGCAAGATAATTAGGAAGACTTTTTACTAAACTAATGGAAGGTTCCAATACCTTAATTTTTTCGAAAACTCTAAAAGGAACAGTTTTTGTACTCGACTGTTAGCACACAAATCGAGACAACATAACCAGATAACTAATAATAATAAAATAATATTTTTATTATTTTGCTAATATCTTATATTATTTATCAATTTATAGATATTATTTGTCCTATTCAATTACTATTTAATATACTTGCAAGTACTATGTCCACTATTCACTCAATCACTTTTATTATCCTACTATTACACCTACATACTTACACCTTACTTCTTGTTACACATACCATACTTAATACCATTCTTTTTATAATTAACTTCATTTCTTTTCCTTAATCACTTTTATCATCCTACTATTGATATGTGTCTAGCTTAACTTATAAACATAATTACACATTATAAGCTTTTGTCATTTGGAACAATCATAATCAGTTATTGTTTTGTATCTTATAATTTCTTCATTAATTGTTAGAAATCACTAATACACAAATTTCTAGCTCTATGAAATATTAGAGTTCTATTCACTATAATAAACCATTTGTTTGTCCTAAAAAAGACCGAACCTTTGATTACTTATGTTGAATTGATGTGATTATAATGATTGCAATGCACAAACTAAAACACAACTATGGAATGCGTAGAAACTAAAAGGAGAGAGAAAAGAAAAGCTTGAACGCAATGATATATAATGATTAAGCCTTGTGCCTATTCCACTCTTCCAACTCCAAGCCGAGGATCTTGTAATCCACATGGGTATCTTCCACTAAATCCAATAAAACTTGATTACAAATAGTTGCCAACAACTTGGATTCAATTCCCTTTATTCATCCTTTCTAGCTTATCCTTAAGTTATCACCGATGACAGCGTCCATTTGTAATATAATCAAAACAAAGGAATTACTAAGTTACTATCCTAAACATATCAACAAGCAATGGAAGTTTAAAAGAAAAGTTGTAGCAATATGGTTAGTGTATGAACAATTCAAAGTGATTGAAGATAGCTTTGTTTCTTCAACAATGTGTACGAAATGATTCGACACCAATTATAAGAAATCAAAATCAAACGAATCAATGGAAGTAAATTAAAGTCCTGTATAGATTTTGAACGACCAAACCTTTTCAAAATTTGCAACTTAGCCTTAAACCAAAAACCTTAATTTAGAAAATTCAAAAATACTTTGAATATCAAAATAAAGTAAATTAAAATTTAATAATAGTCTATTAATAGAAAATTTTTAAAAGAAAATCAAAACAATGCAATGAGGAGCTTTAATTTTTGCAAAATTATGGTTTTACTTTTACCCCAAATAGGGAACTTACATAAATTAAATATTAAAAATTTAGTTATTGTAAATAAATTAGACTCATTTGAGATATTTAAATCATTATTAGCCCAAGAAGTAAATTAAAAACCCTAAACTGTTAAAAACAAGCTAAGGTTCATACACACATAAGATATAGACACATAAGAATGTACTACTGGCAAAATCCCTAAGAGGTGATTTTTCCTCCTTGTCTAAAACCCTAGAACCTCTACCCTACTAGCCTATATAAACAATCTTTTCCATTTTAAAAAGCCTACTAAAACCCTATGGTGAGCTATTCTAAATCGTAGCTTCCACTTAATGTTAGTTAAGCTAGATTAGAGAAGGATTAACGTTAATTGACTGATATTATCCACTTGCCATTAGGGATGTTGGACATGAAGGTGTGTTAGAAGAAGAGGATGGATCACAACATTTACAAAATTCGTAATAAGGTAAGAGCTTGAGATTTCAAAGTATTTTTTAGTGTTTTATCGCTATGTAAGTAAGAAAACTTACTTGGGCATATTGGTTCATGTTATGGATAGCAAGTAATTGGATGTTAGAGCGGTTTTAGGGTTTAGAATCTTCATTCTAACTGAAACAAGGGAAGAACTATACTTTAAAGTAAGGTAAGATCTCGAGACTAACTATTTATGTTAAGGAATTTCGATAAAAGGAAGATAAAATTGCATTAATAATGTAAAATGAAGAATGAACATGATTTGGAATTAGGTTTTGCTGAGAGTTTGTCTTTTGATTAAGGGATGTGTGTTTGAATGAGTAATGGGCATAAATTTACGAGAAAATGATAATATGAACATGGGTTTTGTTATAAGTTGATTTTAGCAATGTAAAATGATGAAGTCTTGTATAAGCATATTGGAAAATTGTAGAAAAACAATGATGAAATTGATATGATGTCAAAAGTAAATAAATGAAGCTTTCAACTTTGATTAATCATGTTTTAAGGTAATATTAACAGTAAATGTAGTAATATTAACAGTAAATGTACGATCCCAACATCCAATGCATCATCACAAATATTGAAAATTCACGTGCAAATTAAAAATCAAATTATCTATCGATTTCATCATGATTTCGGGATTTTTGGCACAAAATTCTTCACTTCTACATGATCTTACCACTTCTCCAACACCTAACAATTGATCCAACTTCAAAGGATGCCCTGAATGAGGAAGATGAAGTCATGTTTGGGATTTTTGTATTTTGAGAGTGTTTTTCACACGCCAAATGAGAAAGACGAAGTCGTGTTGTGGATTTATCCTTGCCAACCTCGCCTGTTGAAGAGACGAGGTTATATACTAAGGATCTCGTTTTTAGAAAAAACGAGGTAAATTTGCCTAAAACTGGAAATATTTTATTTTCAGTGGTATTTCCATAATTTTTGTTTACAATTAGTAATATTTTTTTCTTTTCCCCACCTCTTTTACTTATTCGCATATTTTATTGTTGAGTTTCATTGTCAATACTCTTGATTATTAATTTTGGGACCAGCGTTATTGTTGTTGTTGTCGCTGTTATTATAATTGGAAAAAAGGGTTTAAAAGCCCATGGTCCAAAACTCAAGAGTTGTTGAGGTATTCAGTGGTCACCATCTAGGTGTCATCCATTAGATTATGGAGAAACTCTTTTATTTGCCACCGCTTATACTCTTTTTTTTAATAAAAAATTAGCTCATTATTGAAAGGTGAATCATCAATGTTAATTTTTTCAAGAGATGATATTATTAAACAGGTATGCGTTCGTTTTCTAATATAGAAAATTTTACTTTTTTTGAAATCGAAATAAAATAACCACATTTTATAAATGGAGATGTTCTTGGAATTGCCTTTATATGGAAACCCCTTTTTTGCTGATGTCTAAATTATATTTTAAATATAAAGACAATTCACAATGAAAAATACGATCGATGCACTAGTTAATATTAATAAATAAGAAGTTTGTAATCTTAAATATTAAAATAATCTGCATTTTATACTTTTATAAATAAAGGTTTAGTACAGTGTTGTCATTGAAACAAAGTGACAAAATATTTATTTAGGCACTACATCCATAAAGTGAGAGGCAAAAAGGTATATATTTTTATTAAAACAATCAAATATATTAAATCATTCACGTGTTATCTTCCCAAAAAAAGAAAAAAAAAAGTATTGATATAAGAAAGTTCTCTACTATATGGGATTTTCCACGGTCTAAGGGGTATGTGGAAACATGTCACATATAACTACAAAATGTCTACTTTGTATATTATTTGTGTTTTCCTTACTCGCGATATGTACAAGGAAGTTCAATCAAATATATATAATTTTGTAATGGTGCAAACAAAACCTACTATATGAATGGATTTTAGGGTCACTTATGCTATGATAAGTCATATTGATGAACAGGGAATTGAAGAGATATGAGTACTTTGTGGACTAAAAATTACTAGCCTTATCCTTATGTTAGCAATAGTTATCATAACTCATCTTTTAGGTATGATCATCTAATGACACAACTGCATAAAAGATATCCTGTGGCATTTCATAATTCTATGATGCCATTTCGAAAGCGATTACTCCATAATAATTTTGAAAATGGAAAAAAACTGCCTACAAATGACATAAGTATATTTTTTAGAGTAATGATCAATACGTATCAAGTTTTCTAAAATAATGTTCTACTAAGAACTTTTCAATAATATAAAATTTACAAGCCAAAATTACAAGATATTGAACTTTAAAGCCATAAGAAACTTGGATCTATTGATAATAGCAGAAACTGATACTCGAATTGACGATAAAAACACATATGTAAATTATAATGAATATATTCATTTTTATATCATATTATAAAAGTACTATGGTCATTCCGAACCGACGATAAAAACATCAAATGTTTTACTGTGTCCAGCTCAACTTATTAACAGAATTACCTACGTTGAGCTATTGTCATTTGGAAAAAATCATAATAAGTTATTGTGTTATTCTCTAAACGAATGTTTTGATGATAACAAAATAGAAATGAACTAATTATTTTTTTTAATTGTGCATATTTCATTAAATGAATATAAATTTATTACAGAACCTTACTTGTTTCAAGTTGGATGACAAATTAAGTTGTATGGACTTAGTTCTTAAGTTCTTCTAAACTAAGATCAACATGCAAAAGTATTTTTACGAGGAAAGAATACTTCAAAGCTTATCCAGAAGTTATAACAAAAAGTTGTTTTAAAGACAAAAGCTCGGAAGGTTTTATAGAAGGTTCACTGCAAGAAAAATGAACAGTATCAGTTATATAGAAGGTTTTACAAAAGGTTCTGCAACTTGTGATAGCAATATAGTTCCATTCGAATTTACTATAGATGATTCAAGTTTTGATCAAATTCATATCAATCAGTTTGAATCAATATTGTAAAGACCTAGCTTCGAGGAAATGAATATATTTAGGTAATATACTCCTATGTTCCACTAAAGTTAGTTAATGTCCAAAAGGGATTTTATTTTATCCAAGGAAGGTATTTTATAAATCACAATATCTATTCTTAAGGGATCTTTTGTTAGGGATTGAATCATATCAGATTTGGAACAACATACAGAAGCTTCAAGAATCGTTCAAGTTTTTCGAATTCAAGATAGCGATCAATATCATCCGAGATTTTTATGGAAATCATATCCAACAATATACAACAACTTTTTTAAGAACAGATTTAAATTTCAGAATATTTTCAAATGAAAAATATCATAGGACCTTATCCGAATCAATGTGGAACTTATCCAATTCTTCAAAAATTCAAAACAAGGATATACCTAGATGAGATATTAGAGATATATCAATAACCAGTTGAGAAGATAAAACTTAAGAGTATCCTGTAACGGTCAGATTTTTTAAAGTTCAATGAAGAAGATAAGATATAGAAGATATATTCGAGATTTTTTTTGGAGTAACTCACAACAGAAGATATCTTTTGAAACTTATCTACATCAGGAAGTGAATGTTGAGGATTAAATATGCGAAGTCTTCTCCCCAAAATATAAAAATCACAAGACAAATATAGAGTAAGACATATATAAAAAAAATACGATACAAATTTTCAAAGAACACTAGCAGCATCCTTGAACTAATCACGTCCACTTATTCTTTACTGCAAATTTTCTTTCTCTCTTACTTAGCAGACGGAAGGAACTTGTATTTATCTTCTAATTTTCTTTTTACAAGATTAAACTCTGTAGGATCGGTTGTTAGCTTAAGAAAAGCTGTGAGAATCGAGTATAGAGAATTGTACAATCTTGTAAACTGATTTTATTTGAATATAGTGGAACAAACCCGTGAGGATTACGGGATCCTAAGCTCGAAGTTGGAAAAGTGAACTAACACAGAAGTTAGAACTACTGTACATCGCTGCTTGATTTTCTTTCCCTTCTATTTTTAAATTATTGCAATGTATTTTTAGTTATTTGATTGTTTAATTTGTTTTCACAAATTTTATACAAAGGGGATTTCATTTTTAAAAGGCTTGAAATTTCAAAATTTTTTGTAATAATCAATTCAACTCCCCTTTTTTATTATTAAAGTGGGACAAACATATTGTCTTGTATCTTATAATTTCTTCATTAAGTGTAACAAAACATTAAAAACAAATTTCTAACTTTATAAAGTATTAGTGTTCTACCATACCAAACAATTTATCCATAAAATTT
Source organism: Combretum micranthum (assembly GCA_024138025.1). Taxonomy (NCBI): domain Eukaryota; kingdom Viridiplantae; phylum Streptophyta; class Magnoliopsida; order Myrtales; family Combretaceae; genus Combretum; species Combretum micranthum. The sequence continues at coordinate 106,725 of JAMXBD010002413.1, forward strand.
TTATTTATGATTCAATTTTTAAAAAAATAGAAAAAAAAAAGTTAACACCCTCATATAGATAAAGGTATAGCACTTGACAAACTAAAAAAGAATCCTATAATCGTAGGTCATTGGAAGAACTAATTAAGACATCTTGTTGTTAATTGATATAGTTAATCAGTTTTCAAACATAAGGCAAATTATGTGGATTATCATGATGAGGTTACACAAAAAGTAAACAATCACAAATCATTGTTGAGTCATATTTATTCCAGTTTCATTATAGAGTCATCCATTTGAAATTTATACTTTCTAGAATGAATGTGGGCATGTCACGCCCCGAGGGGTACCCTAAATATGGCAGTCCGCCGTACACAATACTAAAGCTTAGGAAGGACTATCTTAGTCACGCAAAGGCTTTCATATCATGTACAAGGCGTACATCACAACCAAGGGAATGCATCGAAGTAGCGCAATTTATATTGATAAATAAGTAATAAGGCAAAGAGAATATTTATCATAAAACATACATATTGCATTTCAAATCTTAGGGGCATATCCCACTTCAAATAAATATACATAACTTATAATATAGGTCATTTCATATAAAGATCCTTACAATATTACTTCATCTTATGATCCCATTCCTTCATAGAGCTTAACCATCCATCCATGACTTCCTTAATGTCATGATCCTCAATTTAAGCCACGGGTATACCTGTTTCAACAAAATCTATAAGGGTATAAGCTACAACTAGCTTAGTGAGATATTCCTTTTCATTCGCATCTTATTTTCAAACAAGTTTATTTATTTATTCACACATATGCTATGCATACAATGCAACAGTCATATGATTACGCAAATATATATAGTCATTTGGAAACCATATATAGAACGGATTTACCCCTCCGTATCAAAGGTTAGGGAATCGGGGTTGAAGGTCCTCGACCTTCTACCGCTAGTCCCCAAGTCCTCACCCACAGCGTTTGGTTGGCTCGGCTCCGAACCTAGAGTCGCTTTCCCCCGATTTGGATTCTCCAGGAAGGAACATGGCCCGTGGCACCGCACGATCATAGCCAATCCAACTCTACGCTTAGGAGTAACAGCCTTCCGAAATAGATGTGACTCGATGGATGCTATGCGTGAACGTTTTAGTTTTCTTAAGCCAAACCTTATTAAGGTTTATTAAAGGCGATCAATCAATTTAGCAAACAATAAACAATCATACAAGTAAGTAAACAAAATTATTAAACAAGCAGTTCGGAGTTGCGATATTCTTAATTCTCATTTCATACATAAACATAGAATCACACATACATAATCCCGAATTCCCCAAATATATCCATTTTTATCTTTTCTTAGTATACTAATGCTACTACTTTACAAGCACAAGCAAGGTAACGAAATTAGGAGGAATAACTCACTCGTCCATTTTGCGATCTTCTTAGTTGTAGTAATCCTCGGATAGGGTAATCTCGTATCTTTCGTCACCTAGACAAAAGAAATACCCGGGATAAGTCCTTCATGAAATTTCTATTCTTAGATTTTCTAAACTTTTCTTAAAATTGCGGTAAAATCGTATAAGAGGAAATTCCAACTTAAAATGGCCATAACTTGCTCATTTTAATTCGGAATTCCGCATATAATATACCGTTTTCTACCTATTCGAAAAGATCTATCCATTTGTAAACTTATCTTGGTCATAAAAGGTCATTTGGATTCCGGAAACGTCGGGTACGGATTTAAAACGAATTTTTCTAAGCTTTTGCAAATCCGTTTTCTAACTCAACTTTATTTTAAAGAAAACCCTTTTGAAACAATATATGTAAATAATTATATATTTGATAAACACTTTGAATATATAGGTAAGCTCACTTTATATGCAAAAATCCTATGGTAGTGTCTCAACAATTCATTTAAACTCTAACTTTGAAAATTTCCTTTCAAGAATTTAAAGAAACTTTATATTTTTCCTAGGTTGTTATAAATAAGTATATTTTTATTTATTTTCTTCATTCCTTTTTCCAAGACAAGTTAAATTTTTCCTTAATCCTTTAGTCTTGTGTAAATTTTTCTTCTAGTGATTAATGTTCAAATTTATCAAAAGTATATTAAGTTGATGAAAACCTTTTCATGATTTTGTATTTAGGATGGTTTTTAGGAAATGAATCTTGTCTTCTTATATTTATTTCTAAAATATAACCTTTTGCTTTCTAAAACTTGTTCTTTCATTTCTAAAAGAATCATCTTTATTGGTAAAATCCATTATTGTTAATCTTACTTTATTTATATTCTTTTGAAAATGAGTTCCTTCTTCTTTTTTTTTTTTAGAAATTTGAAAATCATTATTTTTCCTAAGTGGGTTCATCACCTTATGAGTTGATTTTTATCTTAACTTTGAAAACTAGTTTGTTTTCTTAGTTTTATTTCGAAGTTTAAAAGAATTTAAATCTTAAGCTTTTTGTAAAAACTTAATAAATTATATTACTAAAAGCTTAGGTTAACATAATATACAAAGAAAATATTTATTTCTTATGTTTCCTTGGAAATCTATCTTTGTTATTTATGAAAACGTTGAGAAAACTCTATTTCTATGTTGTTGATAATAACTTCATGATTTTGTGACAAGTCACATAATAGAAAATTTAGCTTTAAGTTCTTTTAATAAAATTCTACTTTTGAATTAGTTGAGACATTCACATTATGTAGATGCAAGTATCAGAGCATATAAAATAATAAGAACTATAAGAAACAAATAATAAGCAAGAAAATAAAATATCAAGCATTGGGAACCTTAGCTTCATCAAGAATCCCGGTCAAGTATTGGAGCCTTAACTTTATCAAAGCATCTCGGGACTAAGAATGGACTAGTCCCGAAAGATTAAAGAAAATAAATAAAAGATTGTTTTGACTTGATATGGACAAGTCTAAGACTAGAAAGACTAGTCTTAATAATAACATGAAATAAATAAATTGCATAACTTGAAAGTAAATAAATAACAAATGAGCTTATATGCTCTAAATAAATACATAATATACATAATATAAGTTAGATTAGAAGCAATTAATATCAATAATATTAACAACATAATAAAATAGGAAGCTTATGTACAAGAACAAAATATGAACATGCTGTTGCTTTTTACTACTCATATGAGTTTCAAAACAACACCATAGTCATGTTAAGTTACATGATATGAGTGAATAATAGTTGGAAGAAATATTTACCTAAAGTGTATAAGTGGTTTGAAGTTGGTAGTGAATGTATGATTGTATGGTTATTGAGAAATGGTAGTTGTAGAGAGAAATTTTGTGAGTATTTGGTGAAAGATAATTTTGGTAGAGGGAAATGTTGTAGAGAGAGTTTGTGTAGTGAATTTGAGAGAGTTTTGGTAGTAGAATGAATTGTGTGAAAGAATGAAAGAGGAAGGGGGTATTTATAGAATTTTTGGAGTGAATTTTGGATGTAATAAAATAATTGAAAAAGAAAATAAATGAGAGGGTAATGGGGGATGAATGGCATCGGTTTTGCTTCCTTAGGGGGGGGGGGGGATTTTTTTTTTATTTTATTTGTTTGTGTAATAAAGAAGTAATGTGTAAAGTTGATGTAAATAAAGTTGTATTGGAAATGAAAAAAGTAAGAAAATAGATATGTAGGTATAAAAATAGGTGTAAGAAAAAGTAGAGATAGGTGAATAGTAATGAATAGTAGAAAAGTACTATGAATAGTAGACTAGACAATTAAAGTACCGGTAGTAATAAAAATACGCGTAATAATGCGATATCTGTAATTTTTAGCTACCGAAAAATTCTAAAACTGATATTTTTGGAATCCTTATATTTTTACGAGTCTATTGGTATAAATGAAATAATTTTAATATTCCGAGCTCCGAGACGCGATTTTCGAGAACCGATCCCGTTTGAGTCCGAAGGACACTCGAAATTCGCGAATCTGATATTTTTATGTTACCCTATATTATTACGAACTATTTTAAGCTATTGGCTTAATTTCGTTTTCTAGGGTTTGAGATTGTGGGATTGCCGGATCTTAAATGCTAGGGTTCGTTATAGGCTTTGTTGACTTTTAGGGTTCCGTTTTGACTTCCGATTTTATTGAGTTATTCGTAAGATCGTATAATTTTTGAGTTGTGATCGTTTTATATTTTTAGCTCGACATATACGTTTTATCTTATTTTATTTGTGATTATTTAATAGTTTTTGGTTCTCGGGATAGTTTAACTGAGTCTAGGGTTATGAGTTGGCTCAGTTTGACTTTTGGCGAAAATTGAAAATTGTGATTCTAAAATTTTACTGAAGGATTTAAGATTTTATCATTTCATTATTAAGCGGTATTTGGATCTACCGTTTTGATTCGCGTTTTAGGAATTGGGTAGACAATTTAATTGGCGTACGGACGTTGATTGTACCGGTAGTTGGACTTTATATTTTGTTTCAAGGGTTCTCGTTTTCTTAAGATCCAGAAAGCTCGTTCTTTATCTTATTTAGAATTAAGTTTTAACTTGATTCGATTTTTAGGGTTTCGTTTCCAGTGTTTTGACTCGGTCTAGAATTTGGTTTTTATTTTGAGTCGATTTTCGGGATGTAAATTTTGATACTTAGACTTCTAGGATTATTTTTAAGAATTATGAAATTTTCGGGGGTTTACAACCTACCCACCTTAAAGAAAGTTTTGTCCTCAAAACTTGTTATGCGTACGTAGGTTTTTAGAACTTGATGAGAAATTGTATGTCGTAAATCATCAATATTCGTGATACTTGGTGTTTTATTTGTTGGAATGGTATTATGAGTTCATTATATCGTTTCCTTAGTTTCACTTGCACAAAATGGTTTGGAAGTCTTTCGTTGTTGTTGGATTTCTTCTTTCGTAATTTCTATTTCTCGTTTATCTTTAGATGGTGATATTGGGAATTTTATTAATTTTTGTGCGTTTAATATTTTATGCAATATAACATATATAAAATCAATAAGATTTGGTTTCAGCGACTTTTAACCTTCACTTTACTTGAAATGCGGTCTTTGGTACATCCTCCGGTCTTACTCTTAACTGATGGTATCCAGACCTCAAGTCGATGCGTGAAAACACAGTTGCTCCTTGCAACTGATCAAAGAGGTCATTGATCTGGGGTAATGGATCCTTATTCTTGATTGTAACCTTATTCAACTCCCGATAATCGATACATAACCTCATAGACCCATCCTTTTTCTTGACGAACAAGACTGGTGCTCCATATGGTGATACACTTGAGCGAATAAATCCTTGATCCAAATGCTCTTGTAATTGCTTCTTGAGTTCCTTCAACTCTACCAGTGTCATGCGGTACGGAGCTTTTGATATTGGCTCGATATTTGGCATCAAGCTAATCTCAAAATCGATCTCTCTCTTTGGTGGTAATTCAGGTAATTCCTCAGGAAAAACATCAGGAAACTCATTGACTATAGGTATATCCTCCACCTTTGGTCCTTTGCTTTCTTCTTCTATAGCATTGATTTGTCGGTCAATCTCCTCCTCATTCGTCACTAACTCGAGCGAACTTAATCCTTGCCTCCTTTGAACTCAACATCCTTCCCGTTTACATCTCTAAAATTCACCTTCTTCTCTCGACAATCTACCGTGGCTTTAACACGGGTTAACCAACTCATTCCGAGAATTACTTCATACTTATTCATCTCCAACATGATCAAGTCACTCGCCATATGGTGTCCTTGGATCTCTAAAGGACATTCCTTCAACATTTCTCGGGTGGTTACAACGCTACCCGTGGGTGTCTTTATCTTGAAACTAGTAGTGGTGGTGACTATAGGTAAACCAGTCTTCTTAGCAAAGTTGGGGGTGATAAACGAATGGGTGGCTCCGGTATCAAGCAAGGCATAAGCGGTCTCACGAGCTACTCGTATACTTCCTGCATTCAACACACACTAGTTACTAACTATACTACTCTTATCTTTCTTTTCTAAAGCTTTACGCTAAAGAGATATAGGGATTCTATTGTTACAGATTGATAACGTAAAAATATACTATAAACAAACAAAAAGATAGCTTAAGATTAAGGCTAACCTGCCACGAGTCCATGATCATAGCCTTCGTCTCCCTCCAAGGCAGCAAACTCACATCCTTCTTCTTCATCATCAACTTCCTCGCACATCCGCTGGCCCTCCAGATTGTAGACTCTCATTCCATGCATCGAGGTGCTAGAGCGATTCCCATTTCCACTGCCATTGTTAGTTCTAACAAGGGCGGATCCTCCCGAGGTGTTGGATGACCTCATTAAAGCATTTTTCCTCTTTGGGCATTCATTTGCAAAGTGCCCTGGCTACTTACACACATAGCAGACACTGGTGTTCTTCTTGGGACACTCCAGGATTTTATGATCCGGGTTACCACAAAAGAAGCACTTGTTTTGCAATTGTGGGCAAGACTTTGGATAATGCTTCCCTCGGCATTTCCAGCATGTGACATCTACTTTAGTCACTTCCCTCTTATTGTTCCTGCTTCCTTTAAAACTTCCAAAGGTCTTAAACCTCTTATTGAATCCAGAACTTGATCCTTCATAAGGTTTCTTTCCAAACACAACACTTTCTTCTCCGAAGCTTTTGTTTTCATCTTTTTGGCTTCTTCTATAATTCGAGCCTTTTCCACTAGCCCCTTATAACTTCTAATATCGAATTCCACCAAACAAATCTTTAGGTCCTCATCTAATCCATTCAAGAAAACTTGTCTCTTTAACTCCTCACTATGCTTATAGGATTCAGGAGCATACTGTAACAAGCAACTGAACTTGGTTTTCGTACTACTTGATGGTTCTCCCCTTTTGAGAAATATTCAAGAAGTTAGCACTGTACCGAACTCTAAGACTCCCTGGAAGGTAGTTCTCCAAAAACTCTTCCCGAAACATATCTCAAGTAATTGGAGCAAGCAATTCTCGCATCTTCAATTCCCACCATATTAGGGCATTAAACTTCAACATGAATGTCCCAAAACTGACTTTTAAGTGGTGGGGTACCTCATAACCATCAAACGATCTCTCGATTTGGGCCAACCAATCTTCGGCTTCAGCTGGTTTTTTGAAGGTTCCATCAAAGTAGGTGTTACTTTTAATGAAATTGACGAGCAAGTTTTGGTGTGATCTCGGTGGTGATGGTGGTGGAAATGGCGTGGCATGCGACTGTTCGCCGGGTGCTTCTACCGTAGCTTCAGGAGCATTTTGTGGTGGAGCAGGAGCTGGATTATTTTGATTTTGTTGCTTAATCAAAATAGTCAACAACTGGTTCATCTGTCCAAGGGCAGCAACAAAGTCATTTTGCTGGTTCGGGGCAGGAGTAGGGTTATTCTCCAGTTGGTTACGTGGACATACTCCTTATTCAGCTGGTAGGTTGTTGGAATCTCGTTGTTCTCTATTCCTATGTCTTCTTGGACGGCTGTTTCATCGTTTTTAAATTTTAGTTTCTATTAAACGCTCTATACTAACGCTTACAGAAATCACGGAAATCTCAAATATAAAGACCTGAAATTTAAATCAAGGTACAAAACTTAAGGAAATAAATTTGCAAAAAAAAAAAAAAAAGGAATTAATAGGAGCTTAATAAGAAATTAAGAAATTCAAACATACAATTTAAAGAAATCACAAGGTAAGAAAGCAAAATCATGCATCTTACTCACAAAAAGAAGTAATAAAAATGCCATAAAAATAAAACAAAGGAATCACATTATTAAGAAATCATTAGGTTACTATTATTTGTTAAACACTTAACTATATCTTTTAATTAGTTGCGATTTAATACTAAGGCGTTACGTCTTGGGCGAACGCGACGCTTCCTTCTCATCGTGGCTCCTTACTTCTCTTCTCGATCCTTCCGTTGAAATTTGAGGGAATCTGGGGTTGGTTTCGCCTTCTTCTTGCCTTCAATTTCTTGAAAGAATATCCTTACTTTTGATCCTTTGATGACGTCTACGAGAATTGTTTCCAATGTTACCTAAGATTGGTTGTATAGTCCTTTACGTAAACATATTCTTCTTTTAGTTTTAAAAAGCAACTTATCTCTGTTTTCTCATTGGTTGTAACTTACGAGGGTTGTGTTTCTTAAGGCTTAAAACGGTTTGGTGATCTACTTATTCTTCTTAAGGGTATAAACTAATTCTAGCGCCACCTACATAACTTAGGTATGGTCATAAAACATATGGTTTCCCATATATCCCCACTTTCTATAATTCTAGGATTCTTCCTAAAAGTCTCATAGCAAAATCTTCAATTTATCCTATCTCTAAGACTCCTACTTCTAACTTACTATTTTTTTCCCTAATCTTGATGCTTTGATACCAATTTAAATTGTCACGCCCCAACGGGTACCCTAAACGTGACAACCTGTCGTACGCAATATTAAAACTTAAGAATGACTACTTCAGTCACTCAAAAGCTTCCATATCGGTACAAGGCGTACATTCACATCAAAGCGAGACCGGTGGAGTAATGCATTTTAAGATATTGGCAGCGGAACATACAAAATATCACTTAACAAAATCCATTTAAACATAAAGTCTTACAACTTCTAAGGGGCATTCCCCCGATAATCTCCATAACAACATAGTTATACTAAAGCTAGAAGATTTTAGAAGAAATCTACTCCAAGTTTTCAAAGCAGAATTCCTCCAAAAGCTTCCCAAAATAAGGATTCTACACGGGTGATCAAGATGGTCTCGGGTGCCAAAATGATAATCCTGCAATATCAAAAATCTATAGGAGTATAAGCATAACTAGCTTAGTGAGATATTCATTACGCATAAGTACTCATAACAAGCAATCAACCAAGTTTATTAATCAAGCATATGAAATGTAACAACCATATGATCAAACATTACATATGACTATCCGGTTTCATATGTATGATGGATTTACCCCTCCATCGGTGGTTAAGGAATACTTTGAACTAGGTCCCAAATGACCTTCTTAAAGTTGTGCGCGTCTTGGGTTCCAACGAACCGTACTACTAGTCCTTAGGCTTTCCTTACCCAAAGCGATCGATCCAACTCAGCTATAATTTGAGACCGTATTCCCCGAACGTCCTAACTCTCAAGGTTATAGGAAGGTAGCTTACCTTTCCGGTCCCACGCTGAGGAGTAGTAGCAAAATTTCGAAATGATATTCTAAGTGATATGCATGAGCAATTTATTATATGGGGATTTCAATATAACATTAAATCGTTTAAAGTGATCAAACAATATTTGCACAAATAACAATACATACATGGAAACATTTATATCAATCACAAATTAGGTTCCGATATACTTATTGTTCATTGATCGCACACAACGATTCACATACATAATTTCCATGATATCCCATATGCATATCAATTTTATCTTTTCCTAACATCTAGTGCTCTATTCTACAAGCACATGCGCGAATACATAAACGTAAAGGAAACTCACTCATCCATAACGTTCTTCTAAGAGTCGAAGTAATCCTCGGGGAAGAGAAGATCTTGGTCCTCGACACCTAAATAAAAGAAATACCCGACATGAGTATTTCATCCAAGATATATTCAAGCTCTCTAATTCCATCTTATTGAATTCATCAAAATCGTATGAAATGGAAATCCCAACTTAAAACGGCCATAACTTGCTCATTTTAACTCGGAATTTCGCATATTATATATCGATTTCTACCTATTCGAAAAGATCTATCTATTTCTAAGGTTATTTTTATCAAAAGAAGTTATTTGGGTCTCTGTAAGCCCTGGAAAATTCAGTAAATAATTCTAAGGTGACTTTGAAAATAAACCCTAAAAATCACTCCAAATGAAAACTGAGCTTCGACTAGTCCTAAATCATGAACGAATCCAAAAAATTCTTAATCTTGAGAAAATGAGATTTCTTAAAAATAAAATAAAAAATCAATAGTCTTCAATTCCAAAACCACTACGTACGACAAATTCCATACGTAACTCCGACTTGTAAAATCGGGTAATATAAAGCCCAAAAAATAAATTATTAAAAAGTAAATAATGATTAACCTTCGGAAATAAAACTCAATTCAAAGAATTCCAAAAACATCGAGAGATATTAAATACTTACAAAAATCAAATTTAAAATAAATTTCTCAAATCAAATATGTTGTATAAACATAAAATATCAGTTTCCAAATTGGCAAAGATCTAAACTTGAAAATCACCCGGAAACCCTAAATGGAATACAGTAATTTAAGTCCGGCAATCTAACGCCCAACCCTAGAGGCCGAGGTGTAGTTAAATGTGTAGAATAGCTCGTAGTAATATAAGTTTGCTTAAAAATATTAGATTGGTAAATTTTTGACTTATTTCGAACTCGTTCGGATACAGACTTCGAAAAGCGTGTCCTAGGGCTCGAGATATCAAAAATATACCATTAGTACTGTTAGACTCGTAATTTCATAAGATTTTCAAATATATCAGTTATATAATTTTTCGGGTTATAAAAGTTACAGTTATAACATTTTTATGGTATTTTCATTACTACCAGTAATTAATTAGTCTTTTGCACTATTCACTTTTATTTCATTACAAAATTTTATTATTCTTATAAAGCCTTATATTTTTAGATAAATATTTTTTATATTATAGAAATTTTTGTTTTTCTAAAATTTAGCTGTTTCGGGCTTATACGGGATCAGATTCTGTTTAAGACCCGATACTAAAAATAAAATAAATTAATTTAATAATTGAAAAATATTTTTATTTTCATAAAATAATTTTTTAGAATTTTTCGGGGATTAAAAATATCATTTATAACCCATATTTGCGTATTTTGATCATACCAGTAACAAATTTATTGAAATACTAAAATAATTCAAATAATTATTTAATTTTATTTATGAAAATTCTGCCACTTATTTAAAAATATTTTTTCCTAATTTTATTTTGTATTTTTCTTAATAGAAAGTACTTTTTCCAACCTATACTTCAAGTACACCTTTCACATATCACTTCCTTTTCACTTCAATCTTTTTACACTTTGTCCCACACTTCATGACAGATTTTTTCCTTCTTTTTGCTGCCCTTGTCCTTTAATTTACTCCTAATTTGACTAAAATAAATATATTCTACTCCTTAAAGAAGCAACACATACACATTAATTACATAATTCAATTTCAAGTCAAAATTCAAACAAATTCCCTCTCTCTCTCCTCTCACCATTCACGTGCAGCACCTATTCTTGGCTGCCTTTGTTTTATTTTTTTTTCTTTCTTTCTTACAATTAATACACTCCTTCTCTCTCTTTTTCATTTACTCCTTTTTCCCTTTATCATTCCTTATCTTTTTCTCTCTCTCTTTTTCCTCTCCTTCTTTCTTCATTTTGTTCTTGTTCTTGCAAGAACACAAGCTGCCTCTATTTCTTCTATAAGCTCCCACACATATTTCTTCAAGATTTTTGAATAAAACTCTTATCCAAAGCTTCCATAGGTGATATAGGTAAAGTATAGTGAGAGTTTCATGCATCAAATGACATTCTATAAGCTTAAAAGCTAAGGATGATGATGTCAAAATGAAACACTCTCCTTCTCTATGATTATTATCTTGTATCATTCTTATTTTCTTGTTAAAAGTAGTTATATTTTATAGATCTAACTTTTTGTAGGTTTGATTTTTGTTTATACTTTAGGTCTTGTTATTTGAGTTATTATTTTTGTTATTGCTTATGATTTATGCATATATTCATCATTCACATAACCATCTCAGTGTTCATGTATCTACGACTAGTATAGTAAACTAGATCTAGTTGTTTTAGGTTCATAAATGTATTAGGCTTTTGTTTTATGTTCATAAACAACTTGTAGTGGTATAATGATAGTAGGAATGTTTTAGAAAGCTCAAGATCTATTTTATTTTCAACAAAAATCATTTTTGAAAATTCGGATAAAAAATGACCCATATTTAGAAAAGTTATTTTTCAACTTCAAAATGTGTATTTTTCATTTAAAATGAAGGGCTTAGGGTATAGATAACATAAATGAAAGATTTTGATAAGTAAAGTTTAGATCTATGAGTTTATAGTTTACTACCATGGATTTCTTTTACATTTATGTTCATATCAAGAGTAGATCTTGGTTTTGAACTCAAACAAAAATAGTAAAATTCGTATTTTGGCAAGACCCCTATTTAAAAACCACTTTCCAAGTGTCAAAATGAAATTTTTAATGGTTCAAAGATGATTTTCAAAGATTAATTTTCAAAACAAAATTCTATTTTCAGATTTTGGCCAAAGCATATTTTAAAAACATATTTTCCAACTCAAAAATGAAGTTTTTATTCAAGATATGGAAAGCTCTTAAGATAGGATATGTAAGGAATGGAATTTCATAAGTTTAGACAAATTTTATCAAAAGATATATCCAAAAATAAATTTGGTAAATTCGGATCTCAACCAAGACCAATTTTGAGAACTCATTTATCAACTCCAAAACTCATGTTTTATGTGAAGAATGAAGGGTATAGGTAATAGGTATCATTAAGTAGTGATTTTTACAAGTTGAAATGAGTTTTGATGAGATTAATGTGTAAAACAAAAAGTAGAATCAAGATGGAAAATTTTGAGTTAGTAGTGAACTTGTTAAATTCTTAACTTTGGATGATGCCCATGAAAACACCTATTATCTAAGTTTAAAATAAAAGTTTTATGTATTAAATGAAGTCCTTAAGTACTAGATATAGTAAAGTATTAAATTTTAATGCATTACACAAGTTTTTCCCAAAGGAATCACTCAAAAAGTGGATTTCTAAAAATTCGGATTTTTGAGTAAATCCTATTTGAAAACATATTTGCAAAGTGTAAAATGCAAATTTTTATGAAAAAGTGAAGTCCTTAGTGGTTATGTATGGTTGAGTCCTAATTTTCTAAATATCAAATGATTTTTACTTAAAGGAATCACTCAAAAACTAATTTTTACAAAATTCGGATTTTGGAATCAACTCTACTTGAAAACATGTTTACAAAGTGCAAAATGAAAATTTTTATGTAGAAATGAAGATCATAAGTAATAGATATAATGAAGACTCAATTTTAACAAAGATAATTATATTTTCTTAAGAAATAAATCCAAAACAAATGGAAATGATCAAAGTTAGAAAACTAGATTTTTCATAAGTAGTTGTTATTATGGTCTTGCAAAATAAAAAGTTATAAAATTTTCTTTTAGCAAGAATCATCAAGATCATGCATACTTCAAACTCATCTCATGTCATTCATGTTAGGAAATCATTCATATTGCATGTATAGCTAATCTATATAGTAGAAACATTACAAACATTTACAAAATTATTTTTCGGAAATGGAGATCGTCACTAATCAAATCTGATCCCTCTGTTTCGTGACCTAACTTGAAAATAATATTAGAATTAGATAGATCTTTCGAAATAGATAGAAATCGATATATAATTTGTGAAATTCCAAGTTAAAATGACCAAGTTATGACTGTTTTAAGTTGGAATTCCCACTTAGGATGAGAATTACGAATTTGATGGTTTATATAAGATCGTTTGGATTAGTTTGAGTTGAAATACTTATTAGAGTATTTCTTCCTTTTTAGGTGATCCCGAAATCGACGATTCCCTACCACCGGATTACTTTTTCTAAAAGACCGGTGATCCAATGGCCGAGTGAGTTTTCTTCTTATTTTGTTACCTTGTTTGTGCTTGTAGCTAGTTGCATTAGAATTATAGGAACAAGATAAAAATCGATATGAATAGGGATGGGATATATGATGAGACTGTGATGAATGTATGCCAAAGAATACTAAAGCATATCGAAACCACGATTCGATTGGATAATCGCACTGTTCATATTATTTCTGTTATGTGTATGATATTGGTTGGTCACTCTAAAGAATGTATGAATATTTTGACCTAAGCAAAAATTAAATTGGTCATGCATCGCATCGGACATATTGCATTTGGTAACGTGCTACTCCTACGCAAGTCGATCGGTATGGTCCAATGATGATTCATTTAGATAACGAGACCGGTGCCAGAGCTCATTCATGGGAACTAAGGCGCATTGGGGATGCATTCCATGGGTGAGCCTAGCCAAGTTGAGTGCTATGAGCCGAGGGCTTGGGGACTAGCAGCGGTCATGTAGACTTTCAATACCATCCATAACCCAAGATACGGATGGCGTAAATCCGTTCTGTGTGTGGGTTCCGAATACCCATACATACTTGTTTGCTCATGTGTTTATTCATGTATAGCATATAGATAATTTATAACTTGCTTGTTATGATATGGAATTAAGGGAATTATCACTAAGCTAGTGTAGCTTATACCCCAATATATGTTTGAATGAACGGGTCATCTCAAGAATGCTAAGTGAGGACCGAGATGGTTGGAGCCGAGAATGACTTCGGGATTCCGACAAGGAATAATAATGCTTGAAGTTATTAGTTAGGTTTCATGATTTGCCTTGTAATAGTTTTATGTAGTGGAATCTTTTGATGAATGTAATTGAAGTATAATGTTTTGTATTTTGAGTATAGTGAATTGAATTTCCTTTACATTGTTACTCAAGTTGTATCAACACAAAATGTATCACTCCGATGAGTCTCCTCCATGTGTTAGACGCCTTGTACATAGTATGGAAGCCTTCGCGTGACTTAGGTGGTCATTCTTAGGCTTTAATATTGTGTACGGCGGACTGCCACATTTAGGGTACCTTTTGGGGCATGACAGTCTCGGAATAGTAACGTACAGATTTGGTGCGAAAATTCCATTTTCAAAACTTAAGTTTCAAACTTTTCTTCACTCAAGAGCTTTTGTACAAAAATATAGATATATATATTGTATAGTTGAAAAATATTTTAAATTCATATATATATATACTCAAGCCATATGCATAAATTTAGTGGTGTTGTCTCAACAATGATCTTGTAAAACTTGAAAATCTCCTTTTTAGCTTTGTTTGGAAAATTTATTAGTAAGTATCTCCTTCTTTTAACTCCATTTCTTAATTTTGAGAATAATTACATTTTCAAAAAGAAATTTTAATCTTTTAAGATTCTCATAAATTTATTTCTAGTGGTTTAGAAAACATAGTTCTTCTAAATATTTCATGGTTATAAGTTCTAAAGTTTTTCTAAAGTTAGATCCACTTTAAAAGAATAATATCTATGATCTTATAAGTTTATTTTGAAAAACTTATATAGACTTTAGTAGAGTGTTGGTAGAAAACTTTGATAAATGTGTTTAAGAAAACTCTGGTTAAATCATGAATTAAGTTTAAAGAAACTTTCTTATTTTATTGGTTTAAAAGAGAGTTTGTGATAACTTTATTTTCATTGATAAAATACCATATAGTATTATTACTAAAACTTGAGCTATCTTATCTAAATTTAGAAAATATCTGTCAAGATAAAACTTTAAGTCTTTATGAAAAAAAAAAAAAATTCTTATGTGACAAAAACTATTTTTTAAGAGAGTTCTTATTTTTATTGCTTGAGAAAACTCATTTTCATTATGATTGAGACAATGACAACATGTTCATGCATGAATGAGAATATGTAACTATGAGAAATATAACAACATAATAAGATAAATTATATAAGAGCATAAAAGTAAAGTCAAGTATTGGGAACCTTAGCTTCATCAAGGTATCCCGAGACTAAGAAATAGACTAGTCCCAAAAGAAAAGAAAAGCAAAGAAAAGAAAAAAAAATTGTTTTGACTTGATATGGACAAGTCTAAGACTAGAAAGATTAGTCTTAATAATAACATGAAATAAATAAATTGCATAACTTGAAAGTAAATAAATAACAAATGAGCTTATATGCTCTAAATAAATATATATACATAATATACTTAATACTTTATATAAGTTAGATTAGAAACAAATAACAACAACAAAAACAATAACAACATAATAATAACATAAAGAAAAGGATAGAAACATGAACAAAAACAAAATATGAATAAATTGTTGCTTCTTTAACTCTCATGAGTCTAAGAAACATACCCTAAACTCATGTTAAGTTGTATGAACATGATGAGTATATGAAAGAAACTTTACCTAAAGTTTATGTATTTGTTGAAGAAGAAAAGAAGTAGTATTATGTGGGACTTGGTTTTATAAGGAGAAGAGAGAACTTGAGAGAGATTTTGAGAGAGAGGTTTTATGGAGTAATTTTGGTAGAGTTTTAGTATGAATTGTGTTGTGTGAAAGAATGGAAGAAGAAAGGGGTATTTATAGAGTTTTGGAGTGGAAATTAGTGTAGTTAAAATTAAATGAAATCGAAATAAAAATATAATGGAGAGGAAAAGGGGGGCACCGGTTTGCTTATAGGGGAGGGGAGAAAATGATTTATTTTGTTTGTTTTGTAATAAAAGAAGTAATGTGTAAATTATGATGTGATTAAAGTTGTATGGGGAAGGTAAATTGTAAGGTATAGGTATGGTAGTGTGTAAGAATAGAGTGTAAGAAAAAGTAGAGATAGATGAATAGTAATGAATAGTAGAAAAGTATTATGAATAGTAGACTAGACAATTAAAATACCGGTAGTAAAAAAATGCACGTAAATGGCCTATATCTGATATTTTTAGTTACCGAAAAATTATAAAACTGATATTTTTGAAAACCTTATTTTTATGAATCTATTGGTGTTGTCGGAATATTTTCACTATCCGATGCACCAGGGCACGGTTTTTGAAAACTGATCCCGATTGGATCCAAAAAACACTAGAAAATTACGAATCTGATATTTTTAAGTTTTTCTATATTATTACAAATCATAATCCACAATTATCTCAATTTCGTTTTCTAAGGTTTATGAACACGGGATTGCCGGATCTAGATTCATTAGACTATTCATATAACTAGGTTAACTTTAGGGTTCTGGTTTGTCTTCCGGCTCTAGGGTTTTCTTATATTATCGAAAAATCTATGAGCTTACACTTGTATCATAAGTTGCAAGAGCCTAAGAGAAAATACCTAACTTGAGTCCTCCATGTTTTGATGAAGATTTTTGGTTGGGAAACTACTTATTTATATTTGTTAAATCTGTAGATTATTTATTATAATAACTACTACATTTTGTATGCTAGCCCTAGTCGTCACTCCTTTGACAATAAATAGAGTAGAAACTTCAAACCTCAAATAATAACACACATATGTTAGGTAATTACAAAAGGTTCAAAAACCCTTAGTCTAGAATTCTTATCTAGAAAATCCAATACAAATCGTGATGATTGCTCTTTTTGTCAATAATTTCTTTAACTCTAATTTGTGGATCATGTAGTGTGCCATTCTTCTAGAAATTAAATCCAAATTTTTAAATTTACATCTTGTTTGAGGAATGTATTTGTTATTGAATTTGGTCATTTGCGACATTTAATGACATCTTTCATATTTCTCGTATTCAATTAGAAATGCAACAAAACATAAATTTCTATGCCTAATTGGTTTGGAGAACTCAATTATATTGTTCATTATGTCTTAGGACCAGTCCTTATGTTATTTGATGAAACAAGTTCTTGTGCAACCATGATTAGACCATAGAAATACCCCTTGTAGTAACTTATGTAATCATTTAAATTGTTAGATAATAGGTTGGACGACTGCTTTAATAAGATCGAGAAAGTTTCCAATTGTTTATTGAACAAATGCATCTTCTTCCATAGAAATTTTACAACACATATATTGATCGTGACATGTAAGTATTCTATATCACATAATCCATTAGTAGTAAAGCTAGTATTTATCGTTTGTTGATTGTGGGGAAGCTTGTACTTTCAAATTTGGTTAATTTAGTGTCTCAAGTTTAAATGTTTGATGTTTCTGATATGATACTTTTATTTTTCAATAAAGTTTAATTTCGTGTCTTCGCTAGACAGACACTTCAACAAGATTGTATGTTGAGTCAAAATGGAGTTCACTTGTCATGTTTTTACACTTAACATCAAAGTGAAGTCTCTTACTCGCTATGATTGTGTTGTGGAAATTAATTAAAGCAGTCTATTATAATTGTAAACAAGTTATCCTTTAACAACATGAAAAAATGTTATTTACGATCGAAATTACTATATACAAATAATTTTCTTTTTATTTATGTGAAAATATATTAGTAAAAAATATACAAATAATTATCAATGAATTAATACATAATTTTCATTCAAAATTAAAAATAATATATCAATTAAGAAAACTAAAATATCATTTTAATTAATTAATTAGTTAATAGATGCTAAAATACATCAAAGTAATAAACACCAAAATACAACTAAAGCCAAAGAAACAGCACTACAATGCAAAAAAATAATTGTCGAGCCTGGTTTTTCGATTTCCTTTAATCCGATTCGTACTAAACCCTAACCCATTCAATACGAATCCTCGACTAAGAATTAAAGGAATTTTTGAATTTTTTAAAACATTTTGGAGTCGCCACTCGACTAAAGTCGAGAAAAAAATAAACCAAAACCAATAGGTAGGTTGATTTTGGTTTTGCTACTGATCTGCGAAAAAATCGTTTTTTGAAAACGAGAACCAGAAATTAACTTGAGTTCGGGGGCTAACCTATTAAAACCTAAACGGTTACTACTTTAACTTTCCATATTTAATTTGCTTTCTTTTAAACCCTAATTTCAAAATCTAAACTATTTATTAGATCTAATTAACTAAACATATGTCTAATATGCCCAAAAATATTAATCAAATTCTATCAATAATCACATATAGTCTAAAAACTCGAAATATTCAAATTAATCAAATCTTATCAAATTCTATAGATATTCATATATTCTAAACAAATCAAATAAATTCACAAAAATAATTTTTTACATATTTTAAGTCGCCCATTTGGGTGCCTACGTACCCGCTAATCGGGATCAGACCACACGTAGTTCTTTTAGAAAAATTTAGTTTGTTGGTTAATTTTAAAATTTTTCAAAATCTTTTCGCTTTAAGTTCATTAAGTTTGTTAATTTTATGAAAAAATATGTATATATCTTTTAACATGAACCCTAAATCTATCAAGTTAAGTTTTAGCAATTTTATGAAAAATCGGATTTTTCTATGTGACAAAAATTTTGAACAAGAAATCATAACCACATATCATGCATATCAATTGATTATATCATCAAGAATAAAAATATTATAAGGAATATCAATATTTAACAAGCTAATTTCAACAAAGCAATATCATGGCATAATCAAGATTTATATATCATTAAAATTACATTATGAAGGGCAAGATTTCAATGTGGTTTCATATGTGGTGAAATCATAAAATTCAATATTATTTCAATCAAGGTCATCACTATATCATGGCATAAAAGGAATATTAATGACTATCATCATACATGATCACACAATTTCAAATATTGTAAACCTAAAACTCTAAAAAATTTCATATATTCCTCATGATTAGGGCATGATTATATATTATTAATAACAAGATCTTAATGTAATTCTATGAACACTTACCTAACATATATATAAAAAAAATTCAATTTTATCACAAGAAAACAAAATCATTACTATATTAATGCAAAAAAATAAATAATCAAAAACTATATCATGACAATTTAAACCCTAAATTTCAAATTAATATTTTTAGAACAAACATTCATTGACATTGTCAAATTTCATATATCCTCTTAATCATAAAAATATCTCAACTTGTAATATCATGAATAACTATTCACAAGATTCAACACAATACGATGCACCATTACAATTCCAAAAAACTTTAATTGAATAAAGAATAACATATATCCAATATCATGCCTTGTTCAAAATGGTTATATCAATACCAAGATCACACGTAATATTTAGACAATATTATAAAACAATTTCATGAACATTGAAATACCATCTCGTACACTATTGGATAATTCTATAAGCCTAAAACTTTAGTCTAATCAAAATTTTCATGTTAATAACAAAACTTTTCCTTAAAAAACCTATTCATCATGGCGAAAAGCAAATATATTCATTAACAAAATATATATATTACATATTATAATGACTATACTATCATGATTCAAACTAATAAAATTTTTTTTAAATACAATATATTCATAACAGATTTTGAAAATTAATCGTATATTAATTATTTTCATTTTTCTTATTCTTTAATTTCTTATTTTTAATATCATAATATATTTTCTATTATTATTATTATTATTTGAAACTTACCTGGAATGATCCCACGCAAATTGCAGGCGCCCTTGAACCTGGGATATGAACGCGGACTCAAATTGTGGAGGTAATGTCAGTTGACTTCAGAGGGATTAGATCAGAACTTTGACGAGAACAACGGTGATCAGGTATCAAAGGGTCGACCCTGGCAATAGCTGAAGCGGTGGAGCTCCGGTGGTTCGTTTGTATAGCTGACGCGGGTCGTCGGATCACGGTTACTCCGATGACGGCCGTTCGGTGGTTCTCGACAACAATCAAATTATGGGAATGGAAATTCTCGACTTCCTCAATATCTAATGCTTGTTTGATTTTTCTTTTCTTTTCTTTTTTTGTGTCTCCTTTTTTCGTTTTTTTCTCTATTTATAGATCTAAATTTAGGGTTTTTTTATTCTAATCCTCATGATTAGGGCATGATTATAGTTATATTATTAATAACAAGATCTTAATGTAATTCTATGAACACATACCTAACATGATATATATATCAAAAAATTCAATTTTATCACAAGAAGACAAAATCATTACTATATTATTGCAAAAAAGATAGAATAATCAAAAACTATATCATGACTAATTAAATCCTAAATTTCAAATTAATATCTTTAGAACAAATTCATGAAACAATCATTCATTTTTTTTCTTTTTTTTTTTAAAATATAATGACTATACTATCATGATTAAAGCTACTACTAATTTTACATATTTTGAATTTTCAAAAATAACATAACACATTCATAACAAAATTTGATATTACAATTATATACTAATTTTTTATTTTTTCATCTTTCTATCATCATTTTATTATTAATTTGAATAAAAACAAAAATCATGGAATCACTAATCATATTACAAATTTTAATGCATTAAAGGAAATATCAATATGACAATCATCGTAAATGTATCATGTTATCACAAATTAAATCATAACAAGAAATGTCAACACAAATCATACATCATTTAGATATCATATTTTTAATCTATAACATGTAGACATGCAATCAGATATTCATAGGGATCAAATTTTTAAATCATGGGATATTGTATATTGATTACAAATTTCAGTCAAGTTATGCGAATGCAAGAACTTTATCAAAATGAGCCATGTCACAATGCCAAAACAAAATATCAACACAACCTAATATGGTGAAAATTCAAATATTCAAAGCATCAATGGAATGCATTATAGAAGAAATTAGTTTTAGGATATCCATTCGTCATTGTAAGAAAATTTCAAAGTATTAATCACAAAATGCTAAAAGAATGTATCATGGTAAGAATCACGCTATGTATTCATATTATAATGTTAACTATTCATGAAAAATAAATTTTATAAAGTATAAATCTAGAAATAATAAAAAAAATTACTCATGGATCTATGATGCAAAAAAAAAAAATATATATATATATATATTCATTGATTAACTTTAAATAATCAAAACAAACCACGCACAACGTATATTTGCTACCCTGGAACTTCTCATTATTATTTTTTATTGAGTCAAAATGTTTTAATTGTTACAATTTTAAATTTGTCGTTGTTGTTGTTAAAAAATAATAAAGAAATAAAGAAAATAAACAGGGATTAGGACTGACCCGTGGACATAGAACAGGGGACGTGGCGATCGGAGCTCCGGTGGAACGAGGCCGGTTAATCCTTGTCCTGGCAATCTGGGAGCAGATCAATGACGCGCGTGAGGATAGATTGAATTCGCGTGGAAGCTGTTCATCAATTCATCCTGGAACGAAGAACGCGCAGCGAATGATGGTTCGGCTGGTGCTCTCCTGGCTTCAACGGCAACGGTGAAGATTCTAATAATTGGGGAATGGTGGACTCCTTCTCGGTGATTAGACTGGGAAAGTCGGGAGTTCGGGTCAGGATCGTCGGCACGTGGTTCTCCGATGACGGCCATTCGGTGGTTCTCGACAACAATCAAATTAGGGAAAAGAAAGCTCTCGACTTCCTGAATATAAAATGCTTGTTTGATTTTTCTTTTATTTGCCTTTTGTGTTCCCCCTCTTTCGTTTTTTTTTTCTTCTCTATTTATAGATCTAAATTTAGGGTTTTTTTATTCTAATCCAAAAAAACGAATTACAACTATTAATTAGTTGTCATTAACATAAAAATAGCTGTCATTACCGTTAGATTTTGAACGTTAAACAACAAAAATCTCGGATTTTGCCTTTTTTCCGGAAGCTAAAAACGAGTTTTTTTTAATTTTCGAATTCAAATTTGAAACCCTTTCTCTTGATGAAAAAAACTAAATTTTATACCAATATAAACTACTCCGTGCCTACTTTTAAGAAACGTGCTTAATTTGTAAAAAAACGGGTCGAAAACTGAGCCAAAAAAGCTCTCAAACTTGGCCCATCGGGCAGCCAAAGCTGGAAGAAGATGAACAGTAAAATAATTTTTATTTTTTACGAATTTTGTAATTACATTACTATATTAAATATCCATATTACATCCATTATATTTATTTCTATTAAATTGATTTATTATTTATTTTTTTTTATAATTTTCATTCCTAGCTTTAATATTTGTAATTTGCAAAATTCAATTATTTTAATTATGTATACTAAGATTGGTATTTATTTTGACAAAAAATGTCAAAATGAGATGTCTACAGCTGCCCCTCTTTGTGAGGAGGTTTGTCAAAACCTCATCACAAAGATAAAGTAGACCTCATTTTGACTTTACCTCATCTGGAATTCCCTCTTCTTGAGCGAGGTGAGAGCTTTTCATATTCTGATATGCTCGTTGAATCACTTCTTGAGTAAGGATGCTTCATGTACTGAATAGAAGGATGACGCTCCTCTGAGCTAGCAATCCTTAAGCTTGAAAACAAAAGAAGGCGCTCCTCTGAGCTAGCGATGCTTAAGCTTGAAATCAAAAGAAGGAAGGCGCTCTACTGAGCTTGCGATCCTTAAGCTTGAAAAGACTCTTGAAACGTTTCGCATGTTCTGCGGAGATGCTTCAGGTTCTAAACTGCCTTTTGAATTGGATTGCTTCTTGTGTTAACATTTGTCTCATAGTTGATATAACCGCGCTCTTTGAGCTGGCACCTAATTTGGATAAGCGCTCCTTGAGCTAGCATTTGATTTGGTTCAAGCGCGCTCCTTGAGCTGGCATTTGTTTTGGATAGACGCTCCTTGCGCTAGCCTATGATTTAGATTTGATACAAGCGCGCTTCTTGAGCTGGCACTTGATTTGGATAAGCGCTCCTTGAGCTAGCATTTGATTTGGATAGGCGCTCCTTGAGCTGGCCTATGATTTGGTTCAAACGCGCTTCTTGAGTTGGCGTTTGTCTTGGATAGGCGCTCCTTGAGCTGGCATTTGATTTTAGATTTGATACAAGCGTGCTTCTTGAGCTAGCACTTGATTTGGATAAGCGCTCCTTGAGCTAGCATTTGATTTGGTTTAGGCGCGCTCCTTGAGCTGGCACCTGATTTGGATAAGCGCTCCTTGAGCTAGCATTTGTCTTAGATTTGATTCAAGTACGCTCCTTGAGCTGGCACTTGATGTGGATAGGCGCTCCATGAGCTGGCCTCTGATTTGGTTCAAACGCGCTCCTGGAGCTGGCATTGATTTGGTTATGCATTCCTTGAACTGGGTCTCATGTTCTGATCCCCAAATCTCATGTCCTGAGATCTTGATTTCCTCATGCTTCGCATGGCTTCTAGAGCTAATTTCCTGAAAAACTTAATTCTACAATATATCATTTTATTATCTTTTTTTTTTTCAAAACTTACCAGATTCTTATAGAAGCTTCTAAACTTGTCAGACCACTTGGTGAAGTCCGCTCATCACTAGGTTTTTTCGTCGGGCTAGAGCTCTTCACAGTGGCTATCCTTTGAATTGAGTATCTCTGTTTGTCTTTTGATGGTAATTGGATTCTTTTGATGGTCTTGATGTCGGAACGATACAGGAGATGGTTCTTTGTATCTCCCTTACTTTGCAGCTTGAACTTATCGACTTCTTATGTCATAGGCATTTCTTTAGAAAAGATCAAATCTCAAAGTATTAAATGTTTTTATAACTTTATCAATTGCTCAAATCTCTCTCTCAGGTACACTCATGTTTAAAAATTTAAAAGATATAAGGATGGAAGAAAACTTATCAAACAAAGTGGATGTTCAATGATTGATCTGATGATTGGGAACTGCTAGAGATATCTTTTCGTCGATAGATAACAAAAATTAGATCACACATAGACAAAGTAGTCAACACATTTCTGAACTTGATAGAATTTTCATTAATTTCTCAAGAGTAGTACAACTTGACCGCATCAGAATTTACAGGGTCTTTCAAATCTGGACCATCCACTCTAGTCAAAATTAGTGCACCACCAGGCAAACCCTCTTTACTACATATGGTCCTTCGTAATTAGGAGTAAACTTTCCTCTAGGATCTTGAACATTCGGAAGTACTTTTCTCAAGACTAAGTCTCCTTTTTGAAATTTCTCGGGCGAACTTTCTTATTGAATGCTCGAGCGATTCTTTGCTGGTAAAGCTGACCATGATATAAGGCGGTCATCCTCCTTTCATCAATGAGATTTAACTGATCAATATTTCTCACCCATTCAGCTTCATTCAATTCGGTTTCTGCCAATATTCTGAGTGATGGAATTTCAACTTCAACTGGCAAAAAACTGCTACCATATACTAATGAATAGGGGGTTGCCCCTGTTGATACTAATGGATGTTCGATAGGCCATGAGTGCAAAGGGTAGCATCTCGTGCCAATCTTTGTAAGTGATAGCCATTTTCTCTATTATTTTCCTGATGTTCTTGTTGGCGCTTCAACTGCCCCATTCATCTGAGGTCGATATGGGGTAGAGTTCCGATGTTTGATTCCAAAGTTTTGGCACAATTCAGACATTAATTTGTTGTTCAAATTGGTACCATTGTCTGTAATGATTGTATCAGGGACTCCATATCTGGCTATGATATCTCTCTTGATGAACTTGACAACTACTCCTTTGGTAACATTAGCGTACGAGAATGCTTCAACCCATTTAGTAAAATAGTCGATCGCCACTAATATAAATCGGTGACCATTTGAGGCTTTTGGCGAAATTGGTCCTATCATGTCCATACCCCACATTGAGAAGGGCCAAGGTGAAGATAATGACTGCAATTCTTTAGGAGGAGCATTCATCTTGTTGGAGTATATCTGGCACAAGTGGCAATGTCTCACGTGTTTAATACAATCTGATTCCATAGTTATCCAGAAGTAACCCATCCTCATAATCTTTTTAGCTAGCATATATCCATTCATGTGAGGTCCACATATCCCTTCATGGACTTCCTTCATCAACATATCTGCTTCCGCCTCATCTACGCATCTCAAGAGAGTAGTATCAAATGATTTTTTGTATAATGTATTACCACTGAGCATGAAATGAACTGCTAAGCGTCTTAGTGTTCTTCGCTCCTTAGTTGAAGCATTTTCAGGGTATTTGCCATCTTGGAGGAATTCTTTGATATTAGCATACCAGGGATCTTTCCTTGGGACTTCCTCGGTATTCAAGCAAAATGCCGGTTCTTCCTCAATGCGAACCTTTAAGGGCTGGATCTCAACTCCATCAGTGATTTGAATCATAGATGCTAATGTGGCTAATGCATCCGCGAACTGGTTCTGGTTTCTTGGCATATAAGTGAATGATATTTCTTTGAATTTTGTGCCAATTCTAGTAAGTATTGATGATAAGGCACCAATTTTGCATCCTTCGTCTTGTATTCTCCTCGTGTTTGAAAATGATGAGAGAGGAGTCTCCATATACTTCAAGATCATCTATTTCCATGTCAAGTGCCATCTTGAGGCCCATGATGCAAGTATTCTGCCACATTATTAGTATAAGGGAAAGTCAATCTTGCTGAAGCGGGGTATTGTTTACCATCTGGTGATATTAAGACTGCCCCAATTCCACATCCGCATACATTAGCTGCTCCATCAAAGTAACTTCCATTTAGGAGTAGACTGTTCTGATTCTTTTGAATCTGCCAGCAATATGCCTTCATCGGGAATTGAGCTTCTCCATCAATCACATTATCTTCAACCGGGTTTTCGGCTAGTTGATCTACAAGTGCTTGACCTTTAACTGAGTTTTGATTCACATAAGTGATATCAAATTCTGATAACAACATCTGCCATTTGGAAATTCTCCCAATCAACCCTGGTTTCTGAGCCAAATACTTCAACGGATCATGTTTCGTATAAAGCTCGATAGAATAATACAATGTATATTGTCTCAGTCTGTGCATGATCCACACCACGGCACAACAGGTTCTTTCCACTTCAGTATACTTCTGTTCTCCTTCAGTGAATTTCTTACTCAAATAGTAAATAGCCCGTTCTTTCCCATCTTCATCTTTCTGTCCAAGCATACCTCCCATTGATTCAGGAAGTACCGTCAAATATAGGAAAAGAGGGCGACCAGGTGTTGGTGCTACTAACACTGGTGGATTCATCAGATATTGCTTGATTTCATCAAATGCTTCTTGACAATCTTTATCCCAATCAATAGCTGCATTTTTCCTCAACAATCTGAATAGAGGGCGACATTTGTCGGTTAATTGAGATATAAACCGAGCAATATAATTCAAGCGTCCCAATATGCCCCTGACCTCTTTGATCGTCTTGGGGGAGGTAATTCAAGTATGGCTTTAACTTTATCGGGTCAACTTCTATTCCTTGTTGACTGACTACGAATCCCAACAACTTCCCTGAGGTCACCCCAAATGTACACTTTTCGGGATTCAACTTAAGATGGAATTTCCGTAATCTATCAAATAATTTCCTCAATATTTCCACATGATCCTCATCTTCCTTAGACTTAGCAATCATATCATCTACATATACTTCGACTTCTTGATGCATCATGTCATGAAACAAGGTGACCATCGCCCTTTGATATGTTGCCCCGGCGTTTTTAAGGCCGAAAGGCATGACTTTGTACAGAATGTTCCCCAAGTAGTAATGAAGGTTGTCTTAGTTTTATCCTCTTCTGCCATTTTAATCTGATTATATCCCGAAAAGCCATCCATGAATGAAAATAGATGGTTTCTAGCCGTATTATCCACCAAGACATCTATGTGAGGTAAGGGGAAATTATCTTTGGGCGTGGCTTGGTTTAAATCGCGAAAGTCTACACAAACTCTAACCTTTCCATTCTTTTTAAGTACCGGACCACATTAGCCACCCATTCAGGATAATCGGATACCTCTATAAAACCGACTTCCAACAATTTCTTTACTTCTTCTTTAATCTTGAGCAAGATATCTGGTCTAAATCGTCTTAATTTTTGCTTCTTTGGTTTGATATCTGCTTTAGTTGGTAATTTATGAACCACTATAGAGGTATCCAAACCAGGCATATCTTCGTAGGACCATGCAAACACGTCTAAGTAATCAGTCAATAATCTTATCAATCTTTCTCGTTGCTCAGCGGATAAGGTAGTGCCTATTTTCAAATTTTAGGCTCATCTTCAGTTCCAATATTCACTACTTCTGTAGGTTCACTGATCTCTCAATTTGCCTTGCTCATATTTTTGCCAACTTTTCTCTATCCCAGTGTGATCACTAATGTCATGTTCAACGACTAACTCATTAGGGTTAGAAATGATATCAGTATTTTCGTTATCTATCGATGCAAGATATCTCTTACTTTCACCATTATCATCAGATCTGAAAAACAAGGTAAAGAAAGAGAAAAAGAAGAAATGTGAGAGAAAGAGAAAAGAGATGAAAGAAACAAAGAATCTTTATTAATGACTATGATTCATGGAGTACATTTGAGCAATTGATAAAAGAAACAAAACATAAAACCCTTCATGAATTCAACCCTTACTCAAAGGTAACCCTAGAGTTATTAAGGGGATAGTGAACCAATTATTCAACTCCCGAACTGGACGGGAGCTGCAAGAAGGCTCCAGAACCGATGCAGTATCTGGTTTCTGGACATGAGCCGGTTGTGGGAATGTGACTTTGATATCTGGAGACTCGATAGGGGTATTATACCATTCTTCTCCTTTCTTCTTTCGGGCTTTCTTTTTCATCTCTTCTATCTCAACCGGAGTAGGACATATCCCAGTCCAAATGTCCCTAAATGTCCCTCTTTTTGAATCATATTGGCTTCTTCAAAGATTTGTAAACCAAAGTCTTCGGATCCTTCTTCGCCAATATAGGGTATAGCGTGTCTTTGAAGATAGCATGGTCTTGTTCTCCTATACCGTAACGATTTGTCCATTTGTTATAAACTTGACCATCTGATGCAGACTAGACGGTATTGCCCCAGCTGAGTGAATCCAAGGCCTTCCAAGTAACAAATTGAATGATCTTGGTATGTCTAGAACTTGGAACGGAATAGTAAAGTCTTGTGGGCCAATAGTAACTTCCAAGTCTATTTCTCCTGATATGCCTCTTTGGATCCATCAAAAGCTCTAACAATAGTAGAACTGGACCGGAGGTTAGATGCATCGATACCAAGTAAGTTCAAAGTAGCCAATGGACAAACATTCAAAGACGACCCATTATCGATGAGGACTCGGGCTACAATCATTCCATTACATTTGGCCATTATGAATAGGGGCTTGTGTGTTGAGTGCCTTCTGCTCCCAACTCATCAGGTGAGAAAGAGATTTGATCCAAAGCAAATACGAATTTACTACATGTTCCATTGTTTCAGTAGCAACACCTTCGGGAACCTTGATTTGTTGGAGTATCTTAAAGAGAGCCTCCCGGTGTTTTTCAGAAGTCATTAACAAACCCATTAAGGATATTTGAGCCGGGACTTTAGCGAGTTGATCAGCAATCTTATAATCACTTATCTTCATAATCTTGGTCAAGGCTGTTTTCTCATCAGATTCCTCCTCCTTTTTCTTATCTTTTCTTAGTGGGAAGAATTCCTCTGCAATGTTTTCTCTCTTTCGGGCTCTGAAGCTTTCCCAAGTTTTCCGACCATGGGCCTAGGAACTTGATTAACAGCTTGATAGTTGAACGGGGCGGCTTTATAGTCTTTCGGTGCAATGGGCACATGGAATTGATACCTCATCGATTTCACCTCATATGGGGCTTCTTTCTGCTCTCCTTGACATTGGATAACTATCTTCTTTGGATTGGACTGGATCATTCCGATAAAAGGCTCGGGTTCTTCAATCGTGATCATGTTGATCGTGGGCCCATGGTTTGGGAGAGGATTGGTGTTGACATTAGGGGTCGGGGTTTCAACGAAATCTAGTTGGACCAATTTAGCATCAATGAGGTCTTGAATCTTGTTCCGAAGCCTCCAACAATAGTCAGTAGAATGACCTATTTGCCCCAAATGATAATCGCATTTTTGCTCGGGGTTATAATATCTGGGTTTGTAGTCTTCTCTAGGTGTTTCAAAGGTGATCAGATTGTCAGCTCTAAGCCGGGCTAGAACTTGGCTAAGGGGTAGGAATTTTGGTGAACTGTCTTCTGGGTCTATTGAATGGTTGGTTTTGGGATTGTGGTTGTTGTGACGGGTGAAGGGTTGATTAGTGTTTGGGGTTTGTTGGTAGGTGTAGGATTGAGTAGGTTTAGTGTATGGGGTTGAGCTGACTACACTAACAGTGGTATCCTTCCCTTTGTTATTGTTGGAGTACTTGAAATTTGTAGCCTTTTTCTCACGTGGATCCTCCCGGTAATAATGGCACTTTCAATTCTACACCCGGCAATACTATCTCAGAGAAATTAGCAGTAGTGTGTCCAATGAGATGAGTAAAGAAGGGTTCTTCTAAAGTATTGATGAAAGTGAATGTCAAATCTTTCTCCGGGATAGGGGTAGATACCATAGATGCCATTGATCTCCATCTTTGAGCATATTCCTTAAAGGACTCATCTTTCTTCTTCCTCATATTACTTAAATCCCACATAGAAGGGGCCACTTCAATATTGAACTTATATTGATTGTAGAAAGCCCTAGCCAATTTGTCCCAAGTATTAATCTCATCAAGATCCAAATGAGCATACCATGCTAAAGCTGGACCGGTAAGGCTATCCTGAAAAGTTTGGATCATGAATTGCTCATATTGAGTGTACCGGCTCATCTTCCTCACATAGAGCCTAGTATGCAACTTTGGACAACCAGTACCATCATACTTTTCAAAGTCGGGAATCTTGAACTTCTCGGGAAAGCTCCCGCTTCGATTGTAGGAAAGCTTGTGATTCCAGTTTGATCAAATCCTTCCATTTTCTCAAAAACTTTGAGTTTCTCATTGAATTGAGAAAGAAGCCTTTTCTCCATTTCTTTGTTTTGAGCCTCAATTTCCTTCTTAAACTCAGAAGAATCGGTTTCGACAATGGCTAGTGGTTCATGATTAATTACTTGTTCCTCAATAGTTTGACTATCAGTTCCTTTCTTTACCCCAGAATGTCCTGCGGTAGTATCTTGAGGGGCCTTAAGGTTTTGCGTGAGAAGATTCATTTGCTCGGCCATTCGGAATACCATTTGTTCCAAAGTAGTGAGCCTTTGCTCGGACATCGCATTGGAATTACCAGAATTATTGTCGTTGTTGCTAGCCATTCTGGATTTAGACCTAGTGATGATCGGACTTCGAACCGGGTCTGACCGTTTAGGAGCTATCTTTTAGAAACTGATGTTCAAAAACAAAATTTCCATAGTTTAGTGAAGAAAATGTATATATTATTATATATTTATTATATGATTCTCAACAAAATGAGCAAACGGTTAGCGGTTAATATATACACAAAAACAAATAAACGGGTAGCAAAGAATATACAAGAACATATAGAGACAAGAATATATATATGGAAAAGAAAAACGCATGCGCATGTAAATTGAGATGATGAAGAAGCTTTGTAGCAAAAAAACATTTTATTTCATTAAAGCTGAATTTACTCAAGGAGTCAAATACATGACCAAAACCGAAAAGCCAAACAAAGAAAATTTTATCCTAAACCAAACGTCATTTCTTTATTCTACCTATTACAAAGAGATGTGTTATATACATTTACATGGTACACTAAACTGAATACAAATACAAAAAGGGTTACAAGGATTTAAGAACATTTACATAACGGATTACAAGGAAAAGTTAACTCCTATAAATTCAGCTTTTGTTTTGTAAAGCAATTTTGAAAAACATTTTGATTAGCCACAAAGCTTGATCATCATCTCCTTCATGTAGTGGATGCAAGAAGGGTGGGTTCTAAAGGTCCCCCAATTAATGGGCCATGGGCCACATTAACCGGAGTGGGAGGCTAATTCGTGTCTCGAATGGTGGGTAACCACAACACCCGAGACCTACTGGTGCCTCCCGTCCTAAGTTTACCTAAGGTGGCCGGGTTTGACCACATCTAGCACACATTTTTTTTTCAAAAGTAAATATCCCCTCCAATAACTCTATATAGATAAATCTGCACATAAGCACACGGTTAGCACAAATATCTACAAATATACAAGATATTAAAAAAAAAAGCAATTTATATATGAAAAGCATAAAGTGGCTAGCCCTCTAAAAATGGTCCCCAGTGGAGTCGCCAAGCTGTCGAGCCTGGTTTTTTCGATTTCCTTTAATCCGATTCGTACTAAACCCTAACCCATTTCAATACGAATCCTCGACTAAGAATTAAAGGAAATTTTGAATTTTTAAAAATTTTGGAGTCGCCACTCGACTAAAGTCGAGAAAAAAATAAACCAAAACCAATGGGTAGGTTGATTTTGGTTTTGCTACTGATCTGCGAAAAAATCGTTTTTTTGAAAACGAGAACCAGAAATTAACTTGAGTTCGGGGGCTAACCTATTAAAACCTAAACGGTTACCACTTTAACTTTCATATTTAAATTGCTTTCTTTTAAACCCTAATTTCAAAATCAACTATTTATCAAATCTAATTAACTAAACATATGTCTAATATGCACAAAATACTAATCAAATTCCATCGATAATCATATATAATCTAAAAACTCGAAATATTCAAATTAATCAAATCTTATTAAATTCTATCAATATTCATATTCTAATACTAAAAAATCAAAATTCAAAAATAATTTTTTACATATTTTAAGTCGCCCATTTAGGTGCCTACGTACCCGCTAATCGGGATCAGACTACGTAGTTCTTTTAGAAAAATTTAGTTTGTTGGTTAATTTAAAATTTTTCGAAATCTTTTCGCTTTAAGTTCATTAAGTTTGTTAATTTTATGAAAAATATATACATATCTTTTAACATGAACCCTAAATCTATCAAGTTAGGTTTTAGCAATTTTATGGAAAATCGGATTTTTCTAGGTGACAAAAATTTTGAACAAGAAATCATAACCACATATCATGCATATCAATTGATCATACATATCATCAAGAATAAAAATATTATAGGAATATCAATATTTAACAACTAATTTCAACAAAGCAATATCATGGCATAATCAAGATTTATATATCATTGACATTTATTATGAAGGGCAAGATTTCAATGTGGTTTCATATATGGTGAAATCATAAAATTCAATATTATTACAATCAAGTCATCACTATATCATGGCATAAAAGGAATATTAATGACTATCATCATACATGATTACACAATTCAAATATTGTAAACAACTAAAAAAAAAAATTTCATATATTCCTTATGATTAGGGCTGATTATAGGTATATTATCAATAACAAGATCTTAATGTAATTCTATGAACACATACCTAACATGATATATATATCAAAAATTCAATTTTATCACAAGAAGACAAAATCATTACTATATTATTGCAAAAAGATAGAACAATCAAAAACTATATCATGACTAATTAAATCCTAAATTTCAAATAATATCTTTAGAACAAATTTATGAACAATCATTCATTTTTTTCTTTTTTTTTTAAAATATAATGACTATACTATCATGATTAAAGCTACTACTAATTTTACATATTTTGAATTTTCAAAAATAACAACACATTCATAACAAAATTTGATATTACAATTATATACTAATTTTTTATTTTTTTCATTTTTCTATCATCATTATTATTATTAATTTGAATAAAAACAAAATCATGAAATCACTAATCATATTACAAATTTTAATGCATTAAAGGAAATATCAATATGACAATCATCGTAAATGTATCATGTTTATCACAAATTAAATCATAACAAGAAATGTCAACACAAATCATACATCATTTAGATATCATATTTTTAATCTATAACATGTAGAATGCAATCAGATATTCATAGGGATCAATTTTTAAATCATGGGATATTGTATATTGATTACAAATTTCAGTCAAGTTATGCGAAATGCAAGAACTTTATCAAAATGAGCCATGTCACAATGCCAAAAACAAAATATCAAACAACCTAATATGGTGGAAAATTCAAATATTCAAAGCATCAATGGAATGCATTATAGAAGAAATTAGTTTTAGGATATCCATTCGTCATTGTAAGAAAATTTCAAAGTATTAATCACAAAATGCTAAAAGAATGTATCATGGTAAGAATCACGCTATGTATTCATATTATAATGTTAACTATTCATGAAAATAAATTTTATAAAGTATAAATCTAGAAATAATAAAAAAAATTACTCATGGATCTATGATGCAAAAAAAAAAAATATATATATATATATATTCATTGATTAACTTTAAATAATCAAAACAAACACGCACAAGTATATTTGCTACCCTGGGACTTCTCATTATTATTATTTTTTATTGAGTCAAAATGTTTTAATTGTTACAATTTTAAATTTGTCGTTGTTGTTGTTAAAAAAATAATAAAGAAATAAAGAAAATAAACAGGGATTAGGACTGACCCGTGGACATAGAACAGGGGACGTGGCGATCGGAGCTCCGGTGGAACGGGCCGGTTAATCCTTGTCCTGGCAATCTGGGAGCAGATCAATGACGCGCGTGAGGACAGATTGAATTCGCGTGGAAGCTGTTCATTCAATTACATCCTGGAACGAAGAACGCGCGCGAATGATGGTTTCGGTGGTGCTCTCCTGGCTTCAACGGCAACGGTGAAGATTCTAATAATTGGGGAATGGTGGGACTCCTTCTCGGTGATTAGACTGGGAAAGTCGGGAGTTCGGGTCAGGATCGTCGGCACGTGGTTCTCCGATGACGGCCATTCGGTGGTCTCGACAACAATCAAATTAGGGAAAAGAAAGCTCTCGACTTCCTGAATATAAAATGCTTGTTTGATTTTTTCTTTTCTTTGCCTTTTGTGTTCCCCTCTTTCGTTTTTTTTTTCTTCTCTATTATAGATCTAAATTTAGGGTTTTTTTATTCTAATCCAAAAAAACGAATTACAACTATTAATTAGCTGTCATTAACATAAAAATAGCTGTCATTATCGTTAGATTTGAACGTTTAAACAACAAATTCGGATTTTGCCTTTTTTCCGGAAGCTAAAAACGAGTTTTTTTTAATTTTCGAATTCAAATTTGAAACCTTTTCTCTTGATGAAAAAAACTAAATTTTATACCAATATAAACTACTCCGTGCCTACTTTTAAGAAACGTGCTTAGTTTGTAAAAAACGGATCGAAAACCGAGCCAAAAAAGCTCTCAAACTTGGCACATCGGGCGGCAAAGCTGGAGACGATGAACAGTAAAATATTTTTTTTTTTTACGAATTTTGTAATTACATTACTATATTAAATATCCATATTACATATTATTATATTTATTTCTATTAAATGATTTATTATTTATTTTTTATTTTTTATTTATTTTTTTTTTATAATTTTCATTCCTAGCTTTAATATTTGTAATTTGCAAAATTCAATTAATTTAATTATGTATACTAAGATTGGTATTTATTTCGACAAAAAATGTCAAAATGAGATGTCTACAATAATGTTGCAACAACTAATATTTTTGTAATTAGAGAGATTAAATTAAAATTAAATTAATAAAATAGACACTAAATCACTAAAGTTTAAAAATTTAGACAATTAATATGCTGAAAAATGAAAAATACATGTATTTTCCGTTGCCAAAACATCAAGATTCGAGATGTAGTATGACTTTAGACGATCTATGTCATAATTAATTAAAACGTGGCAGTAGCCCATTAGGCCTTTGCTGATCAGATAAGAGAATGTGTCGGCTGCTCTTTCGTACGCTCGTGAGCAGAATATAAAATCGGCCTTTTGGTTTGGGCGTCCCAATATTCTTCAGTACAGTTATCACGTGACGAAGTGATTGTGAAATGTCCGAAATACCCTCTCTTTAATAATTGGATATGGTGGGACTTGTGTTTTGCATCCGAATGCCCAATACGTTTTCAGCTCCTGTTACGTATAAAATCAGGTGCCTTCCTCGTCCTTGGAGTCAGTAGCAGGGGCAATAGCACCAAAAGGAATGCCAAGGAGCATTGCGTCGAAATTGCTGAGCCAAAAATGGATGCAAAATTAACATTCGAAATTTAAAATGTTAACGAGGGTCCGAGTATTTCTTAGGATTTATGGTTATAAGTTATGGGAATAAGTGGATGGTTCGGTTTTTTATTCGTATTTATATTGGTATTTATATTATATTTGTTTGATATTATTATTGATATTAATTTTTGATAAATAATTTATTTGAAGATAATAAAAAAATAAAACTAAAACGATAAAAAGACGATGAAACTAATATACCCTTGAAGACGTTTTATTGTTGTATGCTCTTAGTTTTCTTTTTAAAAATATCATTTGATGTTAGAAATATGGGAAAAAAAATCCATTAAGTGTTTTAATGAGTGCTACGGAGATACTAATTTCCATTGGGAATATGATATAAAATACTAAGCTTTTTTATTTTCTCTTTAGGGTTATTAATAAAATTGGATCAACATTAATTTTTAGATTCTTATTTTAAAATCACATCTTACGTATCATACGTGTGTGAAGGTGTCATACTCTTTTAAATTAACATCAAAGAGTCACAATTGTTAAATGCGACATTTTTAATGTCTATCCTATTTTCTGTGAATAATGAAAGGGATTTTGATAATTTTTTTTTCTTTTTGTTAGAAATGATAGAGACGTGCTTGGCGTTAAAAAGCTGAATGGATAAGATTTGATGTGATCATGGTCTCAACCTGTGAAATTGAGCCAAGTACTGAGAAAGTAAATTGGATCAGAGCTGAGGAAAAAAACGTAATTTAACACCATTATGGAGTTTAAGACCAAAGTAGAATCTATAATAAAATCATCAGGCTGTTGGAACATCTGTGAGTAATCATCCAAACAACAAGCTAAAGTAAAGAACCTGTCCAAATAGCTAGTGGCTAACTGTCACCACACGATCAAACCAAGAATTTCATATCTTATCAATCTTGTTTATTGAAACTATGGCAAACACCGTTGAAATCATGAGTCATGTTGGTCTCTAAATTTGATTACCCAATTTCTTCAATTGGTGAGTTAAATTCAATTGACTGAATTGTCTTTATCTTATAAACCAAAAGCACAAAAAAATCCACTCTATAGCCTTTTTCTCTTATTAATTCAATTTCCATTAATCTTGATGCCTCATGGTTGTGCTTAGAACATGAAAATTCTAGACACATCATAATAGTGCTATAGCTTATGGGTCGACAAGCATGAATCTACAAGTTCCAAAATTCTCCAAATTTGTTCATTGAAGTTTGAAGCTGGTTATCGAATCATATCAGGTTGTTGTTGTTGGTCAATAGGTAATTAGGAATATGCTAGATGTTTAAGAAATAACTAAATGAGTTGTTCTATTCATCTATCACAAAAAGCATCATATTTCTTATTTAGTCATCTAATTTCAATTAGTTTAAAAGTTGAGCAATCATTGATTGTTTTATTTATGGAGAAATTAACTCTTTTAATACTTGTTTTCAGACTTGGGAATGTGAAAATTTGTTTTATCTGATGATTTAGTAGATGAGGTTAAGTAGTACTTGATTGTGTTGATATGTTGGTGTGTATTTTTCTACTGCTAGGAAAGAATTTAAAATTTGTAACGGTTTATAATTGTTAAGTGATTGTAACTATGAAAAAGTATTTTCATACGTTTTGCCAAGTTTAGGGAATTTTTTTGTCGTGCTTATCAAATGAAGGCCTTAGCATATTGATTTCAAAATTTGTTGTAGAAAGGCTAAGCATAACTACAAATGAAACATCCAGTTCTTTATGATTTAGAATCATTATGGTGAGATCATTGGAGTAACGAAAGAAGAACTGATAGCCTTTTTCCTATCAACAGCACACGCCATGAGGAAATTTGTGTAATGTTGCTCCTTCGAATGACTACCACTCGTGTTTCAGAAATCTGTAGTAGATATATTATGATGTTGTGCGTGAGTCATAAAAAAACTAGGAATTCAAGTTTCGAGATACAACAAAACACTAAAGATAGCATTGAGATATGTAATTTGACTTAGATAATTGATAATTTTAAACAAAACATGAAGAGTGTAGTCTACACTAGATACAGATAGTAACTAATAAATATACACACATATTAATATAATCACTAAATATGGGAGAAATATATCCAGAACTTTTGGTTCATTTAGTAAAGGTGGAATGAGAATAGTTATTCCTTCTTTCATACCTTTTTCTTTGTTTAGCAGTCAAAATAGAGATAACACTAATATTGATAATTTAAACCCCGAATGAAAATTTTTGGACCCTAAACCCTAAAGTTATTGGGAAGAAATTTAATATTTTATAAACAGTAGAGATTAGGGGACAAATCGATAAAGATGAACTCGATAAATTAACAACCGATAACTTACTTCAATAATTTTTCTAAACAACAATAATGCGAGTAATTATGAATGATATGTGATCCAAATTAACATTACAATTCAATCATAAGCACAATCACAATTCTATTAACATTACTAGTGAAAATTTCACCTAAACATTAACTAATTAGTTCCTTTTCAATCAAAACACATCAAATCAGTAAACCTACCCTTATTCCTATATCATGGCTGGCCAATGCTTGTCAGTTCCACCCAAATGAACCCGTCGAGTCATATTATACAACATCCCACTTGAGTAATCACCACATAAGCAAATAGGCATAGCAACTGTACATACAAGTAGAACTAATCATAAGTACCAACTATCACAACAATAATAACCATTGGACAAGAAAAATTATCCACATGTCATGTTCCATCCATATTTCAATGAAGAAATCCTTCATTAATTGTAAAAAATTTCATATTTTCAAAAATACCTATTTTTCATATTTTGGATGATTTCATAATCCTACAAAAATACTTGTTTAAGAGTTATCTTACATAAAATACTTAAATATAAACATGGCTTATTATGGGACCGTCAT
Organism: Combretum micranthum; assembly: GCA_024138025.1. Lineage (NCBI taxonomy): Eukaryota > Viridiplantae > Streptophyta > Magnoliopsida > Myrtales > Combretaceae > Combretum > Combretum micranthum. Next base: position 145,186 of record JAMXBD010002413.1, read on the forward strand.
ATGAGTACTACTTATTTCAAAAATTGCTTTCAGACATAAGGATCCATCCCAAAAATAATGGTAAGCAAAAGCTAAGTTAGATATAGTCATCCAATTGTAAAATAGAGTTTAACATAATTTTTAACTTTCATATAAAAATCCATATCCTACAATATACACCTAGCTATCCAAATTCTCACTCAACATCCTTATCCCAACTATGAAGGAATCATAATGTATATCCATGTGCAAGTCATCAGTAGTACCTAGAATGATTAAAAGAAAGCGACAAAACTCAGTATATAGTAGACAAACACGCTCATCCATATCACACACTCCTATCCTAATGCATCCAACACATGTTTAACATAATTAATTACAAGTCAAACAATGAAGCATTTTTAGCATTAAGAAATACCAAACACATAAGAGTTCTTATGACTCCCACTAAATAATAACGAGAACAAAAGCGGTCTTAAATCAAGCATTAGGGTGTTTGATGAGCCTCTAAAACTTGTCAAAAGGAAAAAGAAAGAAGTAGTCCCGTTCGGCTCGCTCCTCACAAAGTCATCAATGAGCAAAGTCTATTATAATGCTTTATGTAGGACCCCATTATCCTATATGTTGTTGCAAATTTATCCCAACTCCAATCAATCATTTGGTCTCAAAGCTTCCCTACCAACTACCCTCCAAGTCGTCCTACACATTCTATAAGGGATTAAGGACTCAATCTATGGCATCATCCAAAAGTTACGATCAAGCTCGCAGCTCAATCCAAAGGTGCCACTTTCAAGAGCAAGTAGCCATGTAGCAACCATCAAACAATTAGGCTGGATTTAAGTATTAGTCTGATTATTAATTCTACCCTAAAATCAACATGTATTTATTGTGTACCTAATAATTATTTCCAAAACCTTTCTCCTTATGCAAAGCTTAAACAATAATAGTCGTTTATAAGTTCAAAGACTTGCATCAGGATAATGTCTCAAGTAACCTTAAGAGATCATTCTTTGTTCTTACTATTTAATTATTCGAGTTGGGGTCCATATGTTTATGAATCTAAGTTCAGGACTCAGCTCATTTGCATACATTAAGCCTGAGTTATAGATAAGTAATGTTTCCTAGCATTCTGTCACCAATTTTATTTAGTCAAGTTGTCTAGATAATTACAAAGGTTATAATTATTTTCAAGATTTAGGTTAACCAATCCTTAGTAGGTTATGTTTTTATGGGTTTTGTTTCTTAGCCTTTGAAGAATTGATTTCTTTAGTCCACTAGTCACTTGTAGTCCTTAGTATCCCATTACAATTATTAGACCCATAAGTCTGCAAGACTTTTGTTTAGATGAGATATTTTGGTATTTTACATAGTTACAAATTTTTTGAAGGTTGAAATTTTAGAGAGGTTGTACTCAACATGGGCACAGCATGACCATAACAAGAGATCGTATTCCAAACACAAGAAAAATACAAGCATGCTAAAAGGGTTATGTTGGCTATGGGTTCATCATGGTAGAACACTAAATATGTTAAGAAGTTGTGTATGGATCAATAGTTCAACATGAGCTAAACACGGGATCGTACTAAGGTTGTATTGGAGTCAATAGCTCAACACAAGTTGAACATGGGTGTTGTTTAACATGATATTTGATATGGATCAAACACAATCAAGTTCAGGGGGTCATGTGGGGGTTAGTTGCTTAACATGAGCTAAAATATGGGGTTATGCTAAGGTTGTGTTAGCTTAGTATTTCAACAGGTTGGTGTCACACCCCGAGGGTACCCTAGTAGTAATATATAAGTCACCTTTGTATACTATTACTAGTTAACCTTCAGAGAGTGACGTATTTTCAAACAACAAGATATTTTAGTTGCATTGATAAGAAATGATAAATATATATAAGACATAAATTTAAAAATATCTATCATCATAAGTAGTGATATCATAATGGTATTACAACCATAGTTCTAATCTAAAAGTCTCCTAATACATAACTGATAATACAAATTATTAACTATCTTATGACTAGAAATAAAAATAGATAAACATAACTGAAGATTCCATATTCTTCTAGCTTTAAGTTCTTATCGGAGCCATGCTCCTAGAAGTAACTAGCTAAGATCATAGAGTTAACCTAAAAGGTCTTCAGGAGTGTGAACAAAACTACGGCTTAGTGAATAGCCAGACTATTACACATCAAGCAAGTTTATTATCAAATTCATAGAAATACAACATTAACCATATGCTCAGATACAAGTTTAGATGATTTAAAATCCAAACAGGAAAAAGATTTACGCCTCTTTTTAGATTGAAGAACAATTACTTTCATGACTCACTACCAGGAGAGACTAAGTTTACAAGAAATCAACGATTTCTCGTTTAAGGTTATCTCTTTAGTTTAAAAGTATTTAATTGACCATTTCATGCAAACAATAGAAACTCCCTAAGTATTAATCATTTCAAAGTGATACTATGGGCGACGTTCTTCGTTGCCACTTAGTTCCCGTAGAACTGACAAAACAAAGAAAACCTTATAACAACTAACACTTAGAAAAACCAAGCATTAACAGAGAACCAAAATATTAATACGTAGCAAGCTGACACCCTTTTTGAATATGCAATAATGCACTACACGCAATGCATGACCAGGTTATCTACTAAGCCAATAATTTTTACTTAGGTATATGGTGATCATACGTTACACACATTAATCAACATGCTATTCAAATCATCAAACAATTATGTTATCACTTCCATTAACTTGTCTTGGCATTACAAACAACCATTCCAATCATAAATCATTCTCATGATGCTCTCCCAACAACTGTATTATTACCTTTGGATTACATATGCCACTAACTATAAGCACAAACAGTATAAGTTACTCACTTGCTCATATTGGCTAATCATAATAATCCACAAGGAAGTTCTCAAGGGTATCAAGGTTAACTATTGAGATGAATAAAAATATCCATCAATAGGGCATAAATTATACAACTATATTCCTATGAGTGTTTAAGTGTCCTATACTGATATTTCTATTACTATATTGGTCTTTAATGGTCTTATGGTAATAATTATTATTTAATATTTTATTTTCATTTTTCATTTTTTGATCTTATTTGATATTTATTTTTTTATTGGGTGGTTATAGAGTTTGTATTTAATAAATCAATATTTTATCATTACTATTATTATTACTTTTATATCATTCCTTAGGAGATCTATTATGATAACTAATATTTATTTTCTATCATTTAGTTTCGTTGTGTTTCTCTTGATTTTTGTTCGTGTCATTATATGTTATTTATGGGTATTACATTATCTTTAATTCTAGCTTATCTGCTTTTCCATTCTTGTATATATTTATACCTATATAATACAACTATCATAGTTTTAATCTTTTATTATATGTAAGTATGTTATTTGCGATGGTTTCTAAAGTATATTTCTTAATCAAGTATTATTCATATTAATATTAATATTTATTATATTAAATTTTATGTTTCATCTTCTCCTTCTTCTTCGTTATATATATATATGTGTGTGTGTGTGTGTGTGTGTGTGTTTATTGTAGACGAAACAAATTCCATTCCAAAGATCATTTATATGTACTCCGGCATCCAATGCTGCCTTTATTGAAATCCAGATGCCGGCGTTCATATATTTTACATGCATCTTTGTATCAGCGTACGCTGGCTCAAGGCGTTCGTTCATATTACATAAAATAAATATTACGTGGCTTCTGTTTCCAATGTAAGCCATCTCAATACTATCGGCTTATCCGTGTATGCGGCTGGCATTGAGTGCTTACATTGCCGGTATAGAGACAATGTTGCTATTGTTCATCATCTTCTCTAATTTTCTTTCGTTTGAAACTTAATTTTCTTATAACATACACATATTATACTTATGTTTAAACTTCTTCTACGTAATTTTACATGCTCAACAAGTATTTTTCATGATATAACAGTACATATATCATCATAAAATCCTCTTATCATATGATTTCCTAGTTCCCACATATTGTACTACATATATAGAGTGTTAAAGTTGGATTTTACTTTGTATGAGCTAGTGTGAAGGTGTTGAATCCTTCCTTTCAACTTGAAACGAACCTAAGTTTAATAATAATATTGATTAAGCTATTGTTTAACATATAACTAACTTAAAATGAATTGTTTTCTTACCTTATTTTTCCTTTCCCAAGTTTGAAGTTTGCTCATGAGCTAGATTGTTATGTTTGGATTGTAAGTTCTGTTGGTGGTTTGTGGAGGATGAATTTGGGGTTATTATTGGTGTGATTTGTTGTTATTTTGGCTGTTGTTTTATGTGCATAAAAGCTTTGTTTTTTATGCTCATTAAGGAGTATATATATATAGAAGGATGGAGAGGCAGAGATATAACATCTTTAGCCAAGATGAAACTAATCCTTCTCTATCGAATTCTACAAGTTGTAATGCATGTCCCATATGCATTTAATGAGTTTACTGATTTTGGACCTTTTCATTGGCTTGTTCATATTTTTCCTTGACCTTTTGTTGCCTAATTGACTTAATTGTTGAGTGATTTTAGCTGGAGAAAATTAAGGAGATTTCAGCTGCATATTTGGCACAATTTGTACCGAATTTAGGGAAAATTAATATAATATTATTTAGTTAATTAATTATCTTAGTTTTAGGATAGTTTATTAAGTTAAATGGGTACAAATATGTCAATTATTTAGGAGTTTTGTCTCAAAAAATTTAGTTAAAGTTTCTACAAATTCTTTAGGTTATTATTGAGTTTAACTTTATGTTTAAGATTTACGCGATTAATTATTTTTAAGATTTTATCTCACTTGATTAAGATTTTATAAGCTTAATAGGTTAATTTTTGTTTTAGTCTCTAATAGCTTTAGAATTCTCTAACTAGAACAATAGCGTGATTCAAATATTTATTTGGAGTCTAAATTGTTAGTTATAGATCTGTTTTTGTTCTTACTATATATTTTATAACTCCAAAGGTTCATCCTTAAATTACTGTTTTCTAACTATAAGCTTTATTGATTATTTACTTTTTAATATATTTCAAATCTTATTAAAATTATTTATGTACTTTAAATTTTCGATACTGGCTACGAAATTCTATCTTTGATTTCTCTTACTATCTATAGAATTTTATTTTAGGGTTTGAAGATATATATAGTTTCAAAACTACTTGTGATTTTATTCTAAGGTCTTTGTTGAGTCTTATATTAACTTTCTATCTTTTATATTTGTATTTCTGTTCATTTCTATTTGTATGAAAATTCTTGAGGTTTACAGGTTGATCATGAGGTCATGTTGCAATTATGTTAGCCAAGATTTTAAGAAAATTTTCATAGAATTAAATTTTTTGAAGGAAAGGAGTTTAGGTAAACTTATAAGTTTATGAGGAACTAAGAGTTAGAAATAAAACTTGTTTTGAAAATATACTTGTTGGCATCTCACGAGTAATATCTTTGTAGAATAAAGGTAAAAATGGAATGAAAAATATATCCAAGTGAAATTTAATCATGCAAACCTTAAACTGACATATAATCCATCAATAGATTTCTTAAGTTTCTTAATTGTATAATTGGTCATAACCAACTTAATTTCAAATTTCAACACTTAATATATCTAGGTCGTCATTTCCCCTGAGTTATCAATTCCAAATATAGATACAAATCGATATACCAAGTCTCATATCCCTATTAGTTTCTCCATAACATGAGTCAATATCAAATCACCAAATTAATATTTTAATTCATATAAAATAAGTAATGAACAATTTATTTCAACGAAATATTTCATACAAACAAATTCAATGCAATTTGCTAAGAATTTAATCTCTACACATCCAATTGATTATATTCTAATTTTATTAGTTAATACTCCAATAATCCATTACCTAAACATCTTAAATTTAATAATAACGAAATTTCCAAATTTAACAACAATTTCTTTCTTCGTACAAATCACGCCATATACAGCATTATTTTATGCATTTTTCATCCAATTTAGCAAATCCAATCAACACCCATTCCCAAATCAAGACATCCTATAAATATTTTTACAAATATCATCCAAAAAATCATATTCATTATTATCTAGCAGCTCACATATCCAAAACCCAACTTTACACACCACTTTAGATAATATTCAACGAACCACTTCCATGATAAAAAAAACCTGAATGCCATAAGCTAGTTTAGCATCTCATCTTACTTAAATGCATAACAACTTCACTCGTTATACTTGTTATAGGATTAAAGATTTTCAAAATATTCAAATATTTAAATTTTAGCTACTTAAATCATAAGCCCATACACTCATCTTAATTTTCATGCTTGAAAAAAGTATTATAAAACTTATATTATGATACTTTAAAGCATGATCCTTGTTACTAATTTAGAGTTCTTAAGTAGCTTTTCTCTCTTCTAAAATCTTCTCATTCCCATCATTCCTTAGTAGAAAAGGTGATTTAGTAGCTAGTTAGAATTAATATTGAGTTCACTCCATTTAATTGATGCTAAAAGGTCATTAAGGTTTGAGATTTAAAAGGCAATGACCTAAAACCTGGTTAGAGTCTTTCTAGAAGAAGAAATGAGAGATGAAAAAGAATAAAAGGGAGAAAAGGAAGATAGGTGGCTGGTGGGGTTTTAAGTAGAGGTGTTCATGGATCGGTTAACCAGTCAATGATCCTATTTTTTGAACCAAATCGTAATATTGGTTTTTTAATATTTCAATCCTTAAACAGTCCATTATAAACGGTTAACTGTTAACGGTTAATCGTTTTGTTCGGTTAATTTTTTCGGTTTTCAGTTTTTAACCCTTCAACATAATAGTTTCAACAAATCAAATTGATAATTTTAACAAACCTTATTATTATTCTTTATCATAGAGTTTTTCTATAAATTATTATATATATCACAAGAGCTAAAAAAAAAAGGAAAATCAAGTTAAGGAAAATGAGGAAAACAAGCCTTTTGATTTATCATCATTAACAAAAAACAAACTAAATCAATTATCGCATTAACTCTCATCAAACATAGGACAATATTACTTTAATTAAAATCCAATGAAAATTAACATATGTAAATTATATGTTTATGTAAATCATATGTGTGTATATATATATTTAAAAATAATTACATGTATATGTAAATCATATATGATATATTTATAAACAATAAAACGATCAACCGTTAACCATAAGTTTTTTATGGTTACAAATAGGAACCAAAATCGAAAATCTAAAATCGAAAAAAATAAAAACCGAAATCCTAAACTGAACCCGATGAACCGGTTAACCATATTTTTCATATTGGTTTTATGGTTTCGGTTCAGTTTTTTAGTTTCATTGGTTTTTTGCACACCCCTAGTTTTAAGGGGTAGGGCTGTGCCTTTTCATCACATTATACCACATAACATAATCTTATGTTGTCTAATTTTACATGTTTAAATTTTTTGACTAATTTTAACTAGACTAAGGATTTTTCTTAATCTTGTGAAACCATTATGATTTAAACAGTTCAATTTAGTCTACTTCATTTATTTTAATCAAATTTTAAATTTTAAGTCATCTATGTTCTCGGTTAGAGGCAAAATTGAAACTTCATGGAAAAGGGCCCTAATTGCATTGTTTGGCTTTCTTTTGATTTCATATTTATAAATTAGATCACTTATGAATGATTATTATTATGGATCATTTTAACACATGACAACAAGTAACCAAGCTTGATTTCTCCTTGTCTTACCCCATTTGAAATAAGCTAACACTCTATAATACCACCTTTTACTTTCATGCCATTACCTATTCTCTTCCTCCATTCACTTTCTCAAGTTTTCTCTTCATTTCTCTCCACTTTTTATCTTATCTTTTTTACTTTTTCTTTTCGAATTTTTCCTTAATTTCTCCATAAACATCACATTGAGATCTTTCATTTTCTTTGTTCTCTTCCTTTTTACAGGCTTACATGCCATCTCCATTTTATTTCCCTTCCATTTCTACTAGCTAAGTAAAGGAACAAGAAAGGAAAGATCAAGCTTAAATATAACTTTGTTTCCAAGAAAGTAAATTTTTCGATTTTAGAAGAAGATTTTGTATAAACTTGTTTAGAAACATAAGAAACATATACATTACTCATTTTCTCAAATTTCTTGGCATAGATCTTATAATCATGAAAATATCCATGAATGTAGAAAGAATAAGCATAACAAATGAAACCATAAAAAAAAGCATGAAAAGATTTCCTCATCCCTTCCTTTACGAGGCCAACAAACACATCTAAAAATAGCATATCAAACTTTAAAAGTTTGATTCACATTTGTCAAAATTTTACTAGGGATCATATAGAAGTTCTTGATGAATCTACACTCATGAAATGAATCTTAAGGAAATCTATGTTCATAAGTTGTGACATCAACATTAGAGTCCTTAGTAACAATATGTATAACAATAATTCTTGGTAGTATTTAACATGACTTTCATCAAATTACAAAGCTATCGATGAGAAAAGAAATATTAACTAGTTGGTGCATTTAAACACTGTTAAGAACAAGCGAACACGAAGCTGAAGTTTTCCAAATATTTATAAAATGCTAAAAAGTTCTATTCAACTTTGGTTACATTAACCAATATAGGCAAGCGCACCTATCAAAGTAACATATAAAGTATTAGGTCGTATGCCTTGGGGATCGTTAGTATCTACCATAATCACTTTTCATCTATTATCTAGCTAAACAAAAATTTAGCAAAACATATGCATAGGGAAAAAAAAAAAAACACTAGGCTAAAGTTAATGCTACATGTTTTCAGGGTAAAATTACAGGATAAGTTTGTAGATGCAAAAAAGGACTTAAGATTTGTTTCACCAAACCCTTATCATGTCATTTCTTAATGAACTCAAATAGTTGTTTGCTAGGTATATTTGCACTGTTGGATTCACCAAGGTAAGCTAAAGCCTCTCTTAAGGTCAAAAACTTTAAATCTAGATTGGACCATCGAAATCTCTTCACGAGCTATTAGAATTCTAAATCTGCATAAAGATTAAGAATCCTTTGATCATAAACCATTTTAAGAAATTTTAAAACCAAATGACAAAAAGTTTCACCATCCTTTTCTTAAGGTGATTACATGCATCTTCATTAGCAATCTGGTTCTATTCAAAAGAATGATATCTTAATCTATTCAGTTAAAATCAAACATCGATCTGAAGGGGGCACCTCACAATTAGATCCACAACATTAAATTTGAGTTACTAATTACAAATACTCAATTAATGTTCAATTAAAACCGCATTTAAAAGCACACGAATCAGGTTTTAGATTCACAAACCCTAAGTTAAGATAATTATTCCTTCATAAATGTAAACATTAAGCATAGATTCAAGAGGAACAATATAAAAATAGATATGAATATTACGAATTAAGCACAAAAGGGTTTTGCAAAAGCAATCTTCTAGTTTAAAATGAATTTACCTAGAAAATTGAGAATTCCTTACAAAAGAAAGAATTCTCTCACTATTCTATTCTAGGTTAGCAAAATTTGTTACATATGGTACCCTTCCTATTGCATGTCCATGCACATTTATTTATAGGTGGCAAGCATATAAATCATAAAGATTTTATTTGCTGATGTAGCAGATTCTTTATAATGGAATTCATCTTTATCTTCACGTAGGTTTGTGAGCCAGCTCATTCGTGAAAAGGTCACTTTTGAAGAGCCTATTAAACTCATTACTTTATAAATTCAATTAGTCTCACTAAATTTGTGTTAAAGTTACTTTTGTTGAAATCACTGGATTTATCCAAACAGATTAGCCTTTACCCTCATTATTTAACTTTGAATCTAAAGCAAATATTATTCAAAAGTTATATTGTCCCTTAATCATCTCTCTAAGCATTACACTCGAGAATGAAGGCATATACATCAAGTCATCTGCCGAATTACTTTCCTTATTTGTGCTTTCATTTCATTTTCATTCATTATTTATAAACTTAAAGCTTCAAAGAAGAAGGTTTTTGCATTTTTCTTTTCTTTTACCTCTGGAAGAGTTTTTGCCCCTATATTCATGTTTTTTTTATTCATAGCTTATTTAAAATTAATAAAGAGGTCAAGAAATTACTCTTCAGAAGGATTAACCCCTGTCCACATCAATCTTAAGCGCATGTTCATTTTAATATTAATTTTAATTTGATTTGGCATAGCACAAGAAAAATTCATCAAGTTAAAAGTATCACTTATACCTTCACTAAAGACTATAAAACTCTCAAAATGACTAGGTTGAAAAGCATACAAATCATTTAAGCATTTAAAAATTAATTGAACAGCCTTACCGGGGACTTTAAGTCAATTCTAGCTCTAAATTCTTAGGTTAAATAATAAGTAAAACTACTCCACATGGATATGAAAGAGTCATTTAAATAAGGTAAAACTAACTCAAAAGTAAGATGATGATTTTGAAAAATTTTGAATTTTTTTTTTCAAATTTTAACCATTTCATTATTTTCTAAAGTTTGTAAAGAAAAATGATCATTAAAACATATCTACTCTATTCAAATAAATATCAATAATACTCAACCCTCTTTCTTAATTCCCTTCTCCCACACTTAAGCTTAATATTGTCCTCAATGTTTAAAGCACAATCAAACAAATAGGGAATATCATCAATTAAAAGTACAAAGCAAGGTCAAAATCATAATTTTCACAAAACTTCACTGTTTGGTATCACGAGTTAAGAGTATTTTTGAAACAACAAGTTCACTTGACTTCTGCATTTAGGCCATTTGCGACTAAGCAAGGCACATCATTAGTAGTAATCGTGGGCCCGATATGAGCCGTGGCTGAAATTTGGACAAAATTTTTCTAAGTTATTATGTTTTAAGCTACACTTAGCTTAAAAAAAAAAATTTGAACCCTACATTAAGTCGATTTTATTTAACCAAAAAGAATCATATTTATTTAACAAAGAATAAATAAATTAAAGAACAATGAATAATGAATGAAAGAACTTGACTAAGTTATGAAAAGAATAAAGAGTATCTACTAATTTCCAAACTAAGGCAAGGAATATCAATAATTATCAAAGAATGCAAGCATCTCAAGAAAATTCAAGAATTTAAATTGTTATAAAAGAATACAAAATTGTAATTAATTAATTTTAAGGGAGTTTAGAGTTTTTAATATATATATTTATATATTTACCACATGCATACTTATATATATATATATATACATAAACATACATATATCTATTCATCATGCAAATAAATACATAGAAAATCTACTAAACACACATATAAAGAGATAATATAGAACTTAGTGTAATAATGAGTATAAATATTAAGTCATGAGCAACATCCATACAACAATAACAATATGCTAGTTTATTGTCTCTAGCTTGACAATTGTCAATACTTCACAAACAATTTTCTACTTGGAGAAGCCTTAACTCCTCCCCCTTCATCCATGTCAAATCTTTCATGATAAATTTTCAATCTCTGACCGTTGACCTTAAAAGTTCCTTTCTCCGGGTGTGTGACCTCTACTGTTCCATATGGAAAAATTCTTTTGACAGTAAATGGTCCAGACCACCTAGACCTAAGTTTGCCTGGAACAACCTTAATCTTGAGTTGTATAACAATACTAAATCTCCCTCTCTGAACTGTTTAGGACACTTTATATGAGAATCATGCAATTTCTTTATTTCCTTGTAGATCCTATTGTTCTCATAGGCTATAGATCTCCATTCATCCAATTCATTGATTTGCAATCTCCTATGCCTACCAGCAGCCTCCAAATCCAAATTTGCAGTCTTAATCGCCCAGTAAGCCTTATGTTCAATTTGTACAGGTAGGTGACAAGCTTTACCATACACTAACCTATAGGGGTAGTGCCTAAAGGTGTTTTAAAGGCTGTCCGGTATGCCCACAAAGCATCATCCAACTTCTCAGCCCAATCCTTGCGATTATGAGCCACTGTCTTCTCTAATATTCTTTTCAGTTCCCTATTTGAGACTTCTACTTGGCCACTAGTTTGGGGTGATACGGGTGGCTAGCCTATGGTGAACACCATATCTTTTCAGCACCTTCTCAATTTGACTATTACAAAAGTGGGTTCCCCTGTCACTAATTAAAGCCTTGGTGCTCCAAACCTTGAAAATAATCTTTTTAAAAACTTGAGCACTACCCGGCATCATTAGTGTGTAAGGCTTGAGCCTCAACCCACTTAGAAACATAATCCACTGCTACAAGTACATACCTGTTGCCATAGGAGCTAGGGAATGGTCCCATAAAGTCAATCCCCCAGACGTCAAATACCTCGCACTCCAATATGTACTTTTGGGCCATTTCATCCCGCTTTGATATGTTCCCGGTCCTTTGGCACCTCACAAGTTAAAATAAATGTATTAGAATCCTTGAAAATACTTGGCCAATAAAAACCCGATTCTAAAACTTTTTGTGCTGTTCTATTGGCACTATAATGGCCTCCGTGGACCACTATGGCAATGGAACAAAATCTGTGCCCCCTTCATGTGAGACACATCGCCTAATAACTGATCTGACAAATCCTAAAAAGGTATGGGTCTTCCCAAAAATAGTGTTTTAGCTCCGAAAAGAACTTTTTCTTTTGATAAGAATCCAAGTCTTGGGGAAGGACTTTCCCAACCAAATAGTTCGCTATATCAGCAAACCATGGTACTCCTTGATCTTCCATTGCATGTATGGCAATAAACTTTCCTCTGGAAATTTGTCATTGATCTCATCCTCTTTCAACTCTCCCATATGTGGGTTATCTAACCTAGATAGATGGTCTGCTGCTAAGTTTTCTGCTCCTTTTTTATCTCTTATTTCCAAATCAAATTCTTGGAGCAATAACACCCATCTAATCAATCTTGGTTTAGCATCAGATTTGGAGAGAAGGTACTTCAAGGCTGAGTGGTCAGTATATACTACCACTTTTGATAGGATGAGATATGATCTAAACTTGTCAAAGGCAAATACTATAGCAAGCAATTCTTTTTCTGTTGTAGTATAATTCTCTTGTGTGGGTGTAAGGGTTTTGCTTGCATAGTAAATTGGCTGAAAATGTTTTTCCTTTCTTTGTCCTAACACAGCCCCTATAGCGGAGTCACTTGCATCACACATTAACTCAAATGGTAAATTCCAATCGGGAGCTACCATTATAGGGCACATGTCAACTTCTCTTTCAAGAAATTAAAAGCTTCTAAGCACTGCTCATCAAAGTGGAATGTAGCATCCTTCTCTAACAGCTTAGTCAAAGGTCTTGCAATTTTTGAAAAATCCTTGATGAATCTTCGATAGAAACCCGCATGTCCAAGGAAGCTTCTTATTGCCTTGACAGATGTTGGTGGCAACTTGGAAATCACCTCTACCTTTGCCACATCCACTTCTATCCCCCTCTTTGACACCTGATGACCCAAACTATGCCTTGTTACCATAAAATGGCACTTTTCCCAATTCAACACCAGGTTAGTCTCCTCACATCTCATCAAAACCTTTTCCAGATTTAACAAACACTTCTCAAACGAATTTCCAAACACTGAGAAGTCATCCATAAACACCTCCATCACATCCTCCACTAGATCCCCAAATATAGCTAGCATGCATCGTTGAAAAGTCTGGTGCATTGCATAACCCAAATGGCATTCTACGGTATGCAAAAGTACCGTAGGGCAAGTGAAGGTAGTCTTTTCTTGATCTTCCGGTGCTATAGGGATCTGGAAATATCCGGACATTCCATCCAAGAAACAATAGAAATCATGACCAGCTAATCGCTCCAACATCTGGTCAATGAAAGGTAGTGGGAAGTGGTCCTTCCTTGTAGCATCATTAAGCCTTCGATAATCAATGCACACCCTCCAGCCTGTTACAGTGCGCATTGGGATCAATTCATTGCTCTCATTAGGTACAACTGTCATGCCTCCCTTCTTCGGGACCACTTGAACCGGACTTACCCATGAGCTATCAGAAATTGGGTAGATAAGTCCTGCGTCCAACAACTTTACCACCTCCTTCTTGACTACTTCTTTCATATTAGGGTTTAGTCTCCTTTGTGGCTGCACAACCGTCTTATATTCATCTTCCATCAGAATCTTATGGGTACAAAAGGATGGACTAATCCCCTTAATATCCGATATCTTCCATGCTATTGCCCTCTTGTGTTCCTTAAGCACAGATAGGAGTCGCTCTTTTTGGCTTGGTCAAGCTCGATGATATGATCACTGGAAGTTTAGAGTTTTCAGCCAAAAATGCATTCTAGATAAGAAGGCAATTGCTTCAGTTCTAATTCAGGGGGTTCCTCAACTGAAGGTTTCAACCTAGCAATGTTGCTTCGGTTGAACTCCTCAACCCCAAAATCCTTCTTTTGTTCAGCCCGACTTCTAACTGAGCACTAATTTCCCTTACTTCCTCAATACCATTTGCTTCACTTCCTTTTGCTAAACATAACTCCAAAGAATCTTTACTCAAGGTATCCTGCAAACAATCAGAAACAGTTAGATCTAAAGAATCAATAGCAAAGCAAGTATCATCACCGCTCATTGGCTTCCTGAAAACATCTGGCATTCGGATGACCATCTCTTCACTTCCAACCCGAAGAACTAATTTTCCATCTTTGACATCGATAACGGCACCAGCTGTTGCCAAGAATGGCCTCCCCAATATGAGTGGAACTTCAATGTCTTCATCCATGTCTAGTACTACAAAATCTGCAGGAAGATAAAGTCCTGAACCTTTACTAAAACATCCTCCACTACTCCCCTTGGAAATCTCATGGATCTATCAGCAAGCTGGATGCTCATTTTGGTGCTCTTTGGTTCTCCCAAGTTCAGCTTTTTAAACAAGCTATATGGCATGAGGTTTATGCTGGCACCAAGATCTGCCAATGCCCTTTCAACCGATAAGTCTCCGATCAAACATGGAATGGTAAAGCTACCAGGATCCTTAAGTTTCCTAGGCAACTTGTTCAAGATGACTGCAGAACATTCTCCACCAAGAGTAACAGTGGAGTTCTTCCAATTTCCTCTTGTTTGACAAGAGTTCCTTGAGGAACTTAGCATATTTAGGCATTTGGCTTAAGGCTTCAACTAGGAAGGTTGATGTGCAACTGTTTAAAAAGTTCCAAGAACTTCTTGTAATGTTCCTCATTCTTCTCCTTTTCAACCTAGAGGGGTAAGGCAATGGTGGCTGATATTCTTTTGGTTTTGTAGCAGGTAAACATTCTTCCATTGATTTTCCAACTTTCTCCATCTGGTCTCACTTTCCAATCCGACTTCCATCTCACTCTCTTGAGCTTTTGCTGGAGCTTGTAATTCCTTTCCACTCCTCAAAGTCACAGCCTTGACTTGCTCCTTAGGATTAGTTTCCGTGTTACCCGGTAATGATCCCAGCCTCTCAGACAACATTTTAGCCAATTGGCCAAATTGTTGCTCTAAATTATGGATAGACGCCTCTTGATTCCGATGACGTGCATCAGAACTTTGAATAAACTGTGTCAAAGCATCTTCAACATTAGATTTCTTCTCAGGTGGTGGTAAAGCGAGGCGTTGCTGCGGTGCTTGTAATTGTTGAGGCTGTGCTTCTGAAATCCTTGGAATGTTTGATCTTTGTGAATTCTGATCTCTCCAGGAAAAGTTAGGATGGTTCCTCCAACCGGGATTGTAGTATTACTATAAGGATTATAATTCCCAGCTTCTCTATTTGTTCTATTAATAAAATTCAGATCTTCAATACTTGAACTTTCTTCAGAAACATAAAGTCTCCATTGAACTCACAAAAGAATCACTTTGAGGTAAAGCTTCCATACTTGCTTTCATTTTACTCATCTGGGCTGTAAGTGATGCTACTTGTGCCTTAAGTTGAGAAACCGACTCGACTCATACATTGCAGCGACGGGTCGAAGATTGTTCCTTTCACTATGCCAACTAAATGTATTCCTAGCCAATTCTTCAATCAAATCATAAGCCTCAGGAGCACTTTTCTTCATCAAACTCCCACCAGCTACAGAATCGATCATCGTTTTCTTTGATCTCCAAGTGATGTATAAAATATCCTGACTAAGTCATGCAATGAAATCCCATGGTGAGGACACCGTCGAAGAAGTTCTTTAAACCTTTCCCACGACTCATAAAGTGATTCTCCTTCATACTGATGGAAGGAAAATATCTCATTTCTTAATTGAATCGTCTTATTGGGTGGAAAAATTTCTCTAAAACCTCTGGGCCACTTGATTCCAACTTGTTAATGAATGAGGAGGCAATGACTCCAACCAACTTCGCGCCTTGTCTCTAAGTGAAAAGGAAACAATAAAAGTCGTATTGATTCGTTTGGTGTTCCATTGGCCTTTATAGTAGCACATATTTGCAAGAAATTCTTCAAATGAGCATGTGGGTCTTCTGAAGCTCCACCTCCAAATTGATTAACTTGTACCATCTGAATCAGAGCAGGCTTCAACTCAAAATTATTTGCATGAATTGGAGGATATTGAATGGATGGAGCAACTCCATCGATTGTGGGCATGAACATGTCCCACATAGGTCTATGAACTTCATCTCCAACATCTCTAACTGGATCATCTCTATTTCCACCGGCTTGATTTACATTAATCCCAGGATCCTCAACTTCACCAACCCCTCGTGGATTCAAATTCACATTCCCGGTATCCATGCTTGATGATTCCGGTTGAATTTCTTTTACTTTGATGGGTGATTTTTGTAAAATCTTTCTGATCTTCCTTAGCCTTTGATGCGCTGTCCTTTCAGGTTCGGATCAAACTTAGCTAAATTGGTTGTACGACTTCGGGTCATAAACCTGCAATTAAAAAGGAAGAACAGAGTTTAGCAACTTAAAAATGGATTTAGTACACAAAAAGCTAGATTAATAATAATCAGGTTTTCTTAATATTGCTAACTCGTTGTTATCCCGCAACGGCGCCAAAAACTTGATGTGCGTTTTATCCTTGACCAAATTTAATTAATTTATAACCTATGATCTGTTCCTATGTACGGTCAACGCTAGGCAAGTGCACCTATCAAATTGTAGCATAGGACTTAATTATAGGGTCGTATTCCACGGGTCGTTAGCAAGTACCACTACTCGCCCTCTTGTTTATTATCTAGCCGATTGAATAAGATTTAGTTAAATAACTTAAACTTATAATTAACTGCTAATTATATTAATTACAAAAATTCACTAACCGACATACAAAACAAAGCTTTACTATAACAATATCACAATTACAATAGGTTACTCCATCATACTTGCATGAATTAAAACCAATTAATCCTATTAATTACTTATCTGCTGAAATTCTAAATTCATAGTCCTTATTCATAACGAACTAATTCTAATCCCGAATGCATTTAATAGAATCTCTTCTAGTAAATGGACAATTCAGAATTGCTTTATTACGCTCTTTTATCCTTAAATTTCCTAAATATACAGCAAGCTTCATGATAATATCTCTATTAACAGGAGTAGCTTGTCCTAGTGACTTAGATCTACTTGATGAATTATTTCTCAACAATTTCCATCAAGATCTAGTGTAGAATCTTGTCGTGCACTACAATTTCCTAACTTTTATGAAGACCCATCACCAGAAATTAGTAATTAATTGGATTACTAACTATTAAATACAAGTTTCATGCTAATATGACTTCGTAACCCAAAATCTACTCACACATGTTAAAATACGAACACAAACTTATCAACAACATGATTAACGATGAAAACAAGATGAGAGATAGAGAAAGAAGAGAAACCCCTTTCTATTACAACAATAATGGTAGAGTCACAAACACAACACTTGATTCCAGAGTCTCTCCCTAGTTTTCTTCCAGAATCGCAACAAAATATTCACTTGATGAACAGTTACAAGATACGTTGATGATAGAAACTATGAACAGGTGTGTAGGTATGTAGAATGAATTCGATCATTCCTGAATGGGTATCATCCATTTATACTACTCTCTTTCTAAATGGGTTAACAAATGAAAATATACAACGTTTACTAATGGATGTACTGTTTGGACGAACGGTTGTAAAAATCATATTGTTGCTTCCCAATTAATCACGTCGTGACTCAAGTTTCCTCTAATTTCATGCTTCACAAGTTGTCACGGTCGTGATCTTCACCAAGGTAGGTACTGGCTTGATAAAAACTCCTTTCCTCCTCATTCACGACCGTGATTCCACTCTTCATAGGAAAAATTGTGGTCCTTGCTTCAAGTCACGCGTGATTGGCTTCAAGGTGAAATGACTTTGCTGCTACTTGAATCACGCCTGTGACTTAAATCCTTTAGCCAAATTTCTTCTTTGATTTCTTTTAATCACTCCATTAGGTTCTAATTTGACCTGAAATGAAAATACACACTAATTAAGTATCAATTCTAATACAAAATCTTATCATTAAACTGAGAATTGGACTTAATTTGCTTATTATGAATAGATATAATCCATGCTTATCAATATTACCCAAATAAACTCATTTACTTAGAGCTAGGTCTTCAAGATTCATTTTTGTACGGAACTGGAATGATTTGCATCAAGTTGGAGAAGATGGACAGTGAAATTACGTGATATAGAGCTGCTGTCAAAAGTACAGTGAAAGGTTCTGTAAAAGGTTCTGGATTTCTAGAAAAATTCTTTATCCTTAAAGAAACCATCTGGAAAACATTCTGGATTCCGAATACTTTCATCATTTTTCTTCTTTCTCTTTAACTGATACTACACACTTAATAAACTCATTAGTAATCATTTTTACTCTTTTGTTATCATCAAAACCTATTTAAGAGAACTAACAAAAGATATTGAAAAGGATTGTGTATTGAGAGAAAGAGAGATATGAAAGTATGAGGGAGAGGGAGAGGGAGAAAGAGAGAGCATTATCTTCCAATACAATACATGATAACAGGGAACCATATAACACAATAGGAGAAGAGAGGTATAACATAAGTTTCTTTCTTGTATCATGTTTAGTGTGTTAAGTACATCTCAATTTCTTTTTTCTTAATGTTTTATATTATTTACCATGCATAAGTATACATTAAATAACAATGTTAATAGTTATAGTATTAATATTATTGTATGTTTGTTTTTACTATGTCTTCTCATTCTATTACTGTCTACTGTTATCATTACCATTACTAAAACCTAAGGGTAGATTTACACACTCATGATTTTTCAAAGTTAATCTTTAAATTATTTAGAATAGGTTTAAAATTTATATTTGTTTTCATTATATCATAATATTGATACCCTCAATTTCTTTTTTTTCCTCTTTTAAAATTGTTGTGACTTGCTCCTCTCTTTTATGATCTTGAATTATGAATCGATGCCCTTCACTAGATACTAAAAAACCATACTTTTACCTTTTATTATGATACATACATACTATATATAGATATTGAAGTTCAACTACAACTTGATGAATAAAAATAATTATATGCAAAATTTGTATAAGTTTTGTTATAAATAATACTAAAAAACAAAAATTGTTAACTAAAAAATTGCAAGTAGAGTAAAAAATAACATGATAAATTGATCAATTAATCAATCGTACAATATTTCACAACCATCTTCCTAATATCAATTGTAAGAAAATGTTAAAACATTAACTCATATCATTATCATTATTTATTAGTATTTTTTGCAAAAAGATTATTAAAACATTTGTATTAATGAAAATGTTATTACTATTTATCATGTACTATTACAAATAAATAGCAAAGTGTCCATCACCCCCGGTCTATCCATGTATATATATTAGTATCTCAAGTAAAATGACTATTATTATTTATTAATACTTTGTGTGATAAGATTGGAAATCTTGTAGTGTTGAAATTTTTTATAATATTTTTTTTCAACTAAGAATAGGTAAATAGTGTTTAATGAGAATTTATTTGGTTAATTATTTTTTTTAACAAATGAAACTTAATTTTATTAGTAATAATGTAAAGAAAGAAAAGTAAAAGTAAGGGCCAGTTACAAAAGCATGACATGTGTTGTGACCAATTTGCAAACACATGACCTGTGTTATTTTCTTTTTTATAAAAAGGTGACCTAAGTTTTTATAAAAAACTGTCAATATTATTTAATAATTTTAGAATAACACATGTTAATATCTTATTGGTCATAAAAATTAATTTAACATTTTCTTCAATTTTCTCATTTTTCAAAAATAATTTTTAACATTTTATTTATTTAATTTTATTTAGTAATATTTTTTATTAAATTAATTTTTTTATCAATAAAACTCTAACATATATCCCTCTAATAGTAATTAATTATAATGAAACTTTTGTATAAAACTAGATAATCTATTTGTTAAAAAAAATTAATACAGGTCATGTTTTGTAAATTAACCAAAACTCATGTCACATTTTTGTAAAGTAAAAAATGGGTAGAAGCATTTTATTAATAGACAAGTAAATAATTGAAAAAAGAAAAAAAATGAGATAAATAGAAAAGCGGCGGTATCTTACTTTGGGTAAATTACATGTAAAGGTATTAACGTTTTAAATGGTTAAAAAGTTCAATTAATATTTGTAGATTAATTCATTTAATGTGTCAATATTTCAAGTGGTTAAAAAGTGGTATTAACATTTTGTAATGTAAGTCAAATAAAATATTAATATTTTACTATTAACAAACTAAGGAAACTTTAATTAAAAATTAATCCAAATGTTGATTAAATAAATTGTACAAAATGTTGATATCTCATTTGATTTAATCTACAAAACATTGATTCATCTTTTTAGATACCTAAAACATAATATCTTAAAAAACATTAATATTTTAAATGAACTTACCTCAAACGTTAATACTTTCCTAACGTAATTTACCTTACTTCAAACAAATAACCTATCTACTAAACCATATTCAACTACATAATGAAATTTTCTTTCTAAATAATATAATATATAATTTTATTTAAAAAATGCTTGAGGGTCATGGGCCCATCTCTAAATAATGGTGATGATGATGATGATATTAATGATGGTATTAGGAAACAAGTAACAATACGGTAACAACAAAGCGATACAAATGTAGTTGTAATGATGAAGTTTGGTATTGGTACCATATTGTTGGTGGTGATAACTGTGGTAGTTGTGGCAATGTTGTTCATGGTGCCTACAATGATAGCAGCGATAGCTGTGATGGAGGTTGTAAATTGAGGTGAATATGATGAAATCACAATTGTCCTAAACTAATCCATTATCAGCCCTCCATGTATCCTCACTAAAGAAGAAACGATAAGGCTCACAATTCGATTGACACCAATCTCACATTATAAAGGCTTCACCATAACCTTAAATGTCATTAATGAAAAATCTAAAGACTCATTTGGCATAAAACCAAGTGCCAACTAAAAAAAAACACTTAGAAACTTCATATAAAAAGTCTCGTAACATAAAATTACATAATAAAAGTTTAAACTTAAACACGCTAACTATCTCAATTTTATATTCATTCTAGTAATCAGCTGGAAAATCGGCTCCGCTATCGTCATCCCATAATCATGAAAAGACATAACAATCAAATAAAAACCACTGGATCAGCACATATTCTTGAAAAGTAAAAAGGAATAAACGCAAGGCCCAATACGCCAAACCACGATCACATGTGCATGAATAAACAATAATATATTCACATGCAAACATGATAATATATGCAATAGTCATAATTTATTATTTTTTAATTAGTTAGGCAACCAACACAGTTTAAAACAATTTACAACTAGCCCTAAACCTAAAGTAAATCATGATTCCATGACAAGAAAAATACGTATACACATATATAGATACTTATATACATTGATGTTGGGTACTCCTTAACACCCCAGGTACCATGCTCGTATCACTCATAAACTACTGGAATCCTTTCTATGTGTAACTCCATTGGACACAACAACACACATAGATCATTAGGGTATCGTCCTAATGACACCAATCTCCGGTCTACGAAACCCAGCCAAGCACAAGCAGTAGACAATTATAAGCTTTACTCACAAACATCAACCAAGGTAAGGGTGTATCTGATACAACGCTCGGAACAATAACTCAACAAAACTAGAACCACTTGATCATATATAACAAATACTAACTCAAAACTTGATTTTAAAAAGAAAACATGCTTATAAGATTCTTAGCTTTCTAAGCTATCAAGAACTATTACTTATTTAGGTCTAGATATACTTTCCTACTTATGTTTAGGTGTACTAGATGTTAAGCCATAGGTTTAGGTGCTTAGAAAGGTCAAAACAATGATAAAAAGAAGATCACAACTCCCCATGTTGATCACACCAATAGTGGAGAGTGTGAAGGCTCTGAAGTAAAAAAAAAAAAAAAAAACACAACACAACACCCTTGTCACACCTATTTATAAGGGGCATGATGGCCATTAAGGCCTCCGACACGGCTATGATCGGCCAAGATTCGTGACTCCTAATGAGATCATGGCTCGTGTCACGACCATGATCTTTGTTTGTACCCCTTAGCTCCAAAACACAAAAAACTCCAAAAACATCCATTTTCTTGATTTCTAGAAAGTTAAAAACTCCAAAATAACCATCTTTTCAACATATAAGCATTGTTATAAATGTGATACCTGAATTTCAAATGATTTTTCCCTTTTCTTTGGAAATCAACAACTGCAACCACTGACAAGAAAACTTATGGCATGATCACTTCGCTAAATGGAATAATGAAGGAATGAAATTCCAATTCAAATGGAATGTAAAACGGTTGTAATGGTTATTATAATGTTCATTTGGTGTAAAAAGTAAAACAAGTAATTATTAAAATAAGAAATAATATATATATATATATATATAATACCCTTGTATTTATTATAGACAGAGGATAATTGCATATGAGTTATTTTCAAGATAGAAGTATTCATGACAAAGTTGAAAAATAGATGGCAATTCAGAGGATGGAGACATGAATTGTTATTCATCATTTTAAGTAATAGTATTCATTATGAATTATCATTCCTTTCAAGTGAAGACCGTAATATCAACTTTACATTGAATAAGAAAAGAATGAATAACCATTCATGTTAAGTGAATAGACTGTTAGGGCTTTCCAATGTCTCCAGAGGCACGAAAACCTTTAACACAACAATGCAAACTCAAAAAAGTTGACCCCTCCGGATCATCAAAAGACCAAAAAGAAGAGAACTTAACTAGTTCTTTGACCTTTATTGTTCCTTAGAGCAAGATACTATTTTGAGGGATTTTTAGAGTTAGTTTCATATGAAACCACTACAAAAAGATACGTATATTTTGTTATGTGGGAGATAAACTGTAATTATTTTATTATGAATGAATATTTTACCTTTTTATTTAATAACATATTACATCTCCATACCATTCTTTATAAATTATTTTATTTTATTTTATTTTACAACAATGATAGTGTTAATGTGGATCCTGATTAAAAAATTTATATCTTATCTTACTCCTAAAATTTTATTCTTCCAAGTGAAATGAGCAAAACGTTTAAAATTTATCCACCGTTAGCACCATACTCATTATCATATTAAGGGTCTGTTTGTATGGTTTATTTTCATCTATATCTATATCTTTTTCATATGATATGTGTAACTATGTCTGATTTGTTTATATTTGATCTATTTGATCTTGAGAACTGCCAACTTTTTTTTTTTTTATCTATACCTATTTCTTAATAAATAATTTGTTAGAAAAAAGTTTGAAAAAAATATTTATATCTATCGAAAAAAAGCTAAACAAACACACCCTACGGATGATGTAATGAGTTTTGTTATATGCAGTACCATTAAAATCTGCAAATCAAATTTTTTTTCAATTTGAAATTTAAAGAAAAGTGATAGATATTCTAATTGGGACAGAGAAGGCCGAGAAAAGTGATATATATATATATATAATATATATATATGAAATTGTTTACAGACATCTAGTGAATACTTAAAGAAGCGTGAAAAGAGTAATCTTTTTATTATTTTCATGGACTTATTTTTCTATAAGATTTAGTATTTAAAAAAAAATTATTCTTTTAAGCTTCTCAACTAAGGGGCATTTATATATTTTTTAATTTTCAAATGTAAACATAAAAAAGAAGAAGGAAAATGATGGGACTAAAAGCGCTTTTTTCTTAATGTAAAAGTAACACGGATGCGTGTCCTAAAGA
This sequence comes from Combretum micranthum, assembly GCA_024138025.1. Classification (NCBI taxonomy): domain Eukaryota; kingdom Viridiplantae; phylum Streptophyta; class Magnoliopsida; order Myrtales; family Combretaceae; genus Combretum; species Combretum micranthum. Next base: position 169,364 of record JAMXBD010002413.1, read on the forward strand.
TCAACGGTTATCATATTATTATTATTATTATCATCATTATCATCTAGATAAAAAACAAAACGTATTATCACCTAAATTAGCTTTCAAAATCTCAATCAGTTGAGTGATTCATCATTGCTGTCATTTTCCACAATAACCTACCATGTGGAGCGTTCCGGATGAACTTGGAGCCTACCTTCCCTTGTAGTCTAATCAACATCATTTTATCAATTTAAAAACTCACAATTCAATGCACCCCCAAGATCTAACGGTCTGTTTGTTTCCTGGCGTAGAAATCATACACGGATAAATTTTTATAAAAAATAGATACAAATAAAAAATTAAATAATTTTATTCATAAAAACATTAAACAGATCAATATAAATTAAATATAAATGAAGATAGAGATTAGATACTGATACAATATATACTGCCTAGTACCTCCACCATATAAACAAAAAAACAATCAACACCACATACATATAAACAAAAAAACAATCAACACCACATACACATGTACAACCACAGGATGGAGACGCAATTTATTTCTTTCTTTTCTTTATTAACAAAATAAGATGTAAAATTAGGAAAAATACATATATATTTTTTCCAACTTTTCTTATTTGAAATGTTAATTTTTTTTAAGCCAAAGCACATTAGTCCGTACATATTTTACTAGTTTGTATAAAAATATTTTATTAAAGTGTGGTTTTTAAAAAATAAATTAAAATTTAAGATTGTTATAGCATGCTAGAGCTTTATAATCAAATTATATGAATACTAATATTTTAAGTAAATTAATTTAAATTCGGTTGTATCCTCCTAAAAATTATAATAAATGATAACTAAAAAATTAGCAGCATGTTTATTTGTTTCATTATTTTCTGGCTATTTTACAATCTTAATTCTATCTTCTTAAAAATATTTATTAAGAAACTGATACTAATTAAAAATAAAGATTTTTATTAATAAAAAGATCAAATAAATCATATATGAATATAATTAAAAACCAAACAATTCAAATGGACCCATGAACACGATTTTAATAATACTCCTTTGTCACTTTGAGTCTGCTTTCAAGTATAGTGAGATATCTATCCAAGATCCAACAAGAGTTTTGTATTTTTCAATAGAGGTTATAGGAGGCGTTACAAATATATACTACTTTTTTTAAATGCTTCCATTATAATTTAATTTCCGATAAAAAAAAACAAATAAATGATCAAGAAAATGTCGGTTAACAACCTTTTTTCTTTCTTTTTTTCCACCCTTATTCTAGAGTGAGAAAATTAACAATGTCCTGAAAGAGAAACAGAAATCACAAAAACAACTCCTTTTCCTTCTGGTTTTGCACTTCCACAACACATACAATGCACACTTAACACTAAGACACGCATTGCTCTCCCTCTCTCCCTCTCTCCCCTTGAGTCATGTCATATCCACCATTTTGTTGACACCTCTTTTCACTACCTCTGTTTTCTCTTTTATGTGGTGTTCCTATCCTATGCTACAACACTGCACAACTTTCTCTCTCCTTTTAGGTAGCACTTTCAAGGGAAGGGTTATGTGGGGTATTCCTACATAAACAGTTCTTGACTTTTCTTGCTTTCGACTTAATTTTGCTTCTGAAGCTTGTAAAAAAGGGTACTTTTTTTAAAGTTTCATTTTCTATTTTAATACTGTCATAGTTCATAATTTGTGTTTTAATCTGGATTTTAATATTTGGGTTCATCTCAAGTTTGAATTCTACTGCTTGTCAGCAAAGAAGTTTGAATTTTGATACTTACCCTTGGAAAAAAAAAAAAAAAAAGAAGTTTGAATTTTGCTGCCTTGCCCAGATAAGAAGTTTTAATTTTGCTCATTCATTTTGATACAGTAATCATCAAGTAGTAAGAGATAGAGCAATGGCTGCAAAGTCTGATGAGCCGGCACCACATCCACCAAAGGAGCAATTGCCCAATATTTCATTTTGCATTACAAGTCCACCTCCGTGGCGTGAGTACTATTTAGCTTTATGTTCCTTTTTTTTTTTAATTTTTATGTTAATGCTAGTGGTTGTGCTTACTTGGGATTCCATGTTTTTTTTTTTAAGTATATTCAAGGATGTTCCTGTTAGGTTTGTTTAGTTTTGAGAATCGTGTTTCCATTTATTTAATTGTTGGAAGTGACTTTCTTTTAGAAACTATCTTTTAAGGAATCTAGTGTCTTTTTCCATACTTTAAGTGATTCTTTGCAGGTAGATTCTTCTTGTGTTTTGATTTAAATTCATAAAGATTCAAATAAAAAAAGGTTTCAATTGTCTTGCCTGTAGCCAAACCGGTGATTTCATTGTATCTTTTCAGATTTTTATTCCCCCAGCAACTCGTATTTCCGATTCAAATATGGGAAGTTGATAATTTGTTTTCCTCAATTTTCCATCTGGTTTAACTTTCACTTATTCATGTTATTGTTGAGTTGTGGTAAAACTAATTGGATTTTCAGGCTTTAGAAACTTTCATGGTTTTCAGGCAAGTTGAGAGTTAAATTCCCTAGTTTGACCCTCTACTTCTCTTATTATGGAACTCAACTTAGTTTGTTTTGTGAAGTCTATCCTCTGATAGGGTTGAAGGTATTTAAATGGCTGTTCCTTGTCTTTATTGTATTGGACCTTTTGATGATATCTACTTGCCTCATTTGCAATTAATTTATTGTTTCTGTATTGTTTGTTTTCTATTTAAGAATGCATTTAGCTTGTTCGCTGTACTTGTTGGTTTTATTTCTTCAAAAGAATCAAGACTTAAGTTTAATAAAATATTGCGATGCTTAATGCAGCGAAGCAATTCTCCTGGGCTTCCAACATTTTCTTGTTATGCTTGGCACAACTGTTCTCATCCCCACTGCGCTCGTGCCACAGATGGGAGGCAGAAATGTGATATAAACTTACATTACTTGAAATGCGTGTTTCTATTGATAGAGATGAAAAATAAAAGTTTCCGGATGTGATCTTCAATTTCACGTGCTTACGATGCTTACCATGTAACAATTGTTATAGGAGGAGAAAGCGAAAGTGATCCAGACTCTACTTTTTGTTGCTGGTATAAACACATTACTACAAACGCTGTTTGGAACTCGGTTGCCTGCTGTAATTGGAGGGTCTTATACTTTTGTCCCTACCACAATCTCCATCATCCTTGCTGGCCGTTTCAGTGATTCCTCAGACCCCGTTGATGTACGTTCCTCTACAGCTGATATTGTTGCTTTTATGTCTTATACAATTCTTTCTGCATCAGATTGTTGCAATATTCCTGTACATTCAACTTTTAAATCCTTATATACATTATCAGAGACCCTGGACAGAGTCTATATGGAGTACATTAGATTTTACAGATGATGCATAATGCCTCTGTACTTTGTTACTGTCTCTGTTTTACCCTTCCCCGTAAGTTTGATTTTCATGATTTTCAGAAATTCAAGAGGACCATGCGAGCAATCCAGGGTGCCCTTATCGTGGCCTGTACTATTCAGATCGTACTAGGCTTCAGTGGCCTTTGGCGGAATGTTGTCAGGTTTAAAAGTTCTCCACTTAATTCATAATGCAACTTTTATTTTATTTTATTTTTTTAATTCCCAAATAAGCTTGTGGCTTTACTTTTACTTAAATAACAAGTGAAACTTCAGATATGTGAATTTTATGTCTTATCATGTGTGAAAAACAAAAAATTAAAGTGAAAGACTGGGCTCTTAGTCTAGTGCAGGAGAAGCATAACTTTTCTGGGTTATCAGAATGAGAGGATCCTGATTACAAGGCATTATATGTGATGTGCCCCTAAATTTTTCAACCAGATTTAAGGGCTTTTTATGGATAGAAAATCCGGATCAAGGTTTTAGGCAATTTAAAGATGATCTTTTATTTGTTTTTTGGTTTAAAAAAATTAGAAAGAAGAGTTTTTGTGTAGTTGTTCTGCACTAATCAATAAAATAAACTACAATCTAATTATATGATTGATATCACTCACAATCACATAAATTACTACGGTGTTCTAATAATTGGGTTTGCCACAATCAAATAATATTGATTGATCATAATAATGTCTTCAAATGAGGAATCACTCACAAGAGAAAAATGTTATTCATATCAAATACAATGTGATACCCTTTTATTAGTGGTGAACAAAATAGTTGAGGGCAAATTAGTAATAGAGGAAAACAATAAACTTGCCATTGAAGTCTTGTAGCATGGCAGTCAGCTTTATCTAGATCCTATAGGTGGGCATTTGGATCAAGCCTTCATCACACACTTTGTCTGGTCCCTTTGAGTTAGCTCAGCCAGATGATCCCTGTTCTGCAGCACTCTGCTGCAACTTTATCTGTAGATCTCTTTGGTTCTTGAACTTGGCTTGACTTTGATGGATTCTTACTTATTCCTGGTTAAATGACCAATGTTTAGGATCAATATTTATGTCAATATGCAATGGTTATTAATACTATAGATTGAGTTAGTTCGGTCAATCTTTTGGGATGCTTTCATTGTTAAATTGTTTTCTAGTAATGTCATTAGATTGCTAAGGCTAGTTTTCTGTCCAGCATAGGAATATTTAATATTCATTATTCCAATTTCAGATTCTTAAGTCCACTTTCTGCTGTTCCATTGGTAGCTCTGGTTGGCTTCGGGTTGTATGAGCTTGGATTTCCTGGGGTGAGTGTGATTCAATTCTTCTAATTGCATCTATTACAAAGGAGGATTGTGGTTGTGTTGTGTGTTTGGAAGGGTGGGATAAAAAATTCTTTCACATTAATTGGTTCTCATTTTGAATGGTCAGGTTGCCAAGTGTATTGAGATTGGACTTCCAGAACTCATAATTGTAGTTTTTGTTTCCCAGGTACGACATTTGCATTCACATAGCGAATTCTTTATTACTGTTTAAAATTTCTGATGTTTGGTCAGTAAAGGGCACATGCCCATCATTTTCCAGACGCTTTTCTTTCTATTTGTTTGATACGGTTAAAATGTTTAACTCAATGATTGTTTTGCAGTATCTGCCACATCTGATACATGCAGGAAAGCATTTGTTTGAACGATTTGCTGTCATATTTGCCATAGTAGTTGTGTGGATATATGCACATATCCTTACAGTTGGTGGGGCTTATGATAATGCTGCACCTAGGACACAAGCAACCTGCCGCACAGACCGTGCTGGGCTTATAGATGCTGCTCCATGGTAACCTTTTAAATTTCCTACAATGTCTTTGTTCCATCACTTATACTTGTAATTAGATGCAGCCACCTCTTGTCAACTGATGTTGAGAAATGAATTCAATGCTTCTATTATGATATGGGTGCTCTTAGGAGTCATCTAAACCTCTGATAATAGCTAAATTGTGGTTTACCCAGAAAAGGCACCTTCATTTACCCCGAACAAAGGCTAAATTGTGGTTTACTTTCATGACTGATGCTTGGAGAACCTTAATGGAGTTTGCTTTGTATCAGGATAAGAGTTCCGTATCCATTCCAATGGGAGCTCCTTCATTTGATGCGGGGGAAGCTTTCGCAATGATGATGGCTGCTTTTGTTGCTCTAGTAGAGGTTTGTTTTTACCATCATATTATCAATCTGGGTTCAAATTGTGCATCATCTATTTCAAAAGGTGGATTGCTTCTGCTCTTTTTATGCTCAACAAGTTAGATTCTTGTCTGTTTATTGAAATGATGAGTTTTACATGAAATATAATCAAATTGTCCTTTTTGACTCACATTTCATTATAGTAGAGTTACACTTATTTAGGATTAAACCAGAATTTCTTTTTCAGTTATTTTTTGCTATGGATTGATATTTTTCTAATAGTTGATTATTTCATGCAAGCAGTCCACTGGTGCTTTTATGGCTGTGGCAAGTATGCAAGTGCAACTCATATGCCACCATCAGTTCTCAGCCGTGGCATAGGTTGGCAGGTAATCTAAGAACACTTTGTTCCTTCTTCTTGTTGTTCTTTCTTTGATTTTCCCTCTATGAAATAAGATTCTTGATTTAACCCCGTTGGAGGATCCAATATTATATGTTTGTTCGCTTTAGCGATTAGATTTTACACAATTTAAAAATATTTTTTCTCAGCCATGTTTTTGGTAAGATTTATGCAGGGTCTTCACATTCTATATTTTCCCTCTGTTTATTTTGGACATGTAATGCCTGCTGAAGATAACATGTTCCGGAATCCCTAGTCAGAACAAAATACTCCTTTTGCAAGATAATGCAATACACAATATAGTACACACTGGTGAGAAAGATGGTAAACCAAGAAAAGACTTGATATCAACATGAGAATGTGAAAGATAACATGTTCCGGAATCGCTTGTCTGAACAAAATTACTCCTTTTGCAAGATAATGCAATCCACAGTATACTACGCACTGGTGAGAAAGAGAGTAAACCAAGAAAAGACTTGATATCAACATGAGAATGTGATGTGAATGCATCCTTGCTGCTATATGGATGTATCATCAATGTCAATTTCAGCTTGGAAATTTAGATGTAACGAGAAGTGCATAGCAGCATTGGTTCCAGGATTGATAATTGCTTTTGCCTAGATGCCTGCTGTTTATCTTACCAGTGAATTTACTGATAAAAGTACATTGGGGAAAGATTTGACCTCCAAAAAACATGTTAGTTCATTATGAGAAGGAAAAAGACTTATATAGGAAATTAAGTGAAAAAGTTTCTTTGTTTGTTCCTTTTTTTTAATTCACATGCCAATTCATTAACCTTGTAGCCAGCCCTCTTTTTTAGCCGACCAAATTATTGTTTACCCTTAAGCTCTGGCACTTGTAATTTTCAGACCGCTCCACATGAGAGCTTACTTTGGTTACCTTTGAGTTTTGTACTCTAAGATGCAGTGTAGCTTAGCTACCTCGGACAATTTTGTGTGCATATCATATTTCCCTTAAATGAAAGTTGCATTTTACTGGAAGAAAATTTAGATGCACAGACCAATTAGTAGGTTTTATGAGATCTAATACTTGGTTTTATCTAGTGAATACTGCCTGGAACTGTAAATATATCGCACTTGAGGATTCAAACATGATGATAAAAATAGCATCAAATCATTAAAAAAAAAAAAAAAAAAAATATTCTCTTTATACATCCAAAACATAGCAGTGTAAGGCATCTACATGCAATGGTTTGTATGCATCTGCTGTTTGAAAGGTGTAAAGTTTAGTTGCCCAGCCAGTTACTCAGGATTCCAAGTTAACTTCTTTTAAGGATTCCAATCTGGAAGAAGAGTTGATTTCTGCTATTATGACCATATGGATGAAGCTGCCAAATGAGTTGTCGTTTTCCTATAGACATTTATGGCAATGATAATGCATAATATTGACTGGTTATTCATGTATGTAACTACTGGATTACTGAGTTACAAATTATTTTCATCATTGGTGTCATAATTGCGAACTTCTAATTTTCTACCAGGGTGTTGCTATTTTGATATCTGGTTTGTTCGGAACAGTTAATGGCTCCTCTGTTTCAGTGTAAGGCATCTATGAAAACCAAAGATGTATTTTAGCATTAATTGGTGTTTGCTGCTAACAAGGGAACTCTTATTGGTTCCTTTTCCAGGGAAAATGCTGGTCTTTTGGGCTTGACACGTGTTGGCAGCAGAAGGGTGGTGCAAATAGCAGCTGGTTTCATGATTTTCTTTTCTGTTCTTGGTACACTGTTAATTTTTAATTTTTTTCAAAACAACCAAGTGCACCAAGCTATGCATAATTTCAATACAACTATGAAATGAAGCTTTCCTATTTTTCTTCTTGTGTCTCTTATTGTCCTTATCTTCCATCGATGCATCATTTTACAGGTAAATTTGGAGCAGTCTTCGCATCAATACCTGCACCAATTGTTGCAGCGTTGTACTGTCTTTTCTTCGCATATGTAGGTAAGGTTACCTAGTTTGATGAGTGTCTAGTAGTGTGCAGATCTTTGTTCTTTATGCAATTAAAATCTTTTAGGTAATAGTGCAAAATGTAGACTACTTTTGATGTAAGGGTTATTCATGATGCTCTGCATATGCAGGTGCTGTGGGTCTGAGCTTTCTTCAGTTTTGCAACCTCAATAGCTTCCGCACTAAATTTGTATTAGGCTTTTCTGTCTTCATCGGTTTGTCCGTTCCACAGTACTTCAATGAGTACACTGCGATTAATGGTTATGGTCCAGTCCATACTGGTGCAAGATGGGTAAGTACGAAAATGCTTAAATTTGTTGCAATGAAATGGTTGTTCCTTGTTTATAATAATCCTTGGAGTTGGGAGTCTTATGTACCAACTGCTTTGAGCTCTACTAACAAAAATTATTTGCATTATGTTCTTGACAGTTCAATGATATCATCAACGTGCCTTTCTCGTCAGAGCCATTTGTTGCAGGGTGTGTGGCATATTTCCTGGACAATACCCTAAAAAGGGATGCTACCATCCGGAAAGATCGGGGGAAGCACTGGTGGGACAAGTACCGATCCTTTAAGGGTGACACTAGAAGTGAAGAATTCTATTCATTGCCTTTCAATCTAAACAAATATTTCCCATCAGTCTGAAAAACGTGTTGGTATATTTATATTGTGGTGCCAACTTTACACATTGAAATGATCTCCAACACGCATCTGGTCCCTCCGAATGTCCCTTCATGCCCGTGAACATCATGTGCAAATTATAGTAAATATAAGGTAGTCTCTCCCCTTCTCTTACAGATATATGAAACATTTACTTGATTGTTTTCTCTCTGTAAAACTAATTGGAGAAGGGCTTTTGAAGTTAAAGAGAATTGATGTCTTGCTGTATCTGTTATAATTGACTCAAGGCTTCAATTCTATATATGTATTGCCACACCAGTTTTAATCTATCCAAGGCAGGTTCAAATAGTGTCCTGTGTTGCAGCAACTGGTTTGGACTTCCATGCAGCAATGAAACCAAGCACTCACATTGGTGTTTAGCTTGATGGTTTTCCGAAATCCTTGATCAATTGGATGCAAGATCTAGGTCAAGGTTTATTTTAGTCGGTGCAAGTTATTTTTCGGTTAAGGAAATCTTTGGAAAGTAGTGTGTTCATTTTGCAGAATGTTTTTTGAATTTATTCTAACATTTATGCGATTAAAGTTCAAAAATTGTCGTGTATTGAGTAATAATCTCAAGATGATGTGATTATTGGTGTCTTCTAGTGGCGAGTGATAGCAAGCGGCAGAAATGGCAGCCAATGATAAGTGTTAGTAGTTGATAACCATGGAAAAAAAATCTTTGAACAATGAGGAAATTATTTTTTCCTCATTGTTGACTGGTTTTGCTCTGTGATAGTTAATCTCTATCACTTGGGTCATCGCTATTGTTTTCTTCTGCCATTGCTTTCCATTAGAAGTCAGTTGCATGTGCAACCTCTTGAAATTATTATGTTAATACGAGACAAAAGAAAAAACTTAAAATTGCATCGACTGAAAGAAACATGCCCAGATTGTGCCAATTAATTGCTTTCTTCTCAAAAGCTCCACCACAACTCACATAAAACCAGATATGACATCCCACGTGGGGTGCCAAATTAGTGGAAGGGTGGGACTTATGCACTATAATGGTTATAGAATAGTCTAGATTGATTGGTGAATGTGTTAAGATTGGCATAATAATCATCTAATTTCAAAACTTAAACTTATAGATATGGCATGAGGTATTATATTTATTATATATCACTTTTTCTCATTTGTGGGATAGGACTTTGATTTTGATTAAGATTCATCAAGTGGACGATTTAATTTTAACGGATTTGAAATTAGTGCATAGAGGTTCGAACTCTTTTAACTCTTTTTGCTTTGATACTATGTTAATACTAGTACCATAATCATCTAATCTGAAAGCTTAAGCTAAGCTTTTAAATATAGCATGGATTATTATATTTATTATGCACCGGAATGAATCTTTTTCAGCAGGGGACCATGCAGTAATATGGAATCAATGCACTGTTGTAGTGGTAGAAGAGAACTAAAGAAGGCATTGATGTGTTATTATCCTTAGCTGGACTAATGGGTATAGGTATAAATTCTGTTTTAAGGTGACATGGTCAAATCCTGGTCCTAAACATCTTGTGGTCTAGGATATAAAATAACTCATTGATAGATACAATTGGTTCTTATATGCTCATTCTTGGAGTTTAAATAGCTTTGAACATCATATCCGCGGTATCATTCGCTGTGTCTGGAATAATTGTTAATTTGGCTATGAGTTGGTTTTGGTTGAGAAATCTGTCACATGAAGCTATGTATGGTGTTTGACAACCTTGGTGTGGATTTGATATCTTGTTGGACAAAATTTGCATGACAGACATATCATCACCTAAATAATTCACAAATTGATTGCTACATGTCCAATTCTTTGGACCATTCATGAAAATATTAGTGTGATTCTTGTGCCAATAAATAAAAAAGACTAACCATTGATGATCATATGCTTACATATCCATTAAACAGAGCTAAGAGAGGAATATAGAGTGTCTGTTCCATGAGAAAACGAGATTATTTCTGAAAGTTCACTGAAATATAATTTGTAATAATTAGTGTTATTACAATTCGATTATTTTTTAAGATTTTACCATTGGATTTCCACTATAATCAAATGTTATAGTCATTACTAGTGATGGTTAGAACCTAGGCTAGTTTGCTAGAATTACTTATGCTTAGACCGGCTCATGAAGCTATGATCTTGGTCAGTTCGAAGAATGCGTTGTAGCCACTTTTTTAAAGATAAATATCTTTGAAAAAATAAAGGCTAAAATTATCTTTAAACATTGATTTTTTCCTAGTATAATTTATCTTTAGATACCATCGGGCGATATATAAAATTTTCATATATGGTAACTGGGTAAATATTGCTAGTTGGACTCCTCACAAATTTGCTAGATTTTGGAATCCTTCAACACAGACTAAAATTAGAATAGAATGGACCCGTCGAAACTTGAATGGATTCCTTCCTTGAAAAAACCTTCATATTCTATTTAAGTGCAACTGCAACGTATCATTGGAAAGAAAAAGGTTATTCCCACAAGCCTCAAAAAGCTATTGGAAATGTTGCTTTTAAGAGTTTCAAAGCTGGGCTGGTTCACAGCCAGTGCAAGGAAATTCTAGCTGAAGATTGCCTTCTTTGATATGAAAGGATTTGTATTATACAGGATAGTGGAAGGTAGAAAGAGATTTAATTGTATCCTAAAGAGAACTTTATTGTGAATCGGGTATCTATAGACCTGATCATAAACTGTTCGATATGTGATAAACATATATTTTACAGTTGGTACTTCATCATATGCTTAATACATTATATATCATAAATTTTGTCATGTAGTTTATAAAAAAAAAAATTATATAAATTCTTTCCTTTTGCTTGAGGCCCTTTTTCTTTTTTATTGAATTTTAGTCTCTTTGAAAATAAGCAAACATCCAATGCATTGTTATCGTTTTTTTCCTTGATAATACTTAATCTTATTTTGATGCTCAGATGCTTCATTAGAAGATCTATCTTGTAAAGGAATGCTTATGCTTTTCCACATGTTGAAAAGGTGTTTAGGTAGTGGTTGCCTTTCATAGAGAAAATCTAGTACAAGGTTCCTTTCTATCTGATAAAGGTTTTTCCGTCTCTAAATGATATATCCATCCATATTTACTTCAATCATATATTGTAATGTATGATAGAAAGAATGAAAAAAAGAATACATATTAAATATATTCTATATATTGTAGAGTGTAAATGAAGGAAGATACACGAGGATATTATATTAACCAGGAAACACTTTTCCCTATTTGGTGATTATTTCAAGCTAAAGGCTTAGAATCCATGTAAATTTATTGCTCCTCTTAGCAAGCTTACAAGAAATAATTGAGTTCCAATGCATGAAAAAAATCCTATGAAGTAAATGCCACTCTCAAAACTTGTCACAATTGAGTGGAGTATGCTTATGTTATGTAAATATAATGAGGAAATCCAGCAAATCAAACATCATATTAATAAGGGTATACGTTAAACATGATAAATTATATAAAATGTTAGATTTTCCTTTTTATTAATTCAACTTTTTGGAGTTACTACGATGGATAACTCACATGTTTACAAATACAAATAGTCGATTCAATTTGGTGTAAACGAGCCCAATATAATCGAACAATTTTTAGCTTAAGTTTGAGTTCATGTTGAAAATTAGAAACTCGAACTTAATTAATCAATTTTCCCCCCCTTCTGCTCATCTAATTCTGAGCTACGTTAAACTTAGTTAGATTCAATGATGCATTGAAAAGCTTAAACTCAAGGTTATTTTAACTATAATTTAATCAAAGGAGAACTTTTATCAAATCAAATTAAATTACTGGAGAGACAACTCCATTCCTTTATCCTCCTAGCCTGGTCCCCTGTGGATCCAGCCCTGCTCTTAGGTTCAAGTTGAACTAGTGCATAAAATAAATATAGGTCGGATTTGTCTAGCATACCTACTCAAGATATTTGTATCATACTTCTTAAGAGAGAATTAGGAACCTCTTAGATTGATGGAAAATTCTATAGTTTTGTTATTAATTTTAACAAGATCGGTTCTATTATTATCCAACAGCTTATACCATACTTAACCGTGATCGAACCATTAAAATAGTTAATATTTCAATTCTTATATTTATTTTAACGGTTTAGATGGTAACTTCAATGGTCCCATTGACGAGAAAAAAAATCCAACACAATTTAATGCTTCTGTTCATATTGGATTAGTATGGATATAAATTCTATGTATCTTTTCCAACCATTTAATGATGTCGTAAATTTTTCCAAAATAAAGTAAGAAAAAAAATTGAAGCATTTTATACGCATGTAATACTATTGTGTTGTGCTATATATGCTTAGAGGAGAAAATAAGCAAAAACTATTAGGAAAATTTTACCATCCCACTATTAATTTTGATGGGATCAACCCTGTCAATATCTAACTATTGACACCATAAACTATTCGATATGTGATAAAAATATATTTTATAGTTCGTACTTCATCATGTGCTTAATACATTATACATCATAAATTCTGTAATGTAGTTTATAAAAAAAAAAATGTGTATATAATTCTTTCCTTTTACTCGAGGCCCTTTTTCTTTTTTATTGAATTTCAGTCTCTTTGATAAAAAGCAAACATCTAATGTATTGTTGTAATTTTTTTCCTTGATAATACTAAATCTTATTTTGATGCTAAGATGCTTCATTAGAAGATCTATCTTGTAAAGGAATGCTTATGCTTTTCCACGTGTTAAAAAGGTGTTTATATAGTGGTTGCCTTTCTTAGAGAAAATCTAGTACAAGGTTCCTTTCTATCGAATAAAGGTTTTTCCATCTCTAAATGATATATTCATCCATATTCTCTTCAATCATTTATTGTAATGTATGATAGAAAGAATGAAAAAAGAATACATATTAAATATATTCCATATACTGCAGATTTTAAATGATGGAAGATACGCGACGATATTATATTAATGGTAAAAACTTATCCCTATTTGGTGATTATTTCAAACTGAAGCCTTAGAATCCATTTAAATTTATTGATGCTCTTAGTAAGCCTACAAGAAATAATTGAGTTTAATAAATGCCACTCTCAAAACTTATCATAATTGAGTGGAGTATGTTTATGTTATGTAAATATAATGAGGAAATCCAACAAATCAGTCGTCATATGATTGAGAGTGTATGCTAATGTTAGGCCTGCACTTACCAATTCGGCCCAGCCCACTCTATGACCTAATACGACTCTCTCTCACGCTCCTCACAGTCACAAAGGTTAGTGACTCAAACCCTCTCTCGTGTTTTCCTCTCTACTCTCGTATTCTACAAACCCTAACACAGATCTAATATGCTTTGGTTATGATGCTAGGTAAAAGGAGGAAGATGAAGGGCTAATTCGAGCTTAACAAGGCTCGGAGACACAAGTCTTTGTTCAGCAGGGTAAAAGCTACCTTTTCTGCCTTGTTAACTTGTATTTATATATTTCTTTATTTCTTTTTCTAGATCTGTTCCAACTGTTTGAATCTGTTACAATCTGTTATTCTAGTTTGATCTTCTGCTCTATTTTGTAACTAATAACTACATTTTAGTTACAATCCGTGAATTACATGTATTTGTAAGTCCATTTATGATGTAATCTTTAGTCCAAACTGGTGGCTTGCGAACTCGTGTTGTATCAGATTTCTCCCTCTCAAAAATAACCTTGTCCTCAAGGTTATAAAATGAGTGTAACCTAGAAAACAAGGACCAATCTTCCCATGAGGTTTCTTCCGGTGGTAAACCACTCCACTGGACTAGAACTTGTTTAATAGGAACTCCATGTCAGAAAATAGTTCTAGATCCTAGTATAGTAAGAGGTGTCAACACTAGTTGACTACCCATAGCTTCCTCTGGTAAAGCCAAAGCAGGAGACTCAGATCTGTGAGCCTTCCTAAGTAAAGAAACATGAAACACATCATGAATCTTGGCATAATCCGATAATTGTAGCTTGTAAGCACAAGTACCAATCTTCTGAACTACAGCAAAGGGACCATGGTATCTTCGAGATAGCTTATGTGTCTTCTTTAAAGCCACCGACAACTATCGATAAGGTTGTAACTGAACAAAAATCAGGTCTCCAATCCGAAACTCAACATCTGTCCGATGTCGGTCTACATAAAACTTCATCTTCGCTTGAGCTTGAAGTAGGTTGGTTTTGAGCTTTTTCAAAAGCTCATCTCGAGAATGCAACTCCTAATCAATAGCATCCAATTTAGAAGCACCTTGTATATAAGATAGAATAGAGGGAGGTGGCCTGCCATACACCAATTCGAATGGTGTAGTTCCTGATCCTTCATGATAGGAAGTATTATAAGCAAATTCCGCCCAAAGTAAATATGTCACCCATTGAGATGGACAATCCATAGTATAGCACCTCAAATACTGTTGTAAAGTTCTATTTATGACCTCGGTCTGACCATCACTCTGGGGATGATATGCACTGCTGACCCTAAGTTGAGTACCACTCAATGTAAAGAGTTCCCTCCAAAAAGAACTCATGAATATCGAGTCTCTGTCAGATACTATAGATCTGGGATAACCATGTAACTTGACCACCATGTGTAAGAACAATGATGCCACTTTAGGTGTTGTGTAGTGAGTATCCAATGCTTCTAAATGACAATATTTAGTGAGCCGATCTACCACTGCAAATATCACAATAAAGCCTTGGGATTTAGGAAGACTAGTGATAAAATCCATGCTAATGTCTTCCCATATTTGATCAGGAATTGGCAATGGTTGTAAGAGTCCATATGGACTTCTGGTAGAATACTTGACTTGTTGACAAGTCTGACAGTTTTGAACAAACTGCTCTACCATAGACCGCATACCCTCCTAAAAAAAATCTGAAGAAATTCGTTTGAATGTCTTCAAAAAACCAAAATGCCCAGAACTAGGAGAAACATGATATTATGTCAATAATGGTTGGATAAGAGCCGATTGAGGAATTAAAAATACTCTGTGATCAAAGTATAAGATACCATTCTTCCATGACAGATTATATTTGAATGTGTTCCCTTGTTCTAAAGCAAAAATAACATCCTGAAATTCATTCAAACTCTTGTATTCAGATTTCAATGTGTCAACCCACTGAAAAGTAGGTGTGCTCTAAGCAAAATAAGATCCTTCTGGAGCATATTGTCTGGATAAAGCATTAGCAACTCTATTGTCTACCTCCTTCTTGTAAACAATAGTGTAATCATACCCAAGCAATTTGGTCAGATACTTTTGCTGCTTAGGTGTTTGGATCACTTGCGTTAAAAGCTCCTTCAAACTGCGATGATCAGTCTTGATAAGAAAATGAGAGCCCAGCAAATATTATCTCCATTTTCTTACTGCTTCCACTACTGCATATAATTCCCGAACATAAGCTGATGCTTTTTGTAGATGAGTGGGCATCTTCTTACTAAAGAAAGCTACTGGCTTATTGTGTTGCAACAACACAGCCCCAACTCCTAAGCCAAAAGCATCCGTTTCTAATACAAAAGGCTCCTTAAAATTAGGCAAAGCTAAAATGGGAGCTTGGACTAAAGCTTTCTTTAATTCCTCAAAAGATGATGTAGTTGTATTAGTACAACGAAAAGAATCTTTCTGTAATAAGTCGGTTAAAGGACTTGCTATTGCTGCATATCCTCTAATAAACTGACGATAATACCCAGAAAGTCCAAAAAAAGCTCTGAGTTGCTTCAATGAAGTAGGAATAGGCCAATTCATCACAGCTTGAACCTTCTGATCCTTAGGTTGTAGCCCATTGATAGACACAATATGGCCAAGATACTTAATTGTGGCCACTCCAAAGCTGCATTTGGATTGCTTGAGATAAAAGTGATTGTCAAGCAATATGCGAAGGACCTGATCCAAGTGGTGCAAATGCTGTGCTTCTGTCATACTGTAAACTAAAATATCATCAAAGAACACTATAATAAACTTTCTCAAAAATGGCTGAAAAATTTTGTTCATGATCCTTTGAAAAGTAGCAGGAGCGTTGCTTAAACCAAATGGCATTACGAGGAACTTGTAATGGCCTTCATGTGTCCGAAAAGCAGTTTTCTCAATATCTCTAGGATGCGTCCTAATCTGATGGTACCAAGCTCTGAGATCCAATTTTGAGAAAACTAAAGCACCATGTAACTCATCCAAGAGCTCATCAATGGTTGGGAAGGAAATTGATCCTTAACAGTAATATGATTGAGATCTCTGTAATCAATACAAAATCGTCAGGTTCCATCTTTTATCTTTACTAATAACACTGGGGAAGAATAAGGACTAATACTATGTTGGATGATTCCCTATTGCAGCATGTAATTGACTTGTTTTTCAATTTCTGCCTTTTGGACATGTGGGTATCTGTAAGCTTTGACATTCACTAGTCCTTTGCCTTCCTCAATGTATATCTGGTGTTGAATATCCCTAAGTGGTGGCAATGATGTAGGTGCTTCAAACACTTGGGAATATTTTCCCAACAAGTCTCGTAAGGCTTGGCTACTGGTGAAATTCCCAGATGTGTTACTAACAGATTCCTGAGCCACAAATTGAAAACAAGCCAAAATGGCATCAGTTTACACCAAACGCTTGAACTGATGCTGATTAATACCCATTAGTGTCTCCTGTTCACCTTGTAATGAAACTAAATACCCTGATAATTGAATTGCATAGTCAATTGACTATAATCAATGGTTACAAGGCCCAAAAGCTGCAACCATTGCACTCCCAAAACCAATTCAGCCCCTTGTATAAGTAACACATGAAATGTGTCCGCGAATAACACCCCTTGAATATGGAACTACACATCCTCACAAGTACCCTCACTGGCCATCTTCGTACCATCACCAATAAGTACATTAAACGAGGTGATTGAGTGACTGTCAAATTCAAATACTTGACCAATAGGATTGTACAAAATTATGCGTACTCCCAGAATCTACTAAGATAGCAACTGATTTATTATTAATAATACCCTTAAAACGTATTGTTCTAGGGATATTAGTGCCAGACATTGCATGGTAACTGATAGTACAATCATCTGGTACAATTATTGGTCATGTTGTGACATGTCATCTAAAACATGATCATCCTCAATATCACTCATCATGATAAAAAATTTGGCTTTACATTTGTGATTTCGATGATACTTTTCATCACAATTAAAGCATAATCCCTTTTCTCTTCTCTCATGTATCTATTCCTTTGTCAATTTTCGAATAGGAAGTGGGTTTAGATGATGATGCAATCTGATTGCTAGCAGTAGATATAGCTGATTTTGAAAATTGCAAAGTATTGGAATGCGACAATGATGATGATTTAGGAAAAATTGTCGACTTAGGCATGTAATTCATATCAGTTAATTTTGATTCATGCATTTTTGCCAGCCACAATGCATGTTCCATGTTATCAGGTCTAGCAATATGAACTTCTCTCCTAATAGATGGTTTTAAACCCGAGACAAAAAAACTCAATAAGAATTTATCTGATAAACCTACAGTTCTAGTAGACAAAGCTTTAAATTCAGCCTGATAGCTATCAACAGTACTTATCTGAACAAGTTTAGAAAGAGTACCTTGAACATCATCATAATCTGAAGGACCAAATCTAGCCTTTAATGATTTCAAGAACGCTTGCCATGTTGAAATTTGACCATTTTGCTCCATCCACTCATACCATTTTAATGCTCGGCCCTTGAATGCAAATGAAGTGATGATCAATCGTTGCTCTTCAGGAACACCATGAAAATTAAAGAATTTCTGTGCTTGAAATATCCATCCTAAGGGATCGTCTCCTTCAAAAGTTGGAATCTCCAATTTCATGCCTTTAAGCATATTCTCTGTCACTGAAAGTGATGAACCATGGAAATTCTGATCTTGAGATGTAGTATTATGGTTCTGATTCAAAGTAGTTATCTGTATCTGTTCCTGTAACTGTTGAATAGAATGTTGCATATCTTTGTTTGCATTTGACTGTTCTTGCATCTGTTGCTGCATCTTGTTGATTGACTCGGCAATAGAAAACACTAATGATTGTAATTTGGCGAATTCCTCCTGTTGAGATGCTTGTGTTCTTGTTGTTGCCATTGATGCTGGGATGAAAGCACCAAATGTTAGGCCTGCACTTTCCAATTTGGCCCAGCCCACTTTATGACCTAATACGACTCTCTCTCATGCTCCTCACAGTCACAAAGGTTAGTGACTCAAACCCTCTCTCTCGTGTTTTCCTCTCTACTCTTGTATTCTACAAACCCTAACACAGATCTAATATGCTTTGGTTGTGATGCTAGGTAAAAAGAGGAAGATGAAGTGTTAATTCGAGCTTAGCAAGGCTCCAAGACACAAGTCTTTGTTCGGCAGGGTAAAAGTACCTTTTTTGCCTTGTTAACTTGTATTTATGTATTTCTTTTTCCAGATCTGTTCCAACTGTTTGAATATTACAATATGTTATTCTAGTGTGATCTTTTGCTCTATTTTGTAACTAACAACTACATTCTAGTTACAATCCGTGAATTACATGTATTTGTAAGTCCATTTGTGATATAATCTTTAGTCTAAACTGGTGCTTGCGAACTCGTGTTGTATCAGCTAAACATAAAAAATTACATAAAATGTTAGATTTCCTTTTTTATTAATTCAACTTTTTCGAGTTACTACCATGGATAACTCACATATATACAAATACAAATAGTCGATTCAACTTGGAGTAAACGAGCCCAATATAATTGAAAAATTTTCATGCTTAAGTTTGAGTTCACGTTGAAAATTAGAAACTCGGCCTTAATTAATCAAGTTTTTTCCTCCTCTCTACTCATCTCATTTTAAGCTATGTTAAACTCAGTTAGATTCAATGATGCATCGAATTAAATTAAGTATAATTTAATCAAAGGAGAACTTTTACCAAATCAAATTAAATTACCCATGAGATAACTCTATTCCTTTATACTCTGAGGTTCAAGTTGAATTACTGCAGAAATATCAAGTATAAGCGGGATTTGCCTAGCATTACCTACTCAAGATATTTGTATCATACTTAATAAGAGAGAATCAGGGACCTCTTAGAATGATGAGAAATTCTATGGTTCTACCATTAATTTTGACGAGACAAATCTTATCACTATTCAATAACTCATACCATACCCAATCATAATCAAACCATTAAAATGGTTAATATTTCAATTACTATATTTATTTTGACAGTTATATGGTAACTTTTATGGTCCCATTGACGAGATCATAGAAACTCCCTTAATTATATATGTCTTATAAGATATATAAATCAACCATCATTGTATATGGACCAACCTTAATACAATCCTACAAACAAAAAAAGAAAATCTAACACAATTTAATGCTTATGTTCATATCGGATTACGGATATAAATTTTCTATATCTTTTCCAACCATTTAATGCTATTGTAAATTTTTCCCAAAAAAATGTAAGAAAAAAATTGAAGCATTTTATACACATGTCATACTATTGTGTTGTGCTACATATGCTTGGAGGAGAAAATGAGCCAAAACTATTATGGCGTTTACTTAGAGGCAATAGGGGATAATAGAATAATCATTCTTAAGAATCAATTTATTACCTTGTTTATAAAATAGGCATATTTATTATCAGTGATTTTCTATTCTTATGCAAAGGGACTAAAAAAAATCACATACCATATAGTGTTTTTTTTAATTATCTCTATTCCCTCTCTAATGGGAATCAAAATTCAAAGGATATTACTATTTTACCCTAGTAAATTTAGTCGTTGATAAATATACAATAAGATTACACAAAAATCCTCCTTTTTAGATACAATTGTGTCATTCTTTTTTTATTTTATTGTTAAGATTTAGCAAATTATGTACTAATCTCACATAATTTATGTTCAATAATGACTCGTATAAGTTATAACTTGTATGTAAAACTTATAAGTAATATATGTGGATTATATATTATATATGAAAAAATAGTGTGCATTGATAAAATATATAAGTTGTATATATAAGTTATAATCCATAATTTGCATATATAATTTGTAAGAATATATATATATATATATTTCATATGATAAGTTATAAGTTATATTTTATATACATGATTTATATAAATATATAAATTATATAAAGTAAGTTATATAATTCACTTATTATACATAAGTGGTGATTTATATATAACTCATTCTAAAAATATATAAATACATAATTAGAGAGATTATGAATATATGAGCTATATATATATATATATATATTATGTTATATATATGCCAAATGAATAATGTATTGATGAAATACATAGATTATATATTTAAGTTATCCGTATAAGTTAAATTATATATATATATATATACATATACATATAAGTTATAACTTGAATATATAAGTTACGAGTTATATATGTTTTATGTTTTATAAGTTACAAGTTTTTTATATACTTCATATGTATAAGTTATAAGTAATAGTTTATATATAAAGTTATAAAAAATAAGTTATATAGATATCAATTGTATAGATATAAGTTATAAAAAATATATAATTATATAATCTAGAGATTTTAAATATAAATATTATGTATTATTTATATTATATATATAACAAGTAAATATGGATATTGATCAAATATGTAAGTTGTATATATAATTTATAAGTTATAAATATAAATTATATTTTATGTATATAAGTTATATATGTTTTATGTTTTATAAGGTAGAAGTTATATATATGAGTCGTAATTAATATATATAAATTATAAGTTACACATAAGGGTTATATATGTATAAGTTATATATATAATTTATAAATTATATAATACATATTTTTATTTATAATCTATGATTTACATACTTATATATAAATATCTAAAAAATATAAGTATATAATCTAGTGATTATGAATATTGTATAAATAGAAAATAATAAAGTATTCATAAAATATATAAGTTGCATATATAAGTTATAAGTTATATACATAGGTTATATTTTATAAGTTGAATAATAGATATAAGTTATAATTATATTCATAACTTGTATAGATGTAATATAATAAAAATTATATATATTACTCGATCTAATGAAATATAAATAAATAATCTAGATATGAATATATTAGCTGTATATAAGTTATAAGTTATACATATAGGTTCTATTTTATAAGTTAGATTATTTCTATAAATATTTATAAGTTATAACTATAACTTGTATATCTTATAACTTGTATATATAAGTATAAGTTATATATGTTTTTTTGTTATATAAGTTACAAGTAATATATAAGTTATACTTCATAAGTAATAGTTTTTATATATATGCTATAACTTATAAGTATTAGATATATATCAGTTACATGATATATCAACCACATATATAAGTTATAAATATATATATGTATAAAGTACAAATATATAATTTAGAGATTTTAAATGTAATGCTAGTATTATATATATATATATATATATATATCACAAGTAAATAGGATGTTGACAAAATATTAAGTTGCATATATAAATTATTAGTTATATTTTATAAGCTATGTTTTATGTATAAATTATACATGTATTATTTTTATAAATTATAATTCATATAGATACGTTATATATACACACATATTGGCACACCCCTACAAGGTATCCTAATCATAATAGTAAGCCATGTAACTAACTGAGACCTTCAGAAAGTTACATAAACACTATACAACTAATGTTCCCCAATTAGAGTAGATAATGAAAACATCATCGAAAGTTGTTTGAGTGAAAAAGATATTGCATACATACATACATATATATATATAACCATAAATGAACATATAACACATCTAGAACTTCATAAAAGCTTTACAAACCAAGGTTTATGGGGTTTGAACCGAACCCCATAACCAAAAAGGATATAAAGATAAACAAACTTAACTTAAGCTATTACAATCATAACTAGTAGCTATAACATATATGGTCTTTCCTTAACAAAATACATGGTTCAAAAGTTAACTCCCGCATTGAGCTTGGTTTGGTCTTCTTGCTTAAAACCCTGTAATTCAACAATCTAAGAGAATGTGAGCACATAAAGCTTAGTGAATAACAAAATTTTAGCACAAGCATTAAGATCAAACAAGTAGAATTAACAATCACATGCAATGCAAAAATCAATCATATGCAACAAATGTGGTTTGAATAACCGGAATTCAAACCTATGAGAAGTACGCCCTCCCTAGGGGTTCAAGGACAATTTCAGTAATTCATGCCCATGAGAAACTTAATACCAAAGTAGAAGGATTTTCTCTTCACCTAACCCACCTGGGGAATAGTCTCTACTAGAGCCCCACAGGACACGACCAGTCTTTAAGAGAATCATTTTCGTTTTCGAAAAAACTTCCACTTGTCATAAACTTGAGAAATCTCACTAAGTATTAACACTCTTAAGCCAACTCTGACACAAACGACCTTCTTCAAGCTTGCTTAGTTTTGCGAAGTTGACAACCCTATGGTAACCTACAAGCAGACTCACTGGTCCCAACAAGCATTACCATGTAATCGAATTTGTTAATACGTGACAAGAATACCATGCTAATGCAATATGATATTATGAAATGCATGTCATATTAATATTAGAAGTCTATTAAACTTAGTTCCATATTATCAAGTGATCATATCAACTTCAAACACTCAATGAGACAACTATATATTAATGTCAAACAAGTGGTTGTCGCTTCAATTATTAAGAATTTCAATTCAAAGATACATTACATACCATGTAATAATTCCCATCCCCATGCAATTGATACCTTAAGTTATGATTAAACTATATTCCACTACTTATAAGCACAAACAAAGTGCTAAAATTCAAGTTACTCACCCATGCATGCTCCTTAATCGTCGTAATAGTCCAACGGGAAATCCAACTTGTGATCTAAGGTTCCTATAAGATAGAAAAATTTGTATTACTATCTACTTAACAAAGACAAGAAGGATTACATAAGATTCTAAAGCTAAAAGAGATAAAGAAACACTTCGAAGCTACCACACCCCGTGCCAAAGGTGGTGTTGGATAAGCACTACATAAGCCTCACCACGCCCCTTGCACGCCTCTGCTAAGGAGAAAAATGATGACTAGTATCCACCACCCCTTGCCACCACCCCATGGTGGCTCACCACACCCCTCACCACCACCCCGTGGTGGCCCAGATTCCACCAATTCGCAATCACCGTACCCCTTATCATGGGCCATGGTACTTCTACAGTGAAATACACATTTTTCATGCAATTTATACACACTTTAACCAATTCCAATTGTCTTGTTCTCATCCAAAACACCTGTATATCATGATACAAGACTCAAATTCACTATCCACTCCTTCAAATCCTCTAACATTCCTAAAACCACTCAAACTACAACTATCATCCAACCATTCACTTCAACCATTGAGACTTCAACTCCACATTTCTATCACTTTACTTCATATATCAATAACTAAAACTCATAACTAATCTAATAAACCTCTAAAATCAGCCATAAACCAATAACAACTCTTAACTATAACTACTCAAACAAGCAAATAACAAGAATAACACAAGAAACACTTACTTAAACTTGCTAGTCTTGAATATGGAAGCTTGTCTTGCTTTCCTTGACAATTTAAAAAGAAGAAATTGAATTGATGTGTGTGTGTGTGTGTGGGTGTAACCATCGGTTTGAAAGAGAGGAGAGGGCAAAGAAGAGAGTAAAATTCTGCCTCTTCAAAGATAAATACATGCATATATATAAAGTTCATTTTTTACTTTTGAGGCTTTTTCAAACATAATCAAGTGTGTGTGTGTGTGTGCATGGGAGTTGTGGTGGTCTTCAAGCTTAAAATTGAAGCCATTAAGAGATCAAACAACTCATTTAACACTCACATATATTTCTATCAATAGAATTGTTAAATATTCTAACTCAAAACAAAGTTTAGTAACATAATACTTATGAATTCCTATTTAACAAAATAATCTCTTATAAGAACTTATCTCAATACTATAGGTAATTTAGAATTTATTTTTACAAAACTCAATTCTCTAAAAGAATATAAGAAATATATAACTAACAATTTTCTCAAATTAAATCCATTAATGATTTTAAATTTCTATTCTACTAAATTGATTTTATAAAAACTATTATACTTACATTTTACTCTAATAACAAATATTACCACATACACAATCAAATACAAAAATTCTTACTTTAATTCTATTTATGAAAAAAAACTTGGGGATTACACATATATATAAATGTCAAAAAATATATAAGTTAATAACCTAGAGACTACAAATATTGTATAAATGCAAATAAATAGGGCATTGATAAAATATATAAGTTATATGCTATATATATGTGCATGTATAACATATTGACTAACATATAATCTATATATATTTGTATATGTGTATATATTAGATATATCATATATAAATTATATGTCTAAGGGTATGGGTATATGAGTATATTTATATAGCTTCTTACTTTTTTATGCAAATAAAGGTATAATGGTAATTTTAAATTTATTTCTAATTTAACACTACAATCAATAAATTAAAATAAATGTTGGATATGGTAATAAAATTTTGGGTGAAATAAACAATGTAACACGTGATGTCTAGTCTATTATTGATAATATTATTCCAAGACATAACTTTTCTAATTCTTCTCTATTCCATTCCACTAAATAAACGGATTGTTATAATCTGATTCGATAGTTACTTCACTCTAGAGCCTGCAAGTAAAAAGCTCATGATATTCATTTCAATTACCTTACAAATCTAATTAAACTCAAGAAAGTTTAAATATTAATAAAGTTTGACTTTAAAAATCTAATCAATATGAAATAAAAAGAAACCATTAATCTATTTCTGCAAATTCAAGGCTTGACTAGCCTCCCCTTGATTGGTTTGCGACTTACTTTTGAAGATGGTTGCGACCCATCAGAAGAACTTCGTTGCTAGACCTAGGAGTTGGCGCATATGATTTGTTTTGTTTTTCCATCAAACTAAACTAAACCATGAATTAAATCATAACAATACACTTGGTTTCTAATAACTTGGATCAAATCATAGTATATAATTTAAAAATTTTCAAACCATAAAATATCAATTTAATTTAATTTGGTTTAAAACTCGAACCATATTTCATAATTTTT
Organism: Combretum micranthum; assembly: GCA_024138025.1. NCBI lineage: Eukaryota > Viridiplantae > Streptophyta > Magnoliopsida > Myrtales > Combretaceae > Combretum > Combretum micranthum. Next base: position 195,032 of record JAMXBD010002413.1, read on the forward strand.
AAAAGTATATATGCATAACATATAATTTTTTGTGAACAATTTTTTCATAATTTTTAATAGTATATATGCATAACATTTAACCTATATCTTATGTGAACAATTTTTATTTTGTTTGTATTAGCAAATATTGATATTATCTAAGAGGTTGGTGAAATAAATATTCTTGCAACTAAGAAATTTTAAATATCTATTAACAAATAATTTCATTCATAAAATTGATATATATTATAAATTTTGAGTTAAACTAATATATAATTTTATAATTTATGATCATTAAAATTAAATGTATATGCATATTCATAAATGGATTTCTTTGAAATATTATCTTACAATAAAATATTTTCATTAAGTTACATGTAATATATATATATATTTAAATTGGTTTGGTTCGGTTTATCTATCTAAACCAACCATATATTTACGGTTTGGCTTGGATTGAAACTTTTCTAATCTAAATTACTAGAAAAAGAATTTAAAAAAAAACATCTTTAAAATTTGCTTTGATATGATTTGTACATTGGTTCCCTTGAAACCTTTTTTAGGTGATACACAACATATGTATAAAGCCAGCTAATATATATATATATATATATATAGATATATGTGTATATATATTATTTTAAATTTGGAGATGATAGCTAGAAATCCTAGGATAGTCTTGCAGTTGGCTTTCCATCTATAGGAAGGAGTTTTATATATGATAACTTATAAATGAAATGAAGGGAAATAAGTTTTTTCTTTTTTGAAATGGAGTTATTAATTGAAAATATTATTACTTTGAAGCAAAATATTAATAAAAACGATAATTTTGTAATTGTCATTATTTTCCATCCTTTTCCTCCCGCTTCTCTCCAAAAATGAAGAAAAATAGAAGTGGGCCGACAAGCGAAAAACTTCCACGTATTTAAAATTACCAAATGATTATTTTTCCTTTCCTTTTCCAGGTTTCGTTGGCTTTCCACTGTCCAAACATAACATTAATGTAAGCATCGAAACATAAAAAGTTAAGAGACAGAAAGACTCAGACCTCTCCATCATTTGGGTTATCCATTAATCAATTGGTCTTCAAGTAATTATCAATAGTTTTAAGAAATAACATTTTTATAAAAATCAATTATATCTTTTATGAATAAAGAAAATGAATAGAAAAATATTTTTTTTATATGTAACCTCATAATATGAGATTCCGGGATTTATTAAGTTTTTTTTTATTATATATAAAGAGAAATGATGAGATATTGTAATTGTAATAAAAACTTAATAAAAACAAAAAAGGATACTATAACAAATATGTAATAAATTAGAAAAATATGAAGAGTGTTTTTATTTACTTGGTTGTAAATAACTTGGAGCTGTTATATATCTGGTAAAAAAAAAAATATAATAGTTTCAACATAAAATTTGGGTTTCAGCATCTAAAGAAGTTAGGTTAATAACTGAGGGACGATGGCATAGATTGGGCTTGGATTTTTTCTTAAGGTCTTATCGTACTTGGCTTCGGGGTACTTTGTGATTCATTTGATCCACCAGATATTTAAAATGAAAAAGAAGTACTGCAATGTTGAATATTATTTTTTTTAATATATTTATGCATCGATTCCTTATTTATATTACTTTTACCACAAGATAAATTGTAAACACAGATCTAAATTATTTTCCAAATACAAATAAATCTCAATAAACTTTCAAAAAAGTGATTTTATATCTTTATAACTTTCAGAAATGTACATATAATTTTTTAATGTCTCTATGCCTGCATAATTTTAAGATTTAAAGTAACGTTTTGAAAATTATTTATATAATTATAATGGTTTTAGAGGATGTAATTTCGGTCATCCCCTTTACTATATTCATAGTTAATAGCTATAAATAATAACGTTGAGTGTAACAGACACAAAAGCAAATTTTAGAAGCAAAGCACTTATTGTTATTACAGGGAGATAGACAGTAAGTCAGAGACAAAATTTATGGTTGTAAATTGTAATTACTATTTTTGGATTCATTTAAGCTCAATTTAAAATCCACCCTCACTAACTAATTTGAGAAATGAGAATAAAGAGTGAAAGGTTAGTCTAGGTCTTATTAAAAGATCAATTATCAAAATAAGATACCTAACAAATTAATTACCAAAATAGACTATTAAATTTGCACATAGAGAAGCGAATTTGGTTTTATGCAAAACATGTTTGTGCAATATGATTTGCATGTTGAGTATGTGAATCATATTTTAATATATTGCATGTCCTACATGCGTAACATATATAAATTATAATTAAAATGTTTTAAATGTGAATTTGATGGTATATTTTGATAATTAATTCATCATATGTCCTATTTTAATAATTAATTAAAAAAAGACTATTTTCACAAAGAAAAAGTCGAGAATAGACGGCATTTAAGCTAAGAAACCGAATGGTGTCCACTAATTTAAAGCTAAAATTAAGAGAATGAAAGAAAGGAATAATAAGGGCTTCATCTGACGTTGCTATCTCAACTAGCACAAATATGCAACGTATTATTAATTTAGTTTTATCATTTTATATTTTTTTCTGTTGATGATAATTATTGCTTATTTAGCATTTTTCTTACTCATCAAGACGATAAATCACAGCAAATCTAATTGTGAGGATTGGATTGAAATATATGTCTATCGTTTTTGAGAAAAAATTACAAAAATAGAAATTATACAAAAAAATTACCAAATTGTCACTTCTATATCACATGTTAGATAAGTGATATAGAAAAGTATGAACTAGAAGTTATAAAAATAATAGTATTGCACATTGAATATATAATACACTATTTGCACATGTACTGCATATTTATAAATATATGTATCGTTCATTCAATGTGCTATACATGTTAAAAAGCTCTATTGCATGTACAATGATGTATGTTGGTAATTTTTTTATACAAATGCATTTGTGTAATTTTGTTTTTTTAAAATGATGATTAAATATGAAATAATCTTGTAAGTATTCTATAATTTTATATTTACTTTGTTGGGTTAGATTTATCTTCATGATGGTAAAAGTAGATGTATACAAGAAATAATTAAGTAACCGATAATATATATATATATATATATATATATGTGAGATACACATGATTTAATATGAAAAATCCAAAAAATTTCCATGAAAAAGATAGGGACAAGATGGCAATGTACAAACAAACCATTAGAAGTAACGATATTTGATTCATAGCTCTCCAACTAATTTAGAGCAACACTCCCTTGATCTAGTTTCTAAAAATTTAGGTAGTTTCTTATTGGTTACTCTATGTAAATAAATTAATTTCTCAACTTAAAACATGAGAAATCCACCAAAACCGTTATAGTATATGGTGTAAACACTAATCCTCCAATAGTTTAGATGTAGTTTAATTATTTATAGTAAATGGAAAAAAGAAAACAGAAAAAGGAAAAATAACTGTTAGACATCAAGATGAACACAGTGGAAAACTGCCACAAGTTG